>CM067362.1:13988431-14440259 GCA_034401795.1 Chaetoderma sp. LZ-2023a
ACTTAGTTTATTGTGTGTGATGTATAGCCTGCTTAAGCCTAGAATTGGAAGAATGTTAAAATTTTTCAATAATCTTTAATTTATCACGGGTCTATCCGATCCTAGTGAAACTTTACAGAGTTGCTGTATATTACCATTACATTCAGTTAGCAGCAAAATTAAAATGAATTTGAAGTTTGGCCATACTTTTACATGGGCTACACTTAGTTTATTTCTGTGTGATTTGTCTCCTTTTCAATAATTAGAACAATATTAGAGTTTTCAATAGACATTTAATTTGCCTTTATTTTGCGACACTGCCACACATGATGTGCGATATGCGGACAAACTAAGGGGGCTCGACATGCAGCACGCAGTCCATCTAGTCTTAAGATAGGTCTTTGTATAAAACCATATTTACTGAAGCTAAATGGTCGCAATAGAATAGTTATGTACAGATTCTGAACATCAAATCATTTGGTGCCTATGAACATCGGTAGGTGAAACTGTATCCCGGAAATCAATAGAAACTAATCTATGCAATATAAACAGCATACGGGATGCGTACCAGTAAATGCTTCCTACCACAGTACTCTTGTAAGAAACCAAACTACTATAAATAAATTACAAAAAACTACTGCGTTACCTTTCACTGCTAAGATCACTTTGCCAGTCCCTTACAAAGAGTGTGAAGCACTTCTCAAAATAACAATCTGCAGATGTAGATGATGAAATGGATTAGTACCAAAGAGGTTTAAAGCAATGATGGTAATAATGATGATAATGGTAATGACAATTATGGTGGTGGTAGTGGTGACACTGATGATAATGATAATGATAATGATAATTATGGTGGTGGTAGTGGTGACACTGATGATAATGGTAATGATAATTATGGGGGTGGTAGTGGTGACACTGATGATAATGGTAATGATAATTATGGTGGTGGTAGTGGTGACACTGATGATAATGGTAATGATAATTATGGGGGTGGTAGTGGTGACACTGATGATAATGGTAATGATAATTATGGGGGTGGTAGTGGTGACACTGATGATAATGATAATTATGGTGGTGGTAGTGGTGACACTGATGATAATGGTAATGATAATTATGGTGGTGGTAGTGGTAACACTGATGATAATGATAATGATAATTATGGTGGTGGTAGTGGTAACACTGATGATAATGATAATGATAATTATGGGGGTGGTAGTGGTGACACTGATGATAATGGTAATGATAATTATGGTGGTGGTAGTGGTAACACTGATGATAATGATAATGATAATTATGGTGGTGGTAGTGGTAACACTGATGATAATGATAATGATAATTATGGGGGTGGTAGTGGTGACACTGATGATAATGGTAATGATAATTATGGTGGTGGTAGTGGTAACACTGATGATAATGATAATGATAATTATGGTGGTGGTAGTGGTGACACTGATGATAATGATAATGATAATGATAATTATGGTGGTGGTAGTGGTGACACTGATGATAATGATAATGATAATGATAATTATGGGGGTGGTAGTGGTGACACTGATGATAATGATAATGATAATTATGGGGGTGGTAGTGGTCACACTGATGATAATGATAATGATAATTATGGTGGTGGTAGTGGTAACACTGACGATAATGATAATGATAATTATGGTGGTGGTAGTGGTCACACTGATGATAATGATAATGATAATTATGGTGGTGGTAGTGGTCACACTGATGATAATGATAATGATAATTATGGTGGTGGTAGTGGTAACACTGACGATAATGATAATGATAATTATGGGGGTGGTAGTGGTCACACTGATGATAATGGTAATGATAATTATGGTGGTGGTAGTGGTAACACTGATGATAATGATAATGATAATTATGGTGGTGGTAGTGGTGACACTGATGATAATGATAATGATAATGATAATTATGGTGGTGGTAGTGGTGACACTGATGATAATGATAATGATAATGATAATTATGGGGGTGGTAGTGGTGACACTGATGATAATGATAATGATAATGATAATTATGGGGGTGGTAGTGGTAACACTGACGATAATGATAATGATAATTATGGTGGTGGTAGTGGTAACACTGACGATAATGATAATGATAATTATGGTGGTGGTAGTGGTTATATGATTAAACGCACTGGCTCAGGATCTCCCAAGGTTGGGAGATATATTTTATTTATTTTATTGTCTGAGATGTGTTATGTTTGTTTGATAGAGGCGGTATGGCCTATAAAATATGAATAATATATATCATTCATTCTGAAGGTTTCTGAAGAGTTAATTTCGAATTAACCAACATGTCACGTAGATTGGAGTTTTTCTTAAAGGCTATCACTGGACGCAAATTGAGAGGTTCTTTCATTTTATCCTGCAATTTATGATATTCATCTTTCAAAATTTCAGAAATTTCAACATTTTTTCGATTGTACGTTAAACTGAATGGAATAATTTCACGTTGATCAGCAAGACCGGGTCCACGTTTATGCCACTCGGCCATTTTGTTTTCAGTTGCTTAATCCAAAATGATTCTCGAAGTTTTCTTTGTTTATCAGTTTCTTCGGCCGTAGCAGAAAGAGGCAGTTGCTCAATAGGCATAATTTCAAAGTGTCTATCGACAGAATGACCAGGAAGATTGAAATGTTGAGCTACGTTGGTGTCCTCGTCGTGTCTAATATTGCAAAGGTGTCTAGTTGCTCGCCATCTGAAAGGGCATTTTGTTTCACCGACATACTGCTTTTGGCATAATTTGCAAGATATTAAATAGATAACATTTTTAGAATCGCAATCTAAATTAGACTGAAGTTGGAATTTGCTTTTGTTCTGATAACTGACAAATGTTGTCTGATTAGGTAGATAGAGGTCTAATTTACACCTCTTCTTTCCACATTTCTGAGATTGTCCTACGCCTATAATCGGACGATTGTGACGAATTTTGGTAGGCTTTTGATCGGCAGCCTTATCAGTAATAGTTTCCAAATCATGTAAAGTTTCGGATTTTATTTTGCGCAAAAATCGTGTTGAATATCCCCTCTGTTTGAGGGCTTTAAATAAGGTGGAACACGCAGATTCAAAATTCTTTCTATCACTAGAATTTCGGTGAAATCGGATAATCTGTGATTTGATAATACCTTTAAAAGTATGAGGTGGATGGAAAGATTTCTTATGCAGTAGTTGATGGGAATCGGTGGGCTTAAAGAATACTTTGTAATCAAGAAGCCCACTCGTGTTATAATTTACACCTTTGTAGAGAGTAACGTCCAAAAAGTCTACGGACGACTGGTCGATGTTGGCTTTAAGTTTGATGTTAGGATCGTGATTGTTCAAAATAGTGAAAAATTCATCAAACTCTTCCCTCGAATGATTCCAGATCATAAAAATACCATCGAGGTAACGGCGGTAAAATAAGGGCTGCTTAGGACATTTGTTAAGCGCATCTTCTTCCCACTCAGCTACATAGATGTTGGCAAAACTAGGACTAAAACGTTTACCCATAGCGCATCCACAGATTTGTTGGTAGATTTCGCCAGCGAATTCGAAATCATTGCCCTTTAAACTCAGCTCCAGGAGAGCTAATATTTCGCTAGTGGGCCTATTGTTATCGGGATATTTATCAAATGCTCTGCGAACAGAAGACAAACCCCTTTCGATGTCAATGTTTGTGTACATAGCATCGATGTCGAGGGTTATCAAGAGTGAGTTTGGAGGAACAGAAATTTTGGAGACCTCGGATAGGAAATCCTCAGTGTTGTTCAAAAAGCTGAAATGTCTATTCGCAATTGGTTGTAGGTGGTAATCAATAATTTCACTAATTCGATAAGATTCAGAGCCGCAATCAGAGATAATAGGTCGACCCGGTGGTATCATAGGGTCGGACCATGACTCAATAGGTTTATGAATTTTTGGCAAAAGGTAAAACGTACGTGGATTTGAATCTCGTTTAGCAGTAAGGTATTTAAACTGCTTTTTCGTTATGGCCTTTTTGTCAGCCATTTCTTGAAGGATTCCATTAAATTTATCACAATTATTTTGCCAGAGTGGTTCGTCTAATTTGCGGTAGTGTTTCAGATTACTGAGTTGCCGATGTGCTTCACGAATATAATTATCCTTACGCATTACTACAGTAGCAGATCCCTTGTCAGCAGGCTTTATAACGATGTCATTGTTTTTACGCAAACCTGTTAAGGCTAAGCGTTCTTGATATGACAAATTTTGATGATTTTTAGGAAATTCTAAATTTTCAACACGCTCCTTGATAGCTTTTATACTATCAAGGATCGCAGGGTCAACCAACTTCGAGTTAGGTGCCCAGCCAGTTTTTTCAACAAAAGGTAGAAAGTTGTTTTTCCTGGAATTTCGAAAAAAGTCTGCTAATTTTACACAGTGAGAAAATTCTTCAATTTCCCATAAGCCATTATCTAAAAGAGCATCTATGTCGACTTTGGGCCGTGGTGTTGGTACATATGTTAGACCAAGATTTAGCAACGATCTTTCTGCTTCAGACAATGTAGAACCAGTTAGGTTAATGATATTACCACCTAGGCCAATTTCTGGGTGGTTAGTACCCTGACCCGTAGTTAGTTTAAATTAAGGTGCGATAACCAACTATTATACATCCTATTTGCAGTGCACTCAGTCCAGTGGATGTTGTCCTCAACCACCTGAAATTCAGACACGGGGAGGCTGGGCAGGATAGGGACCTTGGCCCTTAAGGCCTCTACACGGCTGTTAACGAATTGTATGTTTCGTTTCTGGGTTGTAGTCAGGTGCTTCGAATAATTTAGTTTGGCAAAGTGAACTTTAGCCTTTGGAAATTTTGAACGCATGGTGCTAAACAGATTCTCAATTCTTTGGGAGGTGTCATGCTGAAGTTCGTCCTTATCATTAATTCCGATGTTAAGGATGATACGCTGAGGTTGGAAGACCTCATTGTGTTTTCTAACCATATTCCTAATGTGGTTTATCTTAGCACCTGGATAGATTGCTACCTGCATATCTGGATGAGGTGTCTGATTGATACGAGCTAAATTTGAAGACCCAATCAGCAGAATCTTCTTGTTCAGAGTAGGAAGGCGCCATTCATTCTTGTTATCCACCACGAACCGAAACTTGTAGAAAGACCTATGCTCTTTGGGTGTATCCCTAGGCGTAGGTTTGGGCTTAGTTGTGGGCGTAAATTTAGGTTGTGGTGGCTTGGACCTCGGCGTCGACGATCTGGTCTTTTGACCAGGTCGGTCAGTAGCTGCCCTCTGTGGAAGGGGAGGAAACTCGACTGGGGACAGTGGTGAGACCGGAAGAGGGATCTGACTAGGATCCACATGAGCAGATACTGACGGTGACCATTCTGGCAGTGGAATCAGGAGCGGATCCACCACAGGAGACTGCAGGGGGAACACTGGTGAGCACTGGTTATTCACCCGCTTAACTACTGGGGGACTCTCAGTGGGTGACCTATTCCGTTTCCGATTTGATTGTGGGATGACTGGTACGGTCAAGGTTGACATTGCAGTCGGTGTACCTGGTAGGGCCACAGAGGGCCCTGCAGTTGATGTTCCTGGTAAGGTCACAGGTGACCCTACAGGGGGTGTTGTACTATGGCAGGTTCTAAAATGTGGATCAAAAGGTCTGATGAAATCATAAAACTGATCAATTGATGAAGAATGAAACTTCCTGCCATAGTTATTTCGGGCCCAATTTATTGCTGTGGTCTTCGCTCTACCTAATTCTAAATTTGGCTTCGATGAGGAGCGACATAAGACGACCAAGCTGGAAATTATAGTGACTAATGTTAACCTGAAGTAAAGATATGGCCCATTTCAAATTTGCTGCTAAGATGTCCTTACGGACCTCGGCGTTAGGCATCGCTGGTTTACAGAAGAAATTCTGTCTCTCTAACTCTGACACTTTCCAGCTCAATCCAGGAGGCAAACTGCCCCTACGTACATGAGCATTCAAGATGCCAAGGTGGTGAAAGCATTGTATAATCATGTAGTAACACTTGGTTAGTGCAGCCTGGGCAGACGGCGGGCGACTGTCGTTAGACCTCCTGTCATCCCGTCTTCTACTCTTGCTAACTCCAGCCATAATGTTACTAGTTAGATAAGTCAATGTTTCTGCCACTAAAATCTACAAGAATACCACAAATTTGAGGGGTGGTAGTGGTGACACTGATGATAATGATAATGATAATGATAATTATGGTGGTGGTAGTGGTAACACTGATGATAATGATAATGATAATTATGGGGGTGGTAGTGGTAACACTGATGATAATGATAATTTTGGTGGTGGTAGCGGTGACACTGACGATAATGATAATTATGGTGGTGGTGGTAGTGGTGACACTGATGATAATGATGATGATAATTATGGGGGTGGTAGTGGTAACACTGATGATACTGATAATGGTAATTGTGCTGGTGGTAGTGGTGACACTGATGATAATGATAATGATAATTATGGGGGTGGTAGCGGTGACACTGATGATAATGATAATGATAATTATGGTGGTGGTAGTGGTGACACTGATGATAATGATAAATGTGGTGGTGGTAGTGGTAACACTGATGATAATGATAATGATAATTATGGGGGTGGTAGTGGTGACACTGATGATAATGATAATGATAATTATGGTGGTGGTAGTGGTGACACTGATGATAATGATAATGATAATTATGGGGGTGGTAGCGGTGACACTGATGATAATGATAATGATAATTATGGTGGTGGTAGTGGTGACACTGATGATAATGATAATGATAATGATAATTATGGTGGTGGTAGCGGTGACACTGACGATAATGATAATTATGGTGGTGGTAGTGGTGACACTGATGATAATGATAATGATAATTATGGGGGTTGTAGTGGTGACACTGATGATAATGATAATGATAATTATGGGGGTGGTAGTGGTGACACTGATGATAATGATAATTATGGTGGTGGTAGCGGTGACACTGACGATAATGATAATTATGGTGGTGGTGGTAGTGGTGACACTGATGATAATGATGATGATAATTATGGGGGTGGTAGTGGTAACACTGATGATACTGATAATGGTAATTGTGCTGGTGGTAGTGGTAACACTGATGATAATGATAATTATGGGGGTGGTAGTGGTAACACTGATGATAATGATAATGATAATTATGGTGGTGGTAGTGGTGACACTGATGATAATGATGATGACAATGTTTGTAAGAATGGTATATAGAAGCTTCTGGGACATGGTTGACTATATCATACTTTCAAACATTTGCAGTACCTGGTGGATCATCGTCTCCATTGATGGAAGCCCGGTTGCGTGTGCTGACGAATCAGGCTTGCAAGGGTTATCTCCCTTACATGATTGTGCCGACTCATATCTGTGTCTTTGATGGAACATTAAAAAAGTCGTCCTGCTTTGTAAGTACTTTAGAGATCGTATTATAGACAGAATGTTTTAATCACATATTCCCGGTAAACTACACACGCTCTGATACGTTCTGGCTGTTTTAATAGTCTTCTTCTTCTTTTCGATCACTGGTATCACACTTGGAGAGCCGTTCTCAAGATGAAATCTGTGGTTTTCTGCAGTTAGTTCTTCCACAGGCCCATACAGCTTTTCAAGAATAGAGGTTGACAAAGGCCAGATCTCTTCTCTCAGCAGCTGATACGTACTGCAACATTGAAGTATGTGCTCTGTGGTCTGTTCTGCTTCTCCACGAGGACAAGCGGGCGATGTCGTATGGTGGAACCGCCTGTACATGTGTTGGTTTAGTCTGTTGTGTCCAGTTCTGAGACGAAAAATGGTCACTTGCTCTGGCCTCGAGAGATGATGGTAGGCATCTTCTGATTGAGGTGTTCTATAGAGGGACTTAATGATAGTCTTCATCTCTGTATGGGTAACCATGTTTTCTGTCTGATTCTCTTCTGCACCCACCTTTGCCATCTTGTCTGCTTCCTCATTTCCTTGGACTCCACAGTGTGAGGGGATCCACTGCAGTGCTATCCGAAAGCATTTGATGGTTTGTAGTGCTTCTTCAAGTTGTGGCAGCTTACCTTTGGTGATAGCCTCAAGGACGGAGCGGGCATCAGATAAAAAGACAAGCTGTGCAATAGGGTCTGCTGTTCTGCTGATGGTATTAGCTGCATGAACCAGTGCTTCGACTTCAGCTCTGTAGTTTGTGCAGTGTTTGCCTGTCGGTATTGCAGCTGACTCATGTTGTCCGTTTGGATACTGGATGTGCAGTCCGGCACCTCCGCTCCTAATTGCATCTTTGGCTGATCCATCTGTGTAGATCCTTATCCATGTCTCCTGAGGGTACATTTCTTCCAGCATGGCTAGGGTCAGGGCCTTCTTGCTCACATCACTGTGTTCATCTTTGGTTGTGAGATGAGGTACTGTGGTGCGAATAGCTATGCTCTCTAGTTTGTTTTCCCAGGGTGGAGGATCAAGGGTGTGGTTTGGGTCTTCTATTTGTGCTGGCAACATCTCTTGGTGTTTCCTTTGAAGTGCTTTTGTCTCTTTCACAAAACTTGATCTTTTAAGTCTTCCTGATGACAGCTGTGCTTGCCTGATCTTCATCGGGTGGTTATTGAACGATTTGAAATTTGCAGCTTGGATCAGTGCTTTGCATTCCCTTCCTTTGCTAAGTGGGGGAATGCCTGCTGTCTGCTCCATTTTTTCTATTGGTGTTGATCTCATTCCACCAGTGATGATGCGCAGTGCCTGGTTTTGTACTCTGTCGAGGTTCTGTTGATGAGATTTAGCTGTTGTCATCCATGAGCTGGATCCATACTCAAGGTGTGAGCGTACGGCACCTAGGTAGATGGTCTTGAGGATCCTTTCTTCTGGCCTTTGCCTCTGCATTCTGGATGTGCTCCTTCCATGTTAATCTTCTGTCATATGTGACTCCCAGGTATGTCTGCTGGTCCTCGTATTCGAGTGGAGTACCGCCCAGTGTCAGATTGCCAACCTTGGTTTTGGTGGACAGTGTGAATAGCATGGCTGATGATTTTTCTTTGTTGATGGTAATACACCAGCGATTGGCCCAAGCTGTAATTCTGTCCAAGGCGAGCTGCATTCTGTACGTGGCAGTCGTTGTGTACTCCTCGGTGCACCAGATTACGAGGTCATCTGCATAGAGGGCTGCTTGGATCCCATTGGGCAGCTCTGCTACAATGTCATTGATGAAGAGTATGAACAGAGTAGGTGATAATACTCCGCCTTGTGGCACCCCTTGTCTCAGCAATACATTCTGTCCAGATTGTCCATCCACCAGCACCCTAGCTCTGCGATTGTGTAGGTATGACTTGGTCCATCGGAACATGTTGCCACCGATGCCTGTGCGCCGGAGCTTCACGAGGAGGCCATCCTTCCACACCTTGTCAAATGCTTTCTGCAGATCGATAAAGGCAGCTAGCATCACCTTCTTGGCTTGAAAAGTGTCCTCTATGACCTGTGCAAGATGTGTTGTTTGATCTTCTGTGCTCCTGTATCTTCTGAATCCGGCCTGCTCTGAAACTATAATGTTCTCTGACTCCAGGTACCACTGCAACCGCTGGTTGATGATGCGCTCCATGGTCTTGCATATGCAGCTTGTAAGACTGATAGGACGGTAGCTCAGCACTTTCGTCTTGTTCTTTCCTTTTTTCAGAATAGGAGTCATTCTGGCTTCCTTCCAGCACTGAGGAACCTCTCCATTGGTCCAACTGAGATTAAAGATGTCTAGCAACTTGCGAAGAGATGCATTACCAAGGTGTTGGATCATTTCATTCGTAATGCCATCTGGCCCGGGAGATTTCTTCTTTTTCAGTTGGCGGATAGCCTTCTTCAGTTCTGTTAAACTAATGTCAACTTTCATTGCATCGTGAGTGTTGGTGTCTGTTCTTTCCTTTTGCTCTTTTCTAACCTCCCTTTGACGCATTCGTGGTATAGAAATGTTGCTTTCTTTTGCATATGCCTTCGCAAAGGCATCTGCTGCCATCTTTCCTGTCAGTGTTTGTCCATCTTCTTCAAGAGTAATCTTCTCTCCCCTGACACCCTCATCATTGAGTGCTTTAGTCAGTCTCCATAGTGTTGTGGTGTCTCTCTCTAAATTAAACCCTGCCGTCTTTTCCCTCCAGCTTCTTCTTTTGGCCTCCAGCTTGGTCTTTAGATACCTGGCTTTAGTTTGTTGTAGCGTGAAGTGGTTTTCATGACAGGGATTACCCTCTGCATCTTCTCTGGCCTTGTCTAGTTTATCATGTGCTGCTTGCAGTTCTGTTGTCCAGTAGGGGCGGTAGTTTTTCCTGAACCCTCGAGGAATCGCTTCATTGGCAGCCTTGAGGATACTTTAATTAAATTCCTTGACCACATTGTTGATGTATCTCCCTTCTACTGCTATATTATGGGTAAGCTCATTGGAACGAATGCCGAACAGACTCCAATTTGCCTTTTTGTAGTTCCACCTTGGATGTTGAGGTGAACTGGTCGAAATACTTCCAGAAAGAGAGAGGAGGACTGGGCGGTGGTCGCTTCCTCCTAACTGCGATCCGACCACTCTACTGAGGTTTCTGTGAATGTCTTCTGTACAAAATGCCAAGTCCGGAGTTGTTGTCGAGTGCCATCGGCGCGAGTAGAAGGTAGGCTGATCTGTGGGATCGTTGACAAGTAAAAGGTGCTTTTCATCTTGCCCTGCTTCAATGTCTTCTCCTCGTTTATCAAGTGTTCTGTATCCCCAGCTCTGGGACTGGCTATTAAAGTCTCCCGCAATGAGGAAGTGGCAGTCCGGGACCTGGATTGTGTCAAGTGAGAGATTCTTGTCATTAGGGCAGTAATAATTGACAATTTCAATCACAGAGTTGCTGGTTGTTACCTTGATCTTGATATATTCTGCCTCTTCCATAAAGGTTTTGATCTGGCTGGCGTTCACGCTGTTTCGGACCAAGGTCATCACCCCACCTTTGTTTCTTCCTCTTCGATCACACCGGAAAATCTGGTAACCTCTGATCTTAAATGGTTTTCCTTCTTGCAGGTGTGTCTCTTGAATGCAGCAGATATCAATGTTGTTTTCGTACAGGAACTGTTCGAGCTCTGATTTCTTGTTGGTAACCCCTTCTGCATTCCAGTGCATGATGTTGATACTGGGGTTCTCTTTGGGTTTGGTCTTCTCTTTCCGTTGGCCAGTAGCTCTCCATCCTCGTCCCCTGGCTCCACAAGACGAGTTGATGGGACCTCCAGTAGCTGAGGGTGGGCTCCTTCGAGGCATGGAGCCCGGCGCTGCACCTGCCTGGCGGATCCTCACAGGGCGAGCACCATTTCGATTGATTCGATCTCCAAGTGTAATTTCATTAGCGTTGTGCATAATGCTCTGGTTAGCCCCTCCAAATGTCTGGATTGACACCCAGTGGGTTACACCCCTGCGCCACGTTGAGGCCGAGCATATAGTCTTAAACAGGGGGTTTTAATAGTCAATAACACATTGAGACGGGAATCCCGTTTTAGCTATACCCCTCCAATCGCTAGCTAAGCTCCACACTTCGTCTGTGTTGGGATCGACCGATCCATGAATTCCCTGACTATCAATTTCCACAAAACTATACAGGTAAGTTGTTGAATATTTTGAAACTAATTTGACTGGGTGCTGTTGCTGCATATGGCAACAACAGCATCCAGTCAAATTAGTTTCAAAATATTCAACAGCATGTTTATTAAATAATATGGACATACACTTCGTACAACAACGAATAGTCCGTCATCAATTAAGCGTTCGTGGTGGGCTTATCTACGTCATGGCATCAACTTACACGCAATGTAGTTGATTATGACGTCATATAATGGATGAATAAACTGGAAAGGTCCATTTTCAGTCACAACTGCTTGCGTATACATGCTACATTATGACACACCAGAAAGCAATGACTTACATTATTTTCAATATATTCTGCAGATTTCAGTTGTAAATAGCATGTGATGTTGTAAAATCGCCTTTCTGCCCCCTTAGTCAGTCAGTGCAGTCATTCATGGCATCCATGTGAGTGAGTTTAATCTTTGTCATTGTGATTTAACTCAAGTACATAGCAATGGGTAAAGACCTCCGGAGTAATCTTACATTGCATGTTTTGACAGTAGTGTGTACACAGCTGTTTTAATCATTGGATAGACAATTTAGTCTACGAACCTACAGATTGAGGGTGGGTTATTGCCAAAAATCTAGTCTTACCAGATCAAAATTGTAATGTCATGTCAATGGCTGTTCTGTTTTGTGGGGTGTGGTGTTGATTTAACAGTTAGCGAAGAACTATTTTCCTAATACCCACACTATGTGTAGGCTTGTAATTTATGTGTATGTCACTTGTGTTATTTTATTTGTCTACGAAGATACAGCTTTTAAACAGTATTTGATTATATACATATCATGTACATCAAGCATGATGAACAACCAAGAGGCAGAGCCGGCCTTAGGGCTAGGCAAGCAAGGCGGTCGCCTAGGGCCCCGCTCAAGAGGGCCCCGCAAAATGTGGTGGTGGTGGTTTAATGCATACACATAGGCATAGCACTGTATAATTAAACTAGGCCTGCTACACATACATTGAAGCTGTGCGTATGCGGTATTAGTAGGCATATATGTGCTAGCGATTATAACCTAAGTTTATCGTTTTTGTTTAAATGTCTATAATATTGCACAGATTATGTAAATGGTTCTTCTCATGTTCCTATAAATATTTGATCTCAGTATGATAAATAACTTGAATATAACAGTCACAAACGTGCTAAAAGCAATGCAACTACAAGTCATGTGTTAGTATTACTAGTAATTTGATGGCAGTAAGTTTTTTGGTGTAAGTACAGTAGGCTTCATGGACCATAATCATGATAATGTTGAGGTTGCTCTAAGCCCGGTGTGGTGGCCAGGTTCTTTAAAAATTGAAATCTGGACTGGACACGCTCAGGGCATCTCATACGCTTCCAGAGGTAAATATGAAACAACATTTGGCTGTTCAATTATTGGATAAAAACATAATTTATCAACCGAATAATGTCCCATACTTACCTCTGGAAATGCAGGAGAGGCCATCTCAGAGCATCTAGATTTCAAAATTTCCCAGACCCCCCGCCTAGGGCCCCGCATCACATAGGCCCGGCTCCGTCAAGAGGTTAAATATTTAAGCTTGACACCTGATATCTGAGTATTACCAACCCTGCAGTGTCGATTGATAACCATGTATATTCCTTCGAGTTTTTGATAGACTACCTCGGCTGTTTGTGTCATTAGGTTGACTACCATGGGTGAGCAGTCATTAGAATGACTACCTCATCTGTGCAGCTATTCGATTGATTACCTCGTGTATGACGTACTTCGATTTACTACCCCATCAGTGATGTACTTCGATAGACTATCCGGTGTGTGATGTTATTCTATTGACTACCATAGGTGATCTTTCGATTGACTACATCATCTGGATAGGACAAATTTACATAAAGAAATTTAAAATTAAAATCCCATGCCAGTATATTTATTTAGTATTAAGGCAGGTGGGCGGTGGGCGGGCGCGCGGGCGGACAGGCGAGCAGATGGACGGACAGACGGAGAGACAGACAAGCAGGCAAGCAGGCAGGCAGGCAGAAACTAGGATTCAGTGTGTGTCGTGAGTAATAACTTTAATTTTGATAAAAACAGATTTGTCTATGTCAGTGAAATGCTCTCCACATCTGGGTTTTTTTTGTTTGGCAGGGTGACAGTGGCGGTCCATTAGTATGTAAAGAAAGTGGCATATGGTACCTGGCGGGCATTGCATCATCAGTGAGCAATAATTGTGTTGGGACTCCAGCAATATACACCCGGATACAACACAGTATGGTATTGAGCTTCATCAAGAAACACATGTCATCCAAGTAGATCACGTGCGGCCGCCGGGTAGAGTGATGTTTTCCCGGCATATGCGAAGATTACTGTACATTTATGTAATTGCTATGTAAATTATGTTTGCATTTAGGACTTGGATTTTTAATTGTCGCAAGTCACTTTCCATTCGCGTTTGTCAGTTGTCTTATAATTTGTACATAAGTAATAAATAAACCTGTGAATATATGGTGGATTGCAGTGATTGTCCATAATGTCAGAGCGCTGGAAGGGAGAGATAGAATGAGTGAGAAAGGAGAAATTGGGCAAGGGGGTGAGCGAGTGAACGAGTAGCTAGTTGGCTGGCTGGGTGGGGTGGGTGGGCGGGTGGATTAGATAGGTAGATTACATGGTATGAGAGAGGGGAAAGGGAGAGTGATGATAGGACGGAGGAAGGGAGGGGGGGGGGGCCTCGGGATGCAGGGGGATCAAAAGGGAAGGTGAGTATGTGAGTAACTGGGAGACAATATGGTGAGAAAATATGGAACGGAAGCTACAGGGTAAAGTGGAGGATGTGGTTGATCGGTCTATCAGTTGTACAGAAATGCAGATAGTCAAGTCATCAATCATGCCAGCAGTCATGAATGCAGTCAGTCAGCCAAGTAGGCAGGCGGACAGTCAGTAAATCAGGCAGACAGTCGAACCATCAAACAGGCAGGCATCCCAATAATTATCGTTATTGGTAATTATTTAAATAATTATGTAAACTCGTGACAAGTGGTTGTGTAAAAGGTTGTATTTATTGATGATCGGTAAAGAAGGTTTAGCTTTGTAGATGGTAATGGAGAGCATTCCAAAGTGATGATCATAGGAAAATGATCACCACCCCATTCCGATATTGGCAATGACTAATGACCTATAAACAACTCTAAGACATTATTCTCATATTACAATGATTTTTTTATTGTGACAGTCAATCAATCAATCAATCAATCAATCAATCAATCAATCAACCAATCAATCAATCAATCAATCATTATTTGCTTCACACTCAGACCGCTAGACACATTTAGCTTTTAAATAGGTGTCCCCAAACCTAATATCTTTATAGGCATTATTAAAATGCTTTACATTATATATTATATAATATTAATAATATTACAATTACAATTATAAATTACGCAATCAAGAATCGTATTTCAATGATTCACCTAGTGAGGTCTTTAAACAAAGATTAGATAACAAAGGTTTAGGCAAAATGCTGTTCGTTTTCGACTAACGGCAAAACCTATACACTGCCAATAAAACCGCTACAGGGCAATTCCAGCGTGACTCAGGTTACATTCATAGAAATATATACCTATTCATCATGCTTTCACTTCGATACAGATTTATTCCTATATTCTATACTCTGTACCGATTATCTTGGAGGGGTAGTCTATGCAACCATATAAACAACGTATCACTAAGATGAGAATAAGAGCCTCGATGATGAGAAAAAGCAGTGTTACTCAGGTTACAAAAAAAGGACAAGGCATTTTGGGCGCTATCATTTGTCTGATATTTCTCTTCAAATTATACATTGGACTGAATATTGTTTACTATGGTATTACAAGGTATACGTCAACCAAAGTAATTGACACATTTGCTTGTGCTCATTCGAGGACAACTGAGAGATAGCACAAGTGAACTGTGTGACTCGGGTTACCGTGACTCAGGTTACAGTTTGTCCATAACCATCAAATACTTACTAACATCCTTGGTTGAGACAATACACATTCACAATTTAAAGCGTTTGACTTCACATGACTTCAGTGAATATTTCCTGTAATAATTGGTATTTAGCTGCCTATAGCTGTCTGTCTGTTGGTCTGTTGGTCTGTCTGTCTGTTAAACTTTTGACAAACCTGACAAATGTGTCAGAGTCGCAGGTTATTACGCATCGCATTTGCTGTGAAAAAATCTGCAACATTTCTACAATTCACTCTCTATGTGTGCAAGCAATATTTTACATTTGACCTGTAGTAAGTAATGTTACCATTGTCCTTGTGAGTGACAGACGTAGATTTCACTCTGCCTAGCTGTTTAATTGACATGCTTCTCCGCAGCAACAGCACACAATTTTGGCTGCTGTCCAAGGTTTCATAATTGGACAGCAGCCAAAATCTTGTGCCATGGCCGTGAAGAAGCATGTCAATTAACCAGCTGAGTATAATCTACATTTGTCACTCTATGCTCTATCATACTGCATAAATGCATAAACATAGACTGCTAATTATGAGCACAGCGTGCATATGCAGTGGAATGACGATACAAATGACGAAGGGGAGTGGGGGGTGACAGTATGACATATTTAGTACATATTTAAAACGTGACTCAGGTTACACGTGACTCAGGTTACAATATGGAAAGTGCTTTATAATTGTTTACCTACTCTTAAGAGGAGAATTAACTGTATGTATAGATAGAGAATGGTATAAAGGAAGAGAATACTAAATACATGTTCATAGCTAATTACGAATAGATTACAGCATTAAAAACATGTATTTTCGTGACTCAGGTTACATTGATCACAGGAGCTGATGCGATGCCTATGTAGACTAGAGAAAATTTAGTTTAAAGATTAGTATTTATCCCGAAGCAAGCATGATCTTAGTACAATTTATATCGACCACAATTCCACAAATACTCGACAAAGTACAAAAATACATTGCAATAAACCTGCCATTGTAAAATTGCACTATTTATGCTAAATAATAAAGGACAATTCCAAGTATGCTCGAAAAATTATGTGTAGAAGCTATGGTTTCAAATACGTGGTTTCAGTATCTTTAGTATGTTTACTATTGATAAAAATCTTTATTACGTATTAAATAAGAAGAAAGGAATTTACTGGCCATGTCCCTATTTGCTTGGAATTGCCCTACAGCAGACTATATACATATTATACAACAAGACATAAGAAGCCTAAGGCTTAAGTCCTAAAAACGGCAACGACGATGACATATGCAACAGCTTATGTATATATCACGACTGTAAAAGTGAGATGCCGAGATTACAGGTTCAAATGGGTAAAATGTGATATTTGGGTTTTTTATTTGGGGGCCTCTTATTTTAAGGGCCCATGGTTGTAGTCCTGTTAGCCATTGCCTTAATCCGACTCGGACCATATGGTCCGAGAATTACGGCACTTAGAACAATAGACCTTTCCACTTTGTCAATCCATCATGTGACGTCATAATCAATAACGCGACGTGTAGAATGGCATCATAATGAATGACGTCATGAATGACGTCGATAAGTACGTCACGAACGCATATTTGAAGACGGGCTATGCGTTGTTATACAAATTGTATGTCTTTACTATTTAATAAATATTCTGTTGATGTTCATCAATTCTGTTGAATATTTTGAAACTAATTTGACTGGACACCAGTTTTCAGCAAATTGATAGTTAGGGCATTCAGGGATCGATCAATCCCAACACGGCGAAGTATGTGGAGCTTAGAGATGGGCGGGGCATAGCTAAAACTGAAAAGGTCAATTATCACGTGACTGTAAAAGGCATTCCCTCAAGTAATGCTGGGATGGGCTCTGTCACTTAAGCATATGACGTCATAATCACAATACGTCACTTGTTATCTGAGGTCATGATCAAATGACATGAACTGGACAAGGGTCTGACAAGAGATGTCTTTGGTGGATTTATAATTTTAAAACCATTCTGTTGTGTATTTTGAAACCAATTTGACTGGCAGATGTGACTGCCATATGCAGCAACGCCTCCCGGTCACATTATATTCAAAACAGTCAGCAGCGTACCTGTATAGTTAGTTTTCAATTTGAGATTATTGGAAGTAATTGTTTAAAATCGACTCAAAATGCGTGACGAGTAATGGAGGAATAAGTTTTAGCTATGCCCCGCCCATCTCTAGCTAAGCTCCATCCACGCTTTGCCCATTTTGGGAACAATCGATCCCTGCATTCTACAAGTAAGCTGTTGAATATTTTGAAACTAATTTGACTTGCCGTGTTGCTATGCCTTCAACATATTCAACATGATGTTTATTAAAGCTGCATATTCACACCAAAATGCTTGAAGATGCAATTGTTAAATATCATACTTTTAGAGGCTTAAATTATATGCCTATATGCAAGGCAATGAAATAAGTCTTAACATATGATGATTTCATTACGTATTAATTAATATAATTTTTACAGTTGTGAAATTGATTTCGGGACACGATCGAGTCCCTAATTCAACTTGACAACTAAGAAAATTATATTAATTTATATGAAATGAAATCATCATATGTTAAGACTTATTTCGTTTCATTACATTTAGATACACAATTTAGCCTCGAAAAGTATACAAATTCAACATTTTTATTTTTAATCATTCGGTGTGAATATGCACCTTTAAATAGTAACGGCATGCAAGTAGTACAACTTGTCGGACTATTAAGTATTTGTGACTGACTGACTATATCGTGTCATTCATGACGTAATTCACCTTTCCCGAGTATCAATCCATCATCTTACCTCGTATGACGTCATAATCAGCTCAGCGCGTGTATGATGACGTCACATTCATTACATCACAAAGGGTTCCATATAGACAGTCAACAAATCTCAAACAGTCCGACACGTTGTATGAATTGTATGTCTTTGTAATTCTTTGCTATTTAATAAACATGCTGTTGAATACGTTGAACACACTAAGTTGACTGGACGCTGTTGCTGCCTAAGGCGGCAACAGCACCCAGTCAAATTAGTTTCAAAATATTCAACAGCTTACATGTGTAGCTTTTTGGAAATTGATAGTCAGAGTGTTCAGAGATCGATCGATCCCAATACGAACGAGGTGTGGGTGGAGCTTAGCTAGAGATGGGTGGGGTATAGCTAAAACCGGAAAGGTCCATTGATTTTGACGTCAGCCTATATTCGACGTAGTTGATTATGACGTCATATGATTGACTGAGAAACTGGACTTAGAAATGTGCTAGGCATAGCCATAGATGAATACATATAGTGATGTACTAGCAACGTATTAGTCACCAATGGCGTGGTCCTTCTAGACAGTTTTGAGCGCACCTTGTAAAAGTAGGCCCTACATAGATTTTGAACTAATAAAAAAATTAAACAGAAAGAAGTTTTTAGAAAGGTAGCATTCAAGTTTTAAAAATTTCAGTTTTATGACATTTTAAAAGAATGAAGAGGCGGCTTTATGTTCTCGTTCGGATGTACTTTAAGAAGACGACAATTTCTTGATGAAATCCCGTACTTGCGCAATCGCCACTGCCGTGAAGCCAGATGGTCGCTGAGTACAGGGCAGGCTGTGAGTTGGTTCAGACAATGCCCAGGATGATAGTCCCACTAGATAAGGTATCTGAGTCTCATAGCACACAAACGCGCCTCCCACGTCTCCCTGGAAGGTAAAATATTACAAGCTCTGGAGTGCTAATCTGATGACATACAGTACTGTGCAAAAGTCTTAGGCCACCCAAGAAAATTTTAATTCAAAACATTTTTCTGATCAGCTAGTATTTATATTTCATAGGAAAAGTATAATTTCATTTTCTAATTCATTAACAAATGATATAACAAAATCTTTAACAAATAATATGACAAATAATAGAACAAATAATATAACAAATAATAGCTAGGTAATCATAATTAAAGACATATATCAGTATTTTGTATGGCCTCCCTTGACACGCTTAACCTCTGTAACTCGCTTTGGTAGACTTTCCTGCAATTTTCTCAAGTAATCCTGTGGCATGTTATTTCATGCGTCTTGTAGAACGTTCCAGAGCTCTTCTTTGGACTTTGGTTGCTTCTTGTTCTTTTCTCTGTCTAAATGTTCCCATGTTGCTTCAATTATATTAAGATCAGGGCTCTGGGGTGGCCTTTCTAACACTGTCAGTGTTCCGCCTGCTGTTTTTTGCTCCAAGTACCTTTTAATTATGTTGGCAGTATGTTTGGGATCATTATCATGTTGAAATGTAAAGTTCCTACCAATAAGTCACTTTCCGGATGGCACAGCATGATGTATCAGAATCTGTCTATATCTCTCAGCATTCATAATTCCATCAATTTTCACCAGATCTCCTACTCCATCTGCTGGCATGCATCCCCAAACCATCACAGAGCCACCTCCGTGTTTACAGAAGGTTGTAGACAAGCATCAATGTACTCTTCACCAACCCTTCTCCTGACATACTGGCATCTATTTGAACCGAACATTTCGAATTTTGACTCATCACTCCACAGGACATTCCGCCACTAAGTATGGCTTCTTGGCAGCAACACGCCCAACAAGACCATTTTTGATAAGACTTCTTCTCACAGTCGAAGCTTGCACGTTGGTGTTACTCGACTCTGCCAGATCTTGAGCAAGTGCCTGGCTAGATTTCCTTCTGTCCCTCAAGGAAGTGACTTTCAAATAATGTTCATCAGCTACAGAGAGTTTCCTCGGTCTTCCACTGCGTTTTTTTGTCTACCACCGATCGAGATGCTTTGAATTTCTTAATAACACCTTGAATAGCACATCGAGAAAATCCAGTTTGGCGGGATATAGCTCTCTGTGAATTACCTTCTTCATGCAAAATTACAATTTTATGCCGGTCATATTGTGTCAGTTTTGCCATTATACCAGAATTGAGCTTCTCTCACTTTATCTAATACTGGTTATTCCCTATATAACACTAATATTCACTCATTCATATCACTGCACATTTAGTACTAAGTATGACTAAGTTCTAACTAGAATGCACTCAACAGTGGTGTTAAAACTGCATATAGACTAGCTCTATTGATATGCAAATGAGGTCACTCGTTACCGGGGACTACAAAACACCTTACAGGTAGAAAATGTACAGGTATTACAGGGTGGTTTAACAAAACAAAAATGAAAAATAGCATTTAATGCTGCAATGCATTCTAAGGGAGCAACCAAAACATTAATTTATTTATGAAATCTTTTAACAGCTTGTATTATTTTAAAATTAAGGTTTCATTTTGATTATTACATACTAATTTTACAAGCAATTTTAATATCTACTGCCTAGAAATTACATTTCAACAACAATTCTAGGGTGGCCTAAGACTTTTGCACAGTACTGTATATGTAGTGTATAACCCGTCTACGCCAGATGCTGTTGTCGGTGTTGTTGTTGTTGTTGTTGTTGTTGTTGTTGTTGTTGTTGTTGTTGTTGCTGCTGCTTTGTGGTGGGTAGGGTGGACGGTGGCATTTGGTGGGAATATTAATCCTTAGACCCTCTCAGATCAGAAACGACAAATTTGATGTAGGAAAAATTTTGAAACTAATTTTACTGACTAAAAATTGGACAATTAACAAGAAAGAGACAAGTGTTAAGTGGAGGTGAAGTTATACACACAATTAAATGTACGTATGGTATTTATCCATCCATCACATGGCGTCATAATCAACTACGTGACATGTAGGATGACGTCATAATCAATGACGTCATGAATAACGTAGATAAATTCGGCACAAACGCATAATTGGTGACGGACTAAGCGTTGTTTTACGAATTGTATGTCTTTACTATGTAATAAACATGCCATAGGCAGCAACAGCACCCGCCACCCATTCAAATTAGCTTCAAAATATTCAACAGCTTACCTGTATAGTCTTCTAGAAATTGATAGTCAGTCGCAACACGAGGAGTGGGCTGAGCTTAGCTAGAGATGGGCAGGGTAAAGGTTCATTAAGCTGTGGTGTTATTAGGCTATATACAGCATTCCTTTCCTATGGATACCGTAAATAACGTTACGACTAAGTCATCCAAAGGTAGGATGAGATATTTGGGGTTTTTTAAAAGGTAGATGAATTTATCAGTTTACCACTGCCTGTTACTAATTAAGCAATTCTTTCTCTTTCTGTCTCGTGCCTATCCATATCCATATGCCAACCAACTTATATTAAGTCATTCTGCAGTACTTCCTGTGGTGATCATGTGTAATTAATGAGGACAACGACGACGATGATGATGATGCTGGTGGTCAATGATGATGATGATGATGATGATGACGGCGATGACGACGACGATGATGATGACGACGATGGTCAATGGTGGTGGTGGTGGTGGTGGTGGTGGTGGTGATGGACGACGACGACGGTCGATGATGATGATGATGATGATGATGATGATGTTTCCTGACGTCAGTGAGAGTCCATAGCTCCCTCAGGTTCTTGTTGCCTTTAATGGCCAGTGTTTATGGAGGGATTTGATCTGTCGCTCAAGTACATGGCATCATGACCAAAATATGGTAATTGTTAGGTGACGTCACAATCAAATGGCATAGGTCGACACGAATGGGATAATGGTCTAACAGTAATCGTCTGAATGAACCTTTCCACTTTTAGCTATGCCCCGTCCATCTCAATCTAAGCTCCACCCACACACGTCCGTGTTGGTATCAATCGATCTCTGAACTCCCTGACTATCAATTTCCGGAAAACTATCCATGTAAGATGTTGAATATTTTGAAACTAATTCGACTGGGTGTTGTTACATATGGCAGCAACAGTGCCCAGTCAAATTAGTTTCAAATTTATTTGACAGAATATTTACAAAATAGTAAAGACATACAATTCGTACAACGTGTCGGACTATTAAGCGTTAAAGATGGCCTATATGGAATCATTCATGACGCCATGATTATGACGTCAGCCTACACGTCATGTAGTTGATTATGACGTCATATGATTGAGTGAGGAAATGGATTCATGCAATGTATTTCGTTTCTGAATGTGCAATTAATAAACATTCTGACAGTCAGCAACATATCAGTTCCCAGTCAAATTAGTTTTAAAATATCCAATAGCTTACCTTTATAATTACAGTGAAAATGAGATTTCTTTTTTAATTCGGGTTTCTAAGGGTTAAAATCTATCCACGCGCTTACAACGTGTGCGGGGTTTTTTTCTCTAGAAATTGATGGACGGACGCTTTGTAGACACATTTCACTGAATATAATGAACTTCTAATTCCGTCATGAATATTTAAAAGTCCGCCAAGTGTACGAATCACGTGTACGTGTTGTCTTTGATGGATTTATTATTCAAAAACATTCTGTTGAATATTTCTAAACTAATTTAAAATAGGCAGCCACACCACCCAGTCAAATCTTTTTTCAAATATATTCACTAGGTTACCTGTATAATTACCTTGAAAATTGGATTCTGATAAGTTAATGTTTAAAGTAGGCCTATACAAATCGACCCAGGCATGCTCAAAACGTGGTCGGAGCGTAGCTAGAAATGGGCAAGGCATGTCTAGAAATGGGACCTCTAGATCTATTGTTGGCTAAGACCCATGTATGTCAAATACATACGGCACACATGCTCTGCTGCCAGAGTCCGTCAAATCCGCACACGTGACCAGGATAACTGGAGTCTGGGTAGTAGGTATGGCAGATATCGGTTGAAATGACGCGAAGGCTGACCGTCTGTAGTATCGTCTGACGAAGGCCGGTCGCAGCTGAAAGGTTGAACAAGTATGAATTGACTATTTGGAAATCTATCTACTGATATCTAGCATTATTTGAATTGTATTTTAAATAATCAACAAAATGTTAGATGTGTCATTTTAGAAATTTTATAATAAAAGCACAACATGAAAATATGTTATGTAGAAATGTAAGAGCAATAATTAGTATTAAAATCAATATATAGATTCAAACAAACTACACGTTATCACTCAATCATATGACGTCATAATCAACTACGCGGCGTGTATGCTGAGGTCATAATCATGGCGTTGTGTATGATTCAATCATGCCCGTCTTTAACGCTTAATAGTCCGTCACGTTGTGCGAATTGCATGTTTTTTGCTATTTAAGAAACATGTATTGTTTTCTGGAAATTGATAGTCAGGACGTTCAGAGATCGATCGATCCCAACATGAGCGAGGTGTGGGTGGAGCTTTATATATATGATCATTTGCTGAACATTGCATCATCATCGGCCGAACATCTGTCGGATGGAGTTTTAGCTATGCCCCGCCCATCTCTATCTAAGCTCCACCCACACCTCGCTCGCATATATACCGGTTTCTGCGAGGGACAAGTTTTCTTGTGTTCTTGTATTATAAGACTTACTATCTATTCCCCAGCCCATAGCATAGCATAGTTTTAGATCAAAGTTCTGGGTGGTTGATGCTAACTTGATGATATTTATGTTACTGTTTCTGAAATCAGCCTCTGCCGACAGTTGCAGCAGTGCCGAGTCATAAGGATATGGCGGTCTGTTAATGAAATATGGATTCTGAAAACGAAACAAAAACATAATCATAAAGCAGGAAAACAGGTTGCTGATATACATTTAAGTTAATTTAACAACGATTCCAGCAGCAACAACACCGACGACGACGGCAACGATGGTGGTGGCAGCAGCGACGATTACGACGACCCATCGTACTAACATACGCCCACTCACATCGCTCCGCTGTATGTTGTATTTGGTACTCGATACGGGAGCAGAGCGGGAGGCCGAGACCGTGCGATAGGACGATGACAATGACCATACTGCTGCTACTGCTATAACTACTACTACTACTACTACTACTACTACTACTACTACTACTGCTGCTGCTGCTGCTGCTGCTGCTGTTGCTGCTGCTGCTGCTGCTGCTGCTGCTGCTACTACTACTACTACTAGTAGTACTACTACTACTACTACTACTACTACTACTACTACTACTACTACTGCTGCTGCTGCTGCTGCTGTTGTTGTTGTTGCTCCTGCTGCTGCTGCTGCTGCTGCTGCTGCTGCTGCTGCTGCTGCTGCTGCTGCTGCTGCTACTACTACTACTACTACCTTTGTACCCAAAATATGTACTGACAAAAGAACAATAAACTGTAGGGAACTTAGTTAACAGTGTACGTTAGTAATGTGTAGAAATAAATTTTATAAATTCAAATATATTAACATAATATAACAAGTATACAGCTTCCTAGGAGGACGTTTACATCCTATTATCGGCTGCTACTATAAGTATTAATGTATGATGATATTTGGGTGATCTGGCCTATCTAATGGGCTTGTTGTCTCACTGGGTGCGTTATATAGATCTCGTCTAGTCTAGCTTTGAATGAGTTTATGGTAGGCGCGTCAACGACTGTGGCAGGCAATGCATTCCACCAGTCTATGATTCTGTTGAAGAAAGAATTCAGTTTATTGTTAGTATTCGCTCTAGTTTGAATTTGTGGCCACGTGTTCTGTGTCTTGATTTAATGTGAACAGTTTACTGGGATTTACTGAGTAGATATTATTAAAATACTTTAAAAAAACATTTATGAGATCGCCTCACATTCTTCTATTGATTAAAGTTCTCGTGTCCCTTTAAATATAGACACTATTGCACGAGATATGAGATGCCTGCAGTACACATTTGATACTAATTTGAATGACAATTGTTGCTACAACAGCTTTCAGCCTATATATTCTAAACTAATCATCATAATTTTTACTCGGCTCTCGCTACGGATTTGAATAGGAATTTAACTAAGTTGTTGATTTCAATGCACCGACATTATCGAATTATTATCCACACGCGTGCAATCAATATATTACTATACAGGTAAAGTGAGCATATGCCTATATACGCTTTCTCGCCACAAATGAATGATTAGCCAACGGCGCGTATGTTTCGTTGACAGATTTGTGTATTTGTTTGAAATGCATTGATCGAACAGAAACGTACACGCACTAGCTTGGCTAAATATTTCCTTTGTGCAGGCAAAGCGTAATTTGGGCATATATTCACTCTACTTAGATAGATTTGATTATTTTAGAATATATAGACTGAAAGCTGTTGCAGCAACAATATCCATTCACATTTTTATCAAGTATGTATTAGGTAGTAATTGCATTACCTACTAATTATTTTGACAACAATTTGACTGAATGTTGGTGCTGTCATTGATAGCAACATATTGCACGCACATTATTTTCAAAGTATAAAAAACAAACTTTTCCCTATCTTCTCCTGGAAATGTACACACTTGCGTTGAACAGTATTGAAATGCAGGCTATCGAATGTGCCGTCGTAAATACGCCCTACGTGCATGCTTATGCTTCCCGAGCTTGAGGACAAATGGCCATTTGCACGTGCATGCAGGTTCTTTTTGTTCGAGAAATCCTGACCTGTACAGACAATAGACTCAATGAATATGGCGTCCAATAGTTATAACGATTATGGAGTCAGAGCATTGCATGCTGCGTAAATTGAACAGGCATCGCAAACCTCGTGCAAAAGTGTCTCTATTTAATGGGACACGAGAGCTTTACGGTTGATACGTTTAGATTTCGAAGACGGTTTTCATAGGAAATGTTTTGCAAAGTTGGTACCATTTTAGTGGCTCGTTTCTGGTACAGCATGTTAAAAATGTCTGTAGTAATGAAATGAAACATTCTCCATATAAGCCCTGCCATTTTGTTGGATTTTGATATGATGTTATTTATATGGGTTTCAAATGTTACGTTTGAATCGATTATTATACACAGGTCATTGATCTCACTCTCCTCCTTTATGGCTGATGTTTTATCATTCTCTAGGAGTTTGTACTTAAAGCTAGTGGCACTTGGCTTGGGGCCAATGTGCATAACTAAGCCTTTCTTTGTGTTGAACATTAATTGGCAATTTTGGGACCAGTTTTGAACCGCCTCTAGATCATTTAGCAGGATTTCACAATCACTCTCATCAGTAATTGGATTAAACAGTTTATTATCGTCTGCGAAACGATAGAGTCTGAATCTTATGTTTCTTGCCATGTCGTTTACATATATTACGAACAGTAGTGGGCGAAGTACACTGCCCCGTGGGACACCGCTTGTGACCCTGTCCCAATCTGCGACTGCCCCATTAACCATTACTCTCTGCCTTCTTCCTATTAGAAATGACGTAATCCATTCCGGGAGTTTCCCAGAGATACCATATGCTTTTCACTTGATTAACAATCGCTCGTGCGGCCTTCTTAAAAGACTGGAAATGTGCTGATGTTTTACCCGTACATGAAAAAAGGATCAAAGAGGGATCCGAACAATTACAGACCCACCGGTCTAACCTCAGTTCCATTCAAATACTTGAAAGCATAGGGAGGGGCAAGCTGATAGAGTATATGAAGAAAAGTAAAATAATTACTGAATACTAATATGGGTTCTTAGGGGGGGGGGGGGGGGGTGGATAAAGTATGCTAAGTGGTTCAGATAATACATCTTTTAGTTCATGTAAAAGTCTTGGATGCAGGTCAGCAGGTCCAGCCGATGTATTTGTTTTTAAATCTGCAAGTTTTTTCTGACGTCTTCAATAGAGGCAGTAATATTGTTTATAGTTTTGGTCTCTGGTGTATACGGTTTCTAACAGGGTATGGTCAGTTTTGTCGATTGTATAAGAATGTAAGCTTTTGTGAAGAAATTACTTCTGTTTAGAAATTAGCAAGTGCCAACTGAGCAATCAACACCATATAGGTACATGACCGACAATCCACAGAGAAATCAAAATCTGCCACAATCGGCTGAAATAATCCCATCCACTAACCAATCCATGGCAAGCCTTCGCATAGACAAAAATTAACCTGATGAATCAGCTGTGCCACTTACCATTTGACAATTTTAATAGTTCATTCGAGCAGGACTCGGTGGATATTGTCAATCCAACAATAACTGTAAGCTGAAGTACGGCATCGACTATACCAGTAGATATACCGTCCACATCCCTTTCCCCACAGTCAACTAGAAACAGAGTACTAGAAGCGAATTATCCATTCAAGCAGGGAGATTCGCCTTGCCAGCAGCCTGACCAATAATGGAGCTTCTACGGTAAACGTGTACTGAAGCCACAACCCCAGCCAAACACAGCACAGAAACATCCCCGTAATGGAATCACTGCCAGTCCATCCAAGATTACTAGATACCATGAACTGCTTACGTGCCATCCATCATTTTTATGGTATGACCAGCCGATCCAAGCAAGGAATATGAACTATACTCAATTTCCGATAGTGACCCACCAGCAGTCACAAGTGTCACAACAGAATCGGCCACCGATGTTAGGATGCTAAACGACCATCAACCGCCTCATCACCTAGTTCAACCAAATATATTGATCTCGAGCCTACAGCCAGCAGTGGTAGCAGCACCCCAGACACGGTTGCACTAGGCACAACCGAAGGACTTGATTGTACAGCAAAACATCCCGTTCAGATTATATCATATAATGTAGAAAACTTCAGATCTAGCACACACCACCTAGATGAACTGATATCCAGATGTAAAATACTACTTATTCAAGAGCTATGGCTCTTCAATTTTGAAAAGTTGGAAATACTGTCATACTTCGATCAGCACGACTTCAATTGCCATATCAAGTGTGTCGATGACGAAGACCATATTGCCCCCCCCCCCCCATTCCTCGAGGTTTCGCTGGTGTAGCAATATGCAATAATCGTAATCTGACAACCCATATAGACAAACTTCCAGATGGCAGTAGTCAAGTAATAGCTATTAGAATCACACGTAAACCCCATGCAATCATATTAGTGAACGTCTACATGCCCTGTAGAGGGTCTAAGAACACAAATAGATGAATGCCAGGCGAATTAAATGAGTTATTGGAGAAATACAGACACACATGTAGTATCATCATTGCTGGAACACTCCAATGCATCTGTAACAAGGGATATCCCCAACAGCAGAGGCAAATTACTTCTGAACTCTATAGAAAAAGATGGCTTGCACCCCTTTCAGACCATAAGGTAATTCACACTTAGTTTCATCCCAATGATGTGCACAAGACGCAACTAGATAATATTATCCAAAGTAGTCCAGCTACCATTGCCAAATTCAGAAAATATGAAAGCGAAGGTATCAACACGTCACATGATCCTGTCACAGCCACCATCGTGATTACAAGACCTGAAGTCTGTCGTATTGCCCAGAATCCAGCACTCTCACCAAAACATGGAAGAATAAAATGGGGCCGAGTGATCAAAGACAGACACCAAAAGCTTCTGAAAACACGCCTTGCTATTCTAAACCATATGGAACAATCTGCAAGTAGTGTGAAATCGACAATATGCGAGTTTAGTCACATATTGAATCAGTCAGCTAGGGACTGTTCTACATATAACCCACCCAGAAATCGCCGACTGCACAAATGGTCTCATGACATTAAGGCATTATGTCGAACTAGCAAGTAGGCTAACTGGAAATGGAAAAAGATAGGCTGTCATCGCCATCCAGCATGTACTCGTTTCAGAGATATGACGCTCGCTAAGAAATGTCTTACATTCAGCACAACGCCAACAAGAAGCTGATGTGAGGAAACAGAAATACGAAGAAATAATGCAAGCAGATGAGCATAACAAGACCATATTTTACAAGGCCATCAACCAGCAAAGGAAAGCCATACATACAGAATACACGGACATGGTCTGTGTAGATGGAGTTTTGCATGGTACTCCTGATGAGATTAGAGAAGGGTTGGCATCCTACTTCAGTAAACTAGCAACCACCTTGGAAAATAGCAGGTTTGATGTAGTCTACAAATCCCAAGTTGAACTCCTGAAGACATCGACAGAAAGTCAGAACCCCAGTTACAAAATGTTCCAGAAAGTATTGTCAGCGACATTATCTCAGTTCTGAAAAGTGGCTAAGCAGCTGATCACCTGCAGATCACTAGTGAACACCTGAAATACGGAAGCACCGAGAAATCTTAGCAAATTTGGTTAACCGAACCTTTACATATAACACTGTACCGGAGATCTTCAAGCAAGGCCGAGTCACTCAAATATATAAGAAGAAAGGAAATCCCAAATGTGACTGATTCCTATAGAAAAATAACAATCACTAGCATCATCGGCAAGATAGTGGAAAAGGTTCACCTACACATATCAGAAAAATCAATAAATGCAGACCATAATCCACTGCAGGTACATCATCCGCTAATGCAGCAATGTGAGTGGGTAATGAGTTAATAGCGGAAGCCAAGGACAATAAGTTACCCGTACGTTCGATATTGTATGGCACACCTCGATACTTCGCAAACTAAATCAGGCTCACATTGAAGGTAGCAACTGGTTAATGATGAGTTCCTGGTATACCAACATGGCCTCGCAGGTAAAATGGGAAGGTGAACTATCAACTGAATTTTTTTTAAACAGCAAGGAGTACGGCAGGGAGGTGTATGGTCATCAACAGCTTATAAGTTATTCATCAACCTTCTGCTTGATCTTATCATGAGCCAGGGAATTGGCAGCACTATCAGCACAATTCCATGTAGTGCACCAACTGTCTGGCTGACTCCAGTGTTGAAAAGCTTCAAGCACTTCTCAATATCCAGGACGATTTTGCCAATCCGGAGCATTATCTGATTAGTGAATCAAAGTCTACTGTCGTTTACTTTAACCACCACGATACCGAACCTGACCTGTTGTTAAACGGAATACCACTCCAAGTCTCAGACAGCCACACATTTTGGAATCGAAAGAGATAATCACTCTAAGCATGGAACAGCCAATATTCTCTGCAGCCGCATCGGCACTGACAGGAGGACATCCTATGCCTTGATGGTAGCTTGTCTTCATGATGCAAATGGCTTAAACCCTAAAGTTTCTGCACATATTCTCAGTACGTATGTAATCCCACGACACATCTATGGCTTAGAGGCTATTCATCTAACAAGCAAAGACATAAATCAAGTCGACATGGCCCATAAACAACTACTTCGGCTGGTACAACATCTCCCTGAAAGAACTGTAGACGCAGCTGTCTACTTAATGCTTGGTCAGATCCCTCTGCAAGGTGATATTCACAAGCGGATCCTAACAGGCTTTGGGGAAATCGTTAGGGGCACTGGGTCCATCGAGCATAGTACTGCCCAGGGACAGCTTGCAACAAAATAAAAAACTTCACACAGTTGGTTTACAATGGCATCTGAAATCCTCCAGAAATATAAGCTACCTTCACCGCATGATCTCCTTGAGAATCCTCTGAAAAAGCAACCATGGAAAGCAGCCATCACTAATGCCATACATTGGATCTGGGAAGACAAACCGAAAGCAGAGGCACGAGTCAAGAGTTCACTGAAATTCCTGAATGTTGACAATCTGGCAGTTGGTAGAATGCACCCGGTATGGGGCAATGCAAGCTCAGAATGCCATTCAATAACCAAGGCATCAGTGAAATGTAGGATCTACTCAGAACATACATCCTGCAAGCAAATATGAGCCGATTCAATCAGTACTATGTAAAGGCAGATTGCCCACTGTGTGGCACGGGTGCAGAAGACTGCACTCATTTTATCTCAGTATGTCTTCACCTGGAGTCCATCAGATAGCCCTTCATCCTAAAACTCAGAAAACTGGTGCATCATCAATGGCCAACTTACTACTCGACTGCTCCAGTAATAACGACATTCCTCCAGCCACCAAATCGTGAATTGAGATGCTCAACAGAGGCTAATGTTATGTCCTACAGAGAACGTACATCTTGCATTAGGCACCAGGTGAACCAACACAACACTAGTAAATAGAGAGAGCTCCAAAATCGATCTTCGGGCTAGGCCAGCCATCCGCACTCCACAGGCTGTCAGACATACCATCACAATTTTCCAACAGTCTATAGACAAATGAGTTATCCCAACTGAATGGAAATCGGCAAACATTTGTCCTTTGTATAAAAAAGTGACCGGTCATTACCAATTAACTATAGACTGGTTTCCCTCACATGCATTTGCTGTAAGATGCGGGAACCAATCATATGTTCTAATCTAATTAGCCATTTCGAACAAAATAACATCCTAACTCACAGATAACACGCCTTCCAAAAATTTCACAGTTGTGAAACTCAAGTACTTAATGTCATCAATGATTGGGCTTCATCCATTGATAAACGGAAACAAGTGTACATTTTTATTCTCGACTTTGAAAGGTTTGTTGATGCTGTTCCACATGAACATTTGAAATCTAAATTGCACAAATATGGTGTGTCAAAAAACATACTAAATTGGATTGACTCATTCTTAACAGGTCACAAACAGTCTGTAGTAGCCAATGGTGCCAAATCAAAACGTTGCTGGCGTTGTGTCTGGAGTGCCTCAAGGAACCATTCTAGGCATGTTACTGTTTTCAGTCCACATAAATAATATAGTCCAGGACATTTCCTCAGAAATCAGGCTATTCGCTGATGATTGTGTATGCTACTGGGAAATTCATGGCCCCAAGGACTTGAGACACTCCAACAAGACATAAACATGTTAGGTAACTGGGCTACCACTTGGGGAACGCGCTTCCAACCAGTAAAGTGCACCATGATGAGCCTAACCAGGGAAAAAACCCATCAACTTCGACTACACCCTAAAAAGAACCAGTCTAGGTTTAGTTTCATCAGTAAGGTACTTGGGCATCAACATCACCAATGACCTAAGCTGGCACAAACACATCACTGAAATCTGCAGCAAATCATACAGAACCTTAGGACTATTGCGGAGAAATTTATCATTCTGTTCCCAAGAAATCAGACTTCAAGCATACATGGGACTAATTATACCAGTTCTGGAATGGGCCTATGCAAGTACAGTTTGGAACCCTCATCAGATAACTCTTCAGGATAAACTGCAAAATGTGCAAACACGTGCAGCTAGATTTATCACCTCAAACTATTGCTACGAGCCAGGCAGTATGACAAATATAATGGAAACCCTAAAACTCCAACCGTTGTAAAACAGAAGGAAACAAAACTGCCTTATTTTGTTCTACAAATGTCCACAGCAACAAGCAAAGATATCACTAGACAGTGTACATACAGCCATTTCAACCAAATTTACACAAGAACTGACGTCTTTAAATTCACCTTTATTCCCAGTATGATAAGGGATTGGAACAGACTATCACAGGATCTTCTAAGCAGTTCAGAAACTGCTGCAAATCCTACAAATAAATTAACTGAATTAATCAGAGGCAAAAAACATGTCTAAACCAGCTACTTGACGAATGCACAGCGAAAATAATGTCCTTTGGATGTTTCGCCGTGACTAATCAAGAACATGGTCAAGGCTTGCCTCAATAAAATAATCCCTTACCGTGATTACACACCAGAAGATTGGACATCACAACAGAGCTTTAAAATACCACGAGCTCTACACAAGTTCTACACTTAGAGAACACTGCTGCGTAACGTCTAACCTCTAATAGAGACATTACCAAAAACTAAACTAAAATTAAAGATTGTCACCCAGGACATCCGAGGAATGTACCAACTGAACTGAATTGAACATGCCGTGTTTGACAGCAACTGGCATCAATCTAAAAATGGCTTCTTCGAGAATACACCTCTAATGTAATGACCAGCCATCTTTTTGCCTCATTATAGTGACTACACTGTTGCACAGACTCCACTTCGGAGACCAGACAGATCTGGACCCAGTCTATATCGGTAGCGGACTGTAAAAGGAACACTGTGGAGCGTACTGATTTTGGTATCATCTTAACCTCTGTATCATTAGCTTGATACAGACATTAAAATCGACTTGATCCATCCAGTGGCTCATGTGATATCAGCATCTACACAACGTTAGCAAATTCCCGACCTCATATTGGGTGCGACAGATTTTTCTATTTTTCTGTTAACTACTTGTCATACAGACTACTATAGGCTTTATATCATGTCGTTTTATGTGAATTAATATTGTCTGGTATGAAGAGAGTAGCGCTCGTGTCCTTTTAAGTTTTAATTCTTTCTACCACCATATCCTGGTGGAAATCACTACGTCAATGGCTACTCAATACATACGAGATACTTTTCTCTCGATCTTGTAGATCTCGCGAGATGCGAATGCAACTGGCATACGTCGTCTGGTGCGAAAACTGGACCTGTTTGTTTCATTTCTTTAACAGATATGGACATTTTTATGGACCCTGAAAAAATTAATAGTGAAAACACATGTTTTTCACACGACAAATAAAAAGGTTGGTAAAATAATTACTTATTTCTGCTGCATTTTGATAACAAATTTGAGTAAACATGATGTATCGATTGAAATAAATATGTTTTGACGATGTCACCAAAACAATGAGTGTGGGAGAACACAAAAAGGAGCAATTGTTAGAAATAGAACCCTGTTAGAAACAGGTATCGTGACCATAAATGTTGGAAGATTGCCTAGTATAGATATTTTGACTACTGTGAATACATGTTTAGAATACATCACAATCATAAAAAAATTACCCTGAAACAAACATAATTTAATATAAACATTCCCATAGAACATTTTGATATTTATAAACATTGTTTAAGTTTCTAATCATGATATTTTCAAGGTTGCTTTAGAAGCTGCTGAATTATTTATATCCAATCTACTACTACTACTACTACTACTACTACTACTACTACTACTACTACTACTACTACTACTACTACTACTACTATTATATTTTTTTACATAGAAATAACAAAACTTAAATGACAAAGCAATCTGATGAAAGAAATGCAATATCACAATTGCTAGTATATATATAAATTTATATGTACAGAGTAAAGTATTTTTTAAAGAAAACTAATATGAAATTTAACTTCTGTTAGAATATTACTGAAGCTATACATTATTGGAAAGCTAAGCCAATTTTCTATACATTTCTGTTTTAGTTTTTAAAGTATTGTAAAATTTAATACAGTTGATTGTCAGTTTAAAATAACCCCTATTGTTCACTTGATTTAATAAATATAAGTATAATGGTGTATTTTATATATATATAAATAGACTATAAAAAAAATAATGCATTTATCTTTAGATAATTGAATGCGCTTTCCAATGATGTATAAATATTATAGTGATTTTTGTTTATCATAGGAATGGTTTTAATTTCAGTGTGTTTTAGTGCAGTAATAACTCAATGCGGGTCAGCTGCTTGTTGGCGGCATTACCAGCCAACAATTGTGTTCTGAGCATTGATTTCGGGCAATCCCAGTGTAATGACGTCGATGTGGGTAATGTGCATTACAATGAAACCATTTATTGTGTTACCTTGACTCGGTAAAATCTTCTAGCGATGGCTCCTCATCAATGTATGGTGTATACTTATACCTTGACATTGCGTGTGTATAACTTACAACTAGTACGATGGTCACTGAGAGCTGTTGTACACCAGTGGTTGCTATGTCAACTGTACCAAGGATTATCCGCAAATATTCTGGCCTGCACCTCGCAAGAACACAAATAATTTATATAGATATCGTATATAGACTATATCAAATACTTTATATTGACATCCTATATAAGCTACATCAAATAACCAAGCTTCCTGGGCCGATGAGTAGAGGTGAGGCGAGCTAAGGGTCCCGTCAATCATTATTATGTAATGACACTAATTACCATAACAAAGGGAAAAAGGTGTGAAAATCTTTTGTTTAATGATGATTGACGGACCCAGCTCTCTTCCGTTTCTGTTTGGTTGTTAGATGTAGAGTGCAGGTCATAAGCCCCTCTCCCTCATTAAAGCACGTGACTCCTAGCGTCCTATCATGTAATGACAATTGACAAGGGTCAATGAGGGTAATTAAGCGACTTCAAAGACACCGATCTCTTCACGAGAGTACAATGAGCAATGATTAATGTATTGCATAAGGATGATTGGCAGTGTACATGTCTGGACTCATCTTTTCCGGACTCTGGGAACTTGTTCAATCATGAAGGCCCACGCCCTCATCATTAAATCATGTACGTCCTAGCGTCCTATCATGTAATAATGATTGACAAGGATTAATGAGGGTAATTAAACGACTTCAAAGGCACTGATCTCTTCAAGAGAGTACAATACACAATAGTTAATGTATTGCATAAGGATGATTGACAGGGGCTAATGATGGTAATTAAGCAGCTTTCAAAGACTCTTTGAGACAGGCCAATGGATGCACAGGTTAATGTATTGTGTATGGACAATCTCTAATGAGTGTAATTAAGCATCTTCAAATGACCATCCCTAGTGCCTCAGCCATTTTATGTAGAGAGGGCGTGGTCACAAGTCCAACCTTCTCATTAAATCATGTGTCTCCAGGCATTATGTCATGAATGACATGAGATATCATGTTATAATCGCTTAATAGACTGCCAAGTTGTACGAATTGTTTGTCTTTACTATTTAATAAACATCATGTCGTATACTTTGAAAGTAAATTGACTGGGCGTTGTTGCCACCATAACTAGTGACATCGACCAGTCAAATCAGTTTCAAAATATTCAACAGCTTACCCGTATACCTTTCTGGTGATTGAGATTCAGAGCGTGCATGGAGTGCATGGATCACTTGATGCCAACACGGCGAAAACATGAGTGACTCTTAGGTAGAGCTAAGAGGAACATGGTTAAAACTGAATTCCTCCATTGACCAGCAATTAACTTAGCTCCAACGATGAGACTAATTTAAGCTAAACACTTTTTCTTAATCAATTTCACATGTTTTACCAATATTAAAAGTTGGTATATTCGCTAACACAGTTTCAACAAGTTTCAAGTTCATTGAAGTAGGCCTAGTCCTGGGTCACTATAACAATGTGTGTGTTCGAGTCATGAAAAAACGTAGGCTATATACCCAAGCTTAGCATTCACCCAAGGCAATATTGGTAACAGATGGTTAGTAGAAATGCATGTTTCTCTATTCGCTAATACACCCCTCACCCCCACCCTAACCATTGTTATGAATAACAATCATACAGCCCACTCGGACTGGTGTGACGTATTCAGCATTATCGATTTTCTTATAGAGATTTAATTTGGTGTGCCTTTGGCGAACTGTATCATGGGTGATGAGTGTGTTGTGTGTACAGTTCCAGGCTATGCCAAAATATAGCTCTGGGAAAAACGAAAGCCGACTTTGTAATTCATGAACTATTTTCATAACATGGCCTATATACAGTACAGCTCGGTGGTAAGATAACATGTCTATAAATGTGAACAGAAACATGTTAGCTAAAACAGTTCTCTTGTGTATTTTGGGCGTAATTTGATTTGAAGACAATTGCTGTCTTAGGAAACAATGTCTTACAATCCAGTTATGTTCAAAATATTTGACAATACATTTTACTTTGTTTTGTAAACATGTTATGTTATTTCTGTGTTGTACTGTACTTGAAATTGATTCCTAAGCCGAACAAACCTTTTTTATTCTCACAAACAAGATTCAGGCCAATATCGCATGAAGCCTGCGGGGTATTTTGAAAATGATTTGACTGAAAGGTGGCATGCAAATGTGTTCAATATATCATGTAGTTAACATGATACATGTCCAAAGTCAAGCGAGGTAACCCCCAAACTGTGTAAAAATTATTTTCGAAAAAACTATTCCGAATTATTTGCAGTTTTTAAACGGTTGATTATAGTTTAAGTTGGAGAAGTCAAGCGTTATGTAAAGTTCCAGCTATTAGCTGATGGATGCACATTTATACTCATTAGCACGGGATATAAAGCATTCAATTATTGCTATGAATCCCATCTCTGATAAGTCACAGTTCAATTGAAAAATACAAATACAAAAATACACTTGGATATTTTTTTTAAATTTCAAATAACTATACATTGGTATGCACGTACTTGCGTGTCTGTGTGTGTGTGTGTGTGTGCGTGTGTGCGTGCGTGCGTGCGTGTGCTAGTAGTCTGTGGTGACGCTACAATCACTGTCAAGACATATAGGTTGGAATTCAATAAGGAGGTTTAAACCTGGTTTACCCTAAACCTGTTAACAAATCACTACTTAAACCAAGTCCGAATTCAGATACGAGGTTTAAACCAGGTAATAGCTAGACAATGTTTAAACCATTTTAAACCAGTCTTAAATACAGCTCGGCGACAAATGTTTCTTAATTAAATATATATTTTTAGAAATATTGCACAACTGATTTGACTATAAGTTGTTGCTGCATAAGGTTGCAATAAATTCCAGTAAAAAACCTTCAAAATATTAATCAGTCTTCCATTTTTATCGATGAATGTGTTAACATATGCCGTTAGAAAGTGCAGGAATTTGGCTCGTGAGAAATGTACACAAATTACAATGCACGAGAAACACACACTACAGAGGTAACCTACATTTGATGTGAACATATTTTCTATATATCTCTTTCCATTCATCTGTTAACGAAATCCGGCCTACACATACTCATTACTCGCTATTGATTCTAGCAATTAAAATGTCTTAGCGGAAGAAAGGCTTGTTTTGGTAAATATCAGCATATTGATGCGAAAAGCCAGCTGCAGATATGCCATGGGTGGGATGCAATTCTGGCCGAATATAATAATCAATATCCACATAAAAAACCGAGAGAAATGAAATCCATAAAAGATGTATGGAAACACCTTAAAATTAAGACCAGGAAACAGATTGCGCAATAGCGCAAAGATGTGAAGAAGACTGGTGGCGGACAGATGGATGCCGGCGAGCCGGATGCGTTGATACAGCTTGTGGCTGACATCATGAAAGACAACTTGTCCATGGTCACCAATATCTATGACGACGATGCAGACAGAGGTGATGAAAGAGCAAGCATAACAAGAGCAATCAGAGATTGTAGACCCTCGCCCTTCCCATGTTTGTCACATTTGTTTTTAATTTCTGATTTTTTTTTTCTGATCCACCAACCCCACATCACCCATCCCTTCCACACTGCCACTACCCGGGGTTTTACTTTACGTTGGATTGAGCCCAGATTGCTAATACTCTAGTGTATAGTAACCCACTTTCACGTGTTACAATTTAGGCAAAATCTAATCGTTAGTTTTAGAGATATCCATTGATCCAGGTTTTGAAATCCTCTTTCAAGACCAGCACCTTTATTGTGTAAAGATTTGAGCCTGATCAGATTAGTAGTTCTTGATAAATCAGACATGCACACACGCACGCACGCACGCACGCACGCACGCACGCAAGCACGCAAACAGACCCTATTACAATACCCTCTTATGGGGGAGGGGGGGGGGGGTGGCGAGGCTAACTATGTTGAAAGATCAAGTTGTTACCTCAAATGGTGGATGGAGGTTATGTTTTCACCCTTGGTTGTTTGTGCATTTGCGTGTTGGATATCTAAAAGGTAATGGGCAGATTCACGCTAAACCTTTTATAGATAGGTTGAGTATGTGAGAAGGAAAGATTTGTTCAACTGGGATAAAGAGTCAGATTCACTGGCGGTGATTCAGGATTAGAAGCATTAATAGGTAGGAAGTGTCTTTTATCCATATTTAATATATAATTATATTATATATATAATTTCAGGCCACATAGCGGATCGCCTTCATGTTCTAAATGTATCCGCGATGATGCAACAGACGAGATGACAAATCGCCCAGAAACACCATCCAATCAGACAAGCCAGCAGGAAGATCTAGAATCCATCCAAACGTCAAGTGAACGTGATATTGTTAATATGAGGAGTAAAGAAAATGTTGCGAAGATGGAACTATATAAACTGGAAACGGATGTAGCTGAAAAACAATTGCAAGTTTTAAAATTGCAACAACTGTATTGGGAGCGGAAAACATCCACTTCTACCACCAATAACGTGGACGAATTATCGTCTCTCAATGATTAAAATCAATAACAGTGGTGTATTTAAGCTGTCTGGCGTTTTAATTAAAGAGTCGGTTAGTGTACACTTGTCTGAAAGCCAGGCCACGATGCACGTTTTCTGGATTATCATTGTTCTCCTCATCCTCATCGTCCACTGCTGAGTCAAAATCTGGTTCACCTAGCATAAAAAGACAACGATTACATTGTTGGCCATATAGTATTCTCGTTTCATTGCTCGTTATTATAGTGTGTTAAGTTGACACAAGTTGGATAAAGAATGATAACGTATCCTTTAACAATTCACTAGACGATATATGGATATGGCAGTGCCCCTTGCCACCCTCTCACCATTAACTGGAGAAAATGCTCAATTCTCCTTATACCACCTTCATGTGCATGAATTGTATTTTATTGATAGATCAATTTAATAACTGTTTGGATCTGAAACCAATTTGACTTGTGAATATGTTCAATTGAGTTTCTCTTTGTGCCTTTTACGAATTGTACCTCATTTATAAATTAGCAATTTAATAACTTCCGAATATTTTGAAGCTAATTTGGCTGAAAAAATTTCTCAAGTTACCTTCCCTTTGTGCCATTTTCAAGTGTACGATTCGAGTCATAATCTAATAGCTGTTGATTATTTCGACCTTTCTCCTTGTACTACTTTCGATTTTACCGATAAATCTATATTGAATATAATTATGTATATAAAATCTACTGTCATAAAATATAGTATCAACTGTAATACCTCATATGCCTATACAAGGCCTGCGTGTAATAAAGTGAACTTGAACTTTAACTTGACAGGAGATCGAACCCAACAACCGGCGAAGCCTCCTAGCATCATAGCCCATGAACGCTTTCACCGCACCAACGGTGCAAGACAATCTTAATTTGAAAGCCTCTCCGGCAAAGTAAGACTTTGTCTTGCGGTGTGGGTGTGGTAGAAGTGTTTGTGGGCTATGATGCTAGGCCTGTATTACTCATTAGTGTGTGCGTGCATCATGCGTGGCCGCATGCCTGCCCGCGATTCTTGCATGCAAGCATGATTCACAACCCCATCAATTTGATTAATATGATCACCCACTCAGTAGAACTGTTTTATTATGAGGAAACACAATTTCCATAATAAAATCACCATAGTCATGCCCTTTAGACTAACCTAATCATGCTGTTCCGGCCCACAAACGTATCAACTTGCCAGATCTGGTGATAATCCATTTAGTAGTGCTTGAAGATGAATAGATGAACAAAAGCATGAATAGATGCATTAGGGCAGTGTTCCAGGATGTGACAGAGCAACTGTAGCCTGAGGACCTATCACTTTGTCATCACAATTTATCCAGCCATGGCCACAACAGTGTGGATGTTCGATCTATAGGCCTAGGTGGTCTGTCACATTGTCTCGTTCACCAGTTGATCTATTGAGATATATCAACCATAAACATATCGTGTGCACCCGTGGTCCCGCATCTTTGAGACCATCTTGCAGTCTAAGGATCATGGATTTGACTCCTACCTCCACCTGACCAGGTTCTAAAAGGTCAAAACCGGCAGTGAAGTGGATGAGTCGCATGGTATGCGTAAAATGATTAAGTAATGGATAAGAGGTAAGTAAATGCAACACTGGAAGAATTATTTGCGGGATATCATTTACTCACCAGCATCAATTATAATTTTGTGTAGCACAGCCACAATCGTAATTAACTTTAGCTTGTTCCAGAGCTGCAGCTGCAAGCATGGAAATCTCCTTTTCATAACGCCAAATACTCTCTCAATAATGCACCTTTCACGCTTATGGGCCTCATTATATCAGGGTTGTTGTGCCGTCTGTGGGTTCAGAAGCCGCGTTAGCAAGTAATTGTTACAAGCATAGGCATTGTCCCCAAGTAAGATGCCAGGTAAAGCATCTTGCCTGTGCTGACGAAGTAGACTATTTTTAAAGATTCGCGAGTCATGAGCTGAACCATGACATCTTGCCACTATGTTAGTAACTCGCACCGACGCATCGCAGACCATCTGTACATTCATAGAATAAAAGCCTTTTCTGTTTATGAAGGCACCAGCATTGTCTCCACCAGGAGATTTTATTAGCACATGTGTACAGTCAATAGCTCCTATAATATTTGGCATCCCACATAAGTCAAGGAAATTTAGTTTTACAGCTGCAAGTTCATTACCCTGTGGGAATCTTAAGTACCAGGGCTTTAACCGAGCTAGTGCCCAAGAGACCTTCTTTACTACCTGACACGCTATAGACTGTGACACCATAATTAAATCACCACACACACGCTGAAATGGCCCAGGAGCATAGAAACGTAGTGCGAGCAGTACCTGCTGATGAGTTGACAGGGCCATATTCACATATCTCAGCGGCTCTAGCTCGTCAAACACAGCTGCGATTAATCCAATGGTTATGCATTTAGAAAGCCGAAAATGATAACGAAAATCTACTCCATCATACATGTCAAATGGGTCATTTTGGTCTCTAAATACCTGCTCTTGACGAATGTCACATCTAATCACACGCAAATAACAAATGTCTCACAATTCCTCCATTTTAATTTTGTGAAATCATTTAAACCGAGTCCTAAACCAGCCCCCACGTGGTTTAATATTCCTCAATATTTGTCATCTAGTTTATGTTTTAAACCCCATACCTGCAATCAGTTTAGCTTGTTACCAGGTTTACCACCTGTTTTGTTACCTGGTCTAAATTTAATAATTTCATAAAATTTCACTAATGGCTTTCACAGAATTGATTTATGTGTACATACGTTTAGAAAGATAATATTTATATTGGTGTTAAATCATTTTTATATTGAATAAATATTTGAAATCGGTCTAAATGCAGGTTTAAACCTAGTAATAGTTAGACCAGGTTTAACTCCGTAAACCAGGTCTAGCTAAACCGCCTTATTGAATTTGGGCCATAATGTTTTTTAATTCAGCATATTAAATAGGATAAACATATAGATTCTGTTACTAGCATAAACAAATAGTCAATGTTCTGGAGATCTGCAAGTCTACAGGTAGACTGATACCTTACTCATTAGTCATATCAAGACTTTTCAACATCAGATCCATCATCATCATCATTCCCACCGCAATCATCATCATCATCATCATCATCATAGATTGTTGTCTACGTACTCAGTGATCAGAAATTGTCTTTTGCGTAACACTGAGAAGACTGCTTCATCATATGCATAACCCTCGGTGATAAAATCTTTAGTTTCCTGATGAATTATTTTAATGAGCGTAAAGTTCTGTAATCTTCTCCAGTGGAGCATTATGGCAGTACACTTTGTAACTAAAGCAGCAGACGTTGTTTACACCTTTGGGGTCTATGTTCGCATCACCAACATCATCTTCTAAACCTGATTGTTCAGCGTTCTGCTTAATATTTTGGAATATGACGTAGAGCTAATGATTGCCTATGACTTCTTTTTCATCTTCATCTTCATCATTGCTCTCAGACTCCGCTGAGTCATCACTGGCTTCACTCTCCGACTCCATTGACTCATTATCTTCACTCGTCATCTCTGTTATTTCTTCATCTTCACTGTCCAGACTTTTGCTATCTTTAGTGTTATGGAATCGACTCTTATGTCACTCCAGGTCATGCGCCATAGCAAAAGTTGGATCACATTCAACACATTTATAATGTGGCATATTGATTGTAGGATATAACCTATTATTTTTAATCTAAATTCATTGAAGATTTTCAGGTTGTAGCTGGATAAATCTTCTTACTGCATAAGGCTCCCATGATTACTATGCAGACAAAATACATGTCCGACCCTTTGGGCTATTTAAACTGTATTGAAAATAGGGGTTGAATTTGAGACATTTTGCAGGCCTGAATGTGTGCTTCAACACCAAGATCACATGTATAAATATGTGGTCACGGGTGCAACTGGAAATCTGTGCGGCCACATATGCAGCCGCATGTGTGGCCGTATGTGCGGCCACAAGGCCGCATGTGCGGATATATAGGTGTGTATGTACACACAACCACCACACTTAGCCGCATGTATAAATGTGTGGCCGCAAATCTATGTGGCCGTGTGCGCCGCATCTGGCCACATGTGCGGTCGCAAATCCACATGTGCGGTCACATAGCAATAACTTGAAGCAACCATTGATGTTTATTTTGAAAATAATATTGTCAGAGCTTGTTGATGCTAAAGACAGCAACAGCTTTCAACAGCACAGATTTGAAAATATTTTTCATCAGCTAGATCTCTATATCTGACTATTATACCTGCGTACAGTTTCATTGTTAATTAGCATTATGTCCCAGACTTCGCAAGTGTTCAAAACCGTCTTAGGATCTAATCCTTCGATATCATTTTTAAAATTGTTAACGCGTATAATCTTTTCTCTAAAAATGTGGTTTTATGTACTCTGATTAATCTTTTCATGACGAAGCTGGCTAAAACCGGCACCTGTAGTGGTCTTGAGGAATGAACATTTGCAGGCTGAGAGATGGCTATTATTTTTTAATTTATCACTGGAATGATTGGATAGATAAACCGAGCCAGTCATTCCAGTGGTAAACTTTAAAAGATAGTCTTCTATTGGTCTGCAAATTGGCATTCAATAAATGCATATTTAAATTTTTTGGAACAAAATTAGTCATTAAAGTGTTAAGTAAGGTATATATTATTATGTTGCCGAAAGATGTTACCGTACACCTAAGAAATAACTTTAAATGTTTGCAAGACAAATAATGGTGTTACAGTACAGCCCCTACTATCGACTTGTTGTGGCGAGTTATGTATATATTATATTGTATCATCGAGTCCATGGTGTGTCCATGATTTCCATTACATCGACATTGCTTGATTTAACAAAAAATGATAGCATTGTCAAAAGCTTAGTCAATAAATTATTAGACCATAGCCTTATAGCAATTCAGCGGTGAAAGTTATAATTAAAACGATGTTCACATCAAAAGATTTGGGTGTTTTTTTCATGTTTTTGTCTGCAGCTGTTAATGGTGTTTTAAAATATGGCCTTAGAGTGTTTTAACATATTTGAGTTAGAATATCTTCAAAGTCTTTATTCGTTTCCCAGAGATATTTTGTTTTGACGTAGCCTCTAGTGGTATAACAACCCCTGGCACACCTGGCTAACGAACCCATTGCCGAATTAAAGATCTGAATGAATGGCGAGTCTGAGCAGGTCAACATTGTCGATAGGCCTTAAGAAATAATCGATCCCCATACACTGGTGTTCACTCTGAGATGGACGGTCGTGTTGACGCCCATTGCATTCGCTAACTGCTAGATTACGGATTGCTAAATTCAATAAGTTAGCAAAGATAGCTGTAGAATTGTCTCTGGTAGATTTTGGGAATGTTCTTTTAGAGCCAAAACTCTGATAGTCCCGTTCATTGATATCTTGATAGAAAATATCAAACCTATGCAGTGTAGCATTCGGCGGGGGTGGGGGCGGGTAAATTTCAACATTGACGGGTGAGTCTGACAATGTAAAAACCTCATCTTCATAACTAGAACTCAACGTATCTGGCAGCGGCTTGAATTCTGATGGCATTTCTTCTTCTTCTACATCTGTAAACACCTGTTGAATGCTGAGATCTAACACCCCACAGTCCTCTGGGGATATGTGATCGATAACGTTCTGAACGGCTCTGTCTATTTCAGAATCAGCTAACACATTGTCTGTCTGCTTAAGCATTAATCCCAGTAATCAAATCATACTGAGTCTCGAGAATAGGTAATCTTTAGTGTCACCAGCTAAAACTGTAGTTAGTTTAAGCTCTTCAACCATAGTAGTAATGCATAGCCTGTCAGATATTAACTTTGAGTTAACATCTGTGCCGCTGCTTAGAGTTCTGACTATTTCAAACTAAGAGTCTTTGTCAACCATTAACTTTAAGCTGACTCTAGAGCCAGAGAGTAGAGGCACATTACTGCATATACCTATTTGTCTCTGCCCATTATCTGAATGACACGAATCAGCCATTAATTTAATGCTTAAGAGCTGATCTCTGGAATCTTTGGAGATCATAGCTCCAACCATCATGAGTTTTTATCTATATATTGGCTGTAGACATTTTTTTTCAGTATCGTGTGGCCTGACCGATGCACGTTAAAGATTGATTGGAAATGTTGTTTTTCGAGTATAAAATGCTTACACTATTGTAGAGTTTGTTATGGTGCCAAAAATTTCATGCAAGTTCTCTTTCAAGATACTCCCCGAGTCGCTAGGGAATGGCACACTTCTGAACGATGCTTTTATCTCAGTTTGACCTGGTGGAGTAAAGTAGAAAGTTAGCTTGACGTACGGATATTTAGTGCTGATAGTGACTTTAATTGAGGCTCTAATTCATATAGGTAATTAATCTGCTCTACTCTATCGGAACACTTAGCCCTAAATACAGTTTCTTCAAATGCATAAACACCCCACACCTGGTGGGGTAAACACTACCAACACTAAACTTGCGTATGTCTACTACAAATTCGTCATTGCGTTTCATGACGTGAACATGCACATTGTTACTGAGTGCAACAGGCACTTCACAAGCCATAAAATATCCTGAATTCATAATTATAGTGAACGTTAAACAAACTATTTAAACAAAATAAAAAAGGTAAGCCTTAACCGAAAAGATTTTTAACCTCTTTTATACGATTTGCCACCCGATTAGCCCTTATCAATCATCATTACATGATAGGACGCTAGGAGACCGGTGATTTAACGAGGGGCAGTGCTTGATGATTGAATGAGTTCCCAGAATCCGGAAAAGACGAATCCAGACATTTACCCTGTCAATCATCCTTATGCAATACATTAACCATTGCGCATTGTACTCTTTCCAAGAGATTGGTGCTTAATTACCCTCATTAACCCTTGTCAATCAGCATTGCGTGATAGGATGCTAAGCGTCTTATAGGATGACCGGAGTCACATGATTTAATGAGGGGCGAGGCTTATGGTCACTCTCTACATCTAACATCCAATCAGGACAGAGAAGAGCTGACCCCCACAAAAGAATTTCACATTAGACCCTTGTCAATCATCATTACGAGATAGGATGCTAGGAGTCACGTGATTTAATGAGGTGGAGATGGAATGCGCTCTCTACATCTAACATCCAATCGTAAACGGAGGAGAGCTGGGCCACCGGTGGGGGGGGGGCGGCGGGGGGCAGCTTGCCTCACCTCTACTCCGATGCTGGGCTGGTCATTTTGCGTAGGTAGGGATCGATTTATATACTGGGAACCCTGTATTCTCATAATCTAATTTTTACAGGTAAGCGGTTGAATAGTTTGAAAACTAATTTGATTTGGTGCTGTAGCTGACCATTATTAAATAGTAAATCCATCAAAGACATACAATTCGTACACGTGACATTAGCCATCCGGTGACGTAATTAATAACATCATATACTTGAGTGACAGATCGAATCCATCCATTAACCACTCCCACGAAGGGGTGGTCACGGTCCCGTGCTTCAAGATTAACCCTTTCTTGACGAATCCGGCCAAACCCGGCCTATGAAGTGGTCTTAAAGAATGCCCATTTGCAGGCCAAGAGGTGACTATCTTTAAAGTTTTACCACTGAAATGACTGGCTTGATAAGCGAGACAGTCATTCCAGTAGTAAATTAAAAAAAATAGTCTTCTCTTGGCCTGAAAATGGACATTCAATACGAAAATAGTTTGATTTTTTAAAACAAATTTAGTCATTAAAGGGTTAACAAAGATGCTAAAGCAGACGGTGATTTTACTTCAATATTCCGAACATCTAAAACAAATTGCACATGGAGAATCCGCGATATCAACAGATCTGTAATTTGATCCAATGTCAATCCGGCTTCTTTTATCCGAATCACGGGCAAATGCTAGAAATCTTTTTGCACGTCCCTTCATTCTGTTAAAATTTGAGCCAACGCGAATTACTATAGGCATGGTATTGATGCCTGTCTTCTAATCCAATTATATTCAGATATTTCTGTGTTTATTTTGTAAACATGTTACGTTATTTATTATTTGTACTCTCATGGACCTTTCCAGTTTTAACTATGCCCACCCCTCTCTAGCTAAGCTCCACCCACTCTTCGCCGCTATGTGATTGATCGATCCCCGAATGCCCTCACTATCAATTTCTTGAAAACTATACAGGTAAGCTGTTGAATATTTTGTAACTAATTTGACTGGGTGATGTTGCTGCAGCAACAGCGCCCGGTCAAATTAGTTTCAAAATATTCAACTGACTATTTATTAAATAGTAAAGACATAGAATTCGTACAACAACGCATAGTCCGTCTTCAAATATGCGTTTGTGACGTACTTATCTACGTCAGTCACGGCGTCATAATGACGTTATTCATTGTGATGTCATTCTACACGTCACGTGGTTGATTATGACGTCAATTAATGGATGGATAAAGGGGAAAGGTCCATAACGCTGATACATACTGCACATTGTTCACACAGGTAGCTGCTGTGGTCACGTAATTATAGGTAACCAGCACTCCACTACATATGTGGTTCCAGTCTGTCCCATCCCAACGCTGGACACTCACTTGCCAGGGGTAATCGCCGTCTGCAGCGTTTATGCCACCCACTATAGGGGAGGCAGGCGGAGGTGTGTCTACACAGGGTGCGCCATTCACTGAAAATAATAATAATAATAATAATAATAATAATAAAAACAATCAGAGATTGCAGAATGTATTAGTTTGGTGGCCTCGAGTCCCTGATTCCAGGTCCAATTCATGCCATATCGAGGCTGGTTTTATTTCAGTCTATTATTTGTAATTTCCCCAGTTTTGACACTGGCACCCATTTATACTCCTGGGTGGAGAGAGGCAATGGGGAGTGATAGAGATTGCTTATGTTTCCACCGATTGCCCGTCAACCACCCGATCGCCTAACAATCAAGCAGGATTTGAATCATGTCTGGCTATTTATCATTCGACTACACTAACACCATAGACAATCATTTCCCTTTACGGAGATTGCAGAACCTCACCCTCCCATTTTGTCACATTGTAAGAAGTGTTCGAATTTTCTGGATTTTTCCGGATCCCGCCAAGAGTTGCGGAATTCTATTGTTAAAATTTGAGCATAATTGGATCAAAAGTTTCTGGGACATGCATAGATCCATAATTTGATCCAATCCGGATCTGGGTTCGTTTATCTGCATCATGGCCAAAGTACGGTAATCCTTTTGCACACAAATTCCTTCCTTGTGTTAAAGTTTGAGCTAAATCGGATTTGTAGCTTTTGAGATACAGGTGCAGATGGATGGACGGACAGATGGACACACAGACAGACCCGATTACCGGGTGAAGAGGATAATAATAAGAATAATAATAACTAGATTGATCGGTTGATGACGTGTCATCGAAATCCCCACATTCACTGCTTTGAACTTTTGACACACCCCAGAATCCACCCTCGGGGCAAGGCCAAATGTAAACATCCTTTTGCACTCCGCAATCATATGGGTAACTCACATACCAAATTTGGTTGAATTTCATGCAATAGTGTCAAAGGAGTTGCATTACAATCATTTAATTGAAATTTTGACCCAATCCCCCACCACTGGGGGGGCGGAGCCAAATCTAAATGGCCTCTTGCACTCCGCAATTATATGGGTACCTCAGATATCAAATTTGGTTGAGTTTCATCTAAGGATTTCAGAGGTGTTGCATTACAATCAATTTCATGACCTGTTGACCCCATCACCCACCCCCTGGGGCTGGGGCCAACTGTAAATGTGCTCATCCACTCCACATTGATATGGGTAACTAACGTACTAAATTGAATTCCATCCAACAGTGTCAGAGGAGTTGCATTACAATAAATTAATTTTTTTTACTTTTTGACCTTTTGACCTCATCCCCAACCACCCCTAGGGGCGAGGCCAAATGTAAATCGGCTCATGTACTCCACATTGATATGGGTAACCTACAGACCAAATTTTGTTGAATTCTGTCCAACGGTTTCGAAGGAGATGTGTTACAATTTAAAATTTGACCTTTTGACCCCTCACCCATCCCCTGGGGCGGAGCCAAATCTAAATGGCCTCTTACTCCCTGCAATCATACTGGTAAATCAGATATCAAATTTGGTTGAGTTCTGTCTAACGATTTTAGACGAGTTGTGTTACAACTGATTTGACCTCTTTACCCTGCCACACCCCACCAACCGGGGCGGAGCCAAATATAAATATCCTCTTGCCAGGAAGAATCATATGGGTAACCCACATACCAAATTTGATTTAGTTCCACCTAATCGTTTAGGAGGAGATAGCGTGATGGACAGACGGACAGACGGATAGATGGACGGCGGCGATTACAATATGCCCGACGGTTTTTTTTAAACATGGGGATAATAATAATAATAATAATAATAATAATAATAATAATAATAAAAATAATAATATTAATAATAATAATAATAATAATAATAATAATAATAATAATAATAATAATAACTAGACCTGTAAGCAGTTACTGCAGACGGCTTCCAAACTAGTTCCACAAAGCTGTAACTAAACCACTAACATTTTCATACCCGCAACAGCATGAAACCTACGCTGAAAAGGCAACAATTAAGGCTAAAGGTACAATGGTCAAGTTAAATAATTCAGCAGTATGAGGTTTAAGCTGGTAAAAAAGACCAAAAATGGTAAAAGGATTACCAAAATCTGTCTTAAACTGGTTTGAAAACAGCCAAAAACATTAAAATCTTTACAAAATGATGAAATGAACAAAAAACACAGAACATGTCCAAAATCTTTCAGAAAGGCAGAAAATGATATGGAAAACAGTCACAAATGAAGTCCCCCCCCAAAAAAAAACAGCCAAAAAAACTGAGGAAAATGAACTTTAGCAGGCCAAAATAACCTCATTTGACCTTTTTGCATTAAAATGAGCATTTTGGCACTCATTTAACCTTTTGCACTCAAATGACCTTTTCTGCACTCATTTGACATTTTTGCGCTCAAAGGAACATTTTGCTGCACTCGTTTGACCTTTTTGCACTCGTTTGACATTTTTGCACCCATTTGACGCTTTTGCACTAATTTGAACTTTTTGCACTCATGTCACCTTTTGCACTCAAATGAACATTTTGCTGCACTCAAATCACCTTTTTGCACCCATTTCTCCTTTTTGCGCTCAAATGAACCGTGTGCACTCAAATGACATATTTGTACTCAAACAACCTTTTTGCAATCATTTTACATTTTTGCACTCATTTGACGTTTTTTGCACTCTTTTGACCTATTTGCACTCAAATGACCATTTTGCACTCAAATGACCGCTTTGCACTCATTTGACATTTTTGCACTCATTTGACTTTTTTTGCACTCAAATGAGATTTGTGCACTCAAATGAGCTTTTCCAATTCTGCAGTAAAAGGGTTAAAAAGCAGGCAATTCAGCAGTAAAAGGGTTTGCTGTCATTTGTCATTCAGCAGTAAAATGGTTAATTGAAGCTTGTAATTCAGCAGTAAAAGGGTTAATTGTGCATTGCAATTTAGCAGTAAAAGGGTCAATTGAAACTTGGTAATTCAGCAGTAAAATGGTTAATTGAGCCTTGTACTTCACCAGTAAAAGGGTTAATTAATCATTCAGCTGTAAAAGGTAAATTTTAAAGTAAATAGATTAAGGTGCACAGTGCTTTTAACTTAATCAATATTGATAAACCGCCAATTCAAATTTCTCGCCAAAAATATTACTTCATAAATAGAAGCAATTTCATTTTCAAATTTTTAACATGTAATAGCTCAGCCGTTTATTGATGGGCTCCATTTATATTTGGAGATCCTGTGCACATTCCATAACTGATCAAGTTCACAAAATATCATGGCAATAGATTCAGAACTTTCCGAGAAATTAGCATCTTCTGAAATTATGATCTCATTAATATGGCTACCGAACCATGTGACTTGGCAACAAGTAATTGTAAAATTTTAATCAGGATCTAGGATCATTCCGATATACCAGGTCTCAATTTGATACAGACAGTAGTTTCTTAGAAGAAGATTATTAAATATGTTAAAATTTTTGCATAAAATCCAAGATGGCCACCAAATCACGTGACCTAGCAACTTCCTGTCTTCAAACTTTAAACAGGCTAGGGTATAGTTACACCATACCAAATTTCAGTCCAGCGCGCTTAGCGGTTATGGAGAATAAAATTCAGTGCAGAATAAAATAATAATTAGACGTGTAATTTACTGCGGACGGCTTCCAAGCCAGTTCCACAAAGCTGTACCTAGACCACTTTACATTTACATTTCCACAACAGCATGGAAGCTATCAGGGAATGATGGAAAGTCAGCAATTAAGGCTAAAGATACAATGTAAAATAACATAAAATAAAGTAAAGTTAAATAATTCAGCAGTATCAGGATACTGGTCAAAAACACCAAGAATGTTAAAAGAATTACCAAAATCTGTCTTAAACTGGTTTGAAAACAGTCAAAAAACATTAAAATCTTTAGAAATGGATGAAATGAACAGAAAACACAGAACATGTCAAAACGCTTGCAGAAACTATGAAAAACAGAGAAAGGTGAGCAAAATATAGTCCAAAAGGCAGAAAATGATGGGGAAAACAATCACAAATGAACAAAAGAGCCAAAATAACAAAAGATATTGAGGAAAATTAATAAAGCTGACCAAAATAACCTCATTTGACTTTTTGCCACTAATATGAGCATTTTTAAAGCGACCCTTTTCTGCACTTATTTGAAGCTTTTGCACTCAAATAACCTTTTTGGACTCAAATGACATTTTTGCACCCATTTGACACTTGTGTACTAATTTGACCTTTTGCACTGAAAAGAATGTTTTTGCACTTATTTGACCATTTTGCACTCATTTGAACTTTTTGCACTCATTTGACTTTTTTGCATGAACATTTGCAATTCAGCAGTAAAAGGGTTAATTGCATCTTGCAATTCAGCAGTAAAAAGGGTTAATTGCATCTTGCAATTCAGCTGTAAAATGGTTAATGGAAACTGGCCATTCGGCAGTAATAGTTTTAATCGAACCATGTCATTTAGCAGTGAAAGGGCTAATTGGCACTTGCCATTCGGCAGTAAAAGGGTTAACTGAAATTTGTAATTCTGCAGTGAAAGTGTTAATTGCACATTGCAATTCAGCAGTAAAAGGGTTAATTGACACTTGCCATTCAGTGGTAAAAGTGTTATGTGGCTTGTAATTCAGCACTAAAAGGTTTAATTGAGCCTTGCACTTCAGCAGTAAAAAATGTTTGAAATTAGTCAATATTGATAAACCGCCAATTCAAATTTCCCGCCAAAAGTATTGCTACATAAATAAAAGCAATTTCATTTCAGATTTTCAATATGTAATAGCTCAGCAGTTCAGTAACGGATTCCATTTATATTTGATGAGCACGTGGGCATTGAGTAACTGATTCAGTCCACAAAATTGCAAGGCAATCTATTAAGAACCTTTCGAGAAATAAGCATTTCTTGAAATTATGGCATCATCAATATGGCTGCCGAACCATTTGACCTGGTAACATGTAATTCTCAAATTTTAAGCAGGGTCTGGGATCATTCCGACTTACCAGGTTTCCATCGGATACAGGCAGTCGTTTCATAGAAGATTGTTAAATGCGCTCAAATTTGTATATAAAATCCAAGACTTTCAAAAGGCTTCCAGCCTGCAGCTTGGAAGCCTAATAATAATGTCACTTAGCGAGATATTCAAAACCTGACGATATATTCTTATTTTCACATAATATTTATTCTCAAATAATATCTAAAATATAAGATTTCACTTAAACCTGCCAAAAATATTTGAGAAATTTGCCAATTCATTTCATGATGGAGGACTGGAATGGAGTGGAGTGGAGTGGAGTGGAGTGGAGTGGAGCGGAATGGAGCAGAGCGGGTGGTGGAGTGGAAAGGAGTGGGGTGGCTGGAGTATAGTGGGTGGGGGAGCGGAGTTGGTGGAGTGTAGTGGACTGGATTGGAGTCTGGTGGAGGGGTTGGACTGAAGTGGAGTGCAGTGGGGCGAAGTGGAGTGGGGTAGAGTGAAGTGGGCGCATTGTAGTTGAGTGGAGACGTGGGTTGTAGTGGAGTAGAGTGGAGTGCAATGGAGTGTGTGGAGTGGAGTTTAGTGGAGGGGTGGGCTGGAGTGATGTTAAATGTAATAGGGCAGAGTGGAGTGTGGTTGGGTGGAGTGGTGGCCTGGAGTGGAGTTGGGTGGGTAGGATTGAGTGGAGTGTGTGGATGAAGTGTGAGTGAAGTGGAGCGGGGTAGAGTGGAGTGGAGTTGGGTGGATAATGTGGGCTGGAGTGGAGGGGAGCCGAGTGATGTGGAGACGAGTGGGATGGAGTGGAGTAGAGCGGAGTGGAGTTGGGTTGTGGGGTGGGATGGAGTGGTGTGAAATGTAATAGGGTAGAGTGGAGTGTGGTTGGGTGGAGTGGTGGCCTGGAGTGGAGTATGGTAGAGTGGGGTGGAGTTGGGTGGAGGGTATGGGCTGGAATGGAGGGGTAAGTAGAGTGGAGTGGGATTGAAGTGGAGTGGAGCGGTGTGGGCTGGAATGAAATGGAGCAGAGTGGGGTGGAGTGATGTGGGTGGAGTGGAGTATAGCAGAGTGGAGTTGGGTGGAGGGGTGGGCTGGAATGGGCTGGGAAGAGCGGAGTGTGACTGAAGTGGAATGGATGGAGTGGAGTAAAGTGGGGTGAAGCAGAGTGGAGTGAGGTGGGATATGGTATGGTAGGTGAGTGTTGTTTTTTGTCATGTAAAGATTTTCCCGGATTTTTCGGATTTTACAGATTTGTTATCTCATGACCAAAGTTCTGATATCCTCTGTTATGCGGCTGCAGTAGTCTGATAACAGCATGCAGCTGCAATCACCCCCTTCTTTGGCCACCGGTCCTTGTCTGCAGCGAGACTCATTAGCTCCCCTAGGTTCTTCTTGGTCGTCAGTGTAACAAGGGCACTCATCAGGGTGGTTTCTTTTGGTCACAAATTAACAGGTGTGTACAGTGGCGGCCGCTAGGGGACTTGTAAATGTCGGTACCGATCATGGCAGTAATCCACGGATCCACAGTTTCAAAGAGGACTTGAGGGAAAGGTTTCCGGTGACGCAATGCACAGTGATGTCAGAGGAGATTCACATTAATAAACCAAGGAGTTTGCTCCTCCTCAATTCTTTACAGCCCTACAGTGGGTTGGCTTTGTCACTGACCACATCTTTCACTGATAGGTGCACATGTGTAAATTCGATCTTAGCTTCATTCATGGGCCGATTCACATTCTCGAGTTGTTCTGTGGCTATTGGCAGAATGTAATCACGTGGCTTTTTCTCCTCATCTATGAAGTCTACGTCGTCTGTGTACTCCATCTCTAGTCGGAGGCCCAGTGTAGACACTGGTGGGTTTGGTCTGGTGAAGTGTTCGCGCACAGATGAGAGGGCTATGGTAAGGTAGCATGTAAACAGTACCGGAGAGTGACTATCTCCATGTGGAAAACCAATGGAGGTATCGAATGACTCTGCATTCTTTACGAGCACTTTCATCTTGGTATTTGCCAATAGCAGTCTGATTAGTCGCAGCTCATAGTCATTACAGCCAGCTTGATATATAGTACATCCAGGACTTGTGATCGTGTTCACGGTGTTCACGGTGTCCAAAGCCCATGACATGTCGATGCCCATTTTGTGAAAGTCCCTGTGCTTGTCCATGGCATACACAATCATTCGCTGCAGCAATACAATGTCTTCGTAGCTTCGTCCTTACCTAAGTCCACCCTCATATGTTCCAGTGAAACTGTCAATCCGTTCTTGAATGCGGTACAGTGACACATTGGACACGATCTTACAGATGCTGTTCTTCATCATAGCCCGCAGGTTTGCTGCTATTCTTGGGTTAGGCAGGGCAATACTGGATAATGGTGCATTGACCAACAATATCGATGAGGAGGTGTTGCATGAAGGCAGAGTTTAACCCTTCAATGGCTAAATTTGTTCAAAAGAATTTTAATATTTACTTATTGAATGTCCATTTGCAAGCCAAGAGAAACCTATTTTGAAAATTTACCACTGGAATGACTGGCTCGGTTATCGAGCCAGTTATTCCAGTGGTAAATTCCAAAAAATAGTCTTCTCTTGGTCATTCCCCAAGACCACTACAGAGGCCGGTTTTGGCTGGCTTCGTCATGAAAGGGTTAATATGTGCGTGATTCGTTTGGAGATGCCATCATCTGTATACATATAGAGTTCATTGCTGATGCTGTCGTGTCCAGATGCACGTCCATTTCCCAGGTCCGTAAGTGCCTTCTCCACTTCAGTTATTACTGTTATTTCGGTTGGTGTGTGTAGTGGTCTAGGAACGCCTACAACTTGGTGCTAGTTTACGGTCACACAATTTATTGTGTTAAAATAGATATTCATAGATCGAGAAATTGATCCGATCCGGAACTGGGTTTATTAGTCAGGATCATGAGCATAATCTGGAAGTATCTTACATGGCAAGAAGCTTTCTTGGTTTATAGCCCGGGCCCATCGGATCAGTTGTTTCTGAGATACAGGTCCGGACATACACACGCGCTCGTAGTCAAGCACACACACACACCCACGCACCAACGCTCAAACGAACGCAGCACACACCAACGCTCAAAGGAACGAACGCACGCACACACCCACACACCAACGTTCAAGGGAACGAACGCACACACACGCACGCACTCACTCACGCACGCACGCACGCACGCACGCACACACCCACGCGCGCGCGCCCTCAAAGGAACGAACGCACGCACACACCCACACACCAACGTTCGAACGAACGAACGCACGCACACGCCAACGCTCAAACGAATGCACACACACAAGCACCCACACACCCACACACCAACGCTCAAAGGAACGAACGCGCGCAGAGCCCACACACCAATGTTCGAACGAACGAACGCACGCACACGCCAACGCTCAAACGAACAAACACATGCACACACCAACGCCCAAACTAACGCACGCACACAAGCAAGCACACACCCACACACCAACGCTCAAAGGAACGCACGCACGCGCACACCCACACAGCAACGCAAAAACGAACGAACACACACCCATACAGCAACGCACAAACGAACTCACGCACACACGCAACCACACATCCACACAGTAACGCTCAACGAATGCACGCACGCGCACACCCACATACCAACGTTCAAACAAACGAACGCGCACCCACACCGCAACGCGCAAATGAACTCTCGCACGCACACACTCTCACGGCAACGCACAAACGAACGATCGCACACACGTAAGCATATAGGCAGGCAGGCCGCGGGCAGGCAGGCAGGCACTATTCCCATTGTTGTGCGATGGTAATAATGCAGGCAGACATGTAATACCAGCCTTCCCTTATGGGGTGAATGCAATAATAGCAAGAACATTTTTTGGTATTAAGATCCGAGCCTATTGAACCAGAGGGCTAGTTTCTGAGATAAGCCAAAAATACACAAAAAATGTGCTTGCTATTATTGCACTCACCCCATAAGGGAAGGCTGGTATTGCATGTCTGCCTGCATTATTGCCATCGCACAACATATATATACGCACGTACGGACGCACACATGCGCGGTATTTTGCGGGCATATACAGACAGCAAGACAGAAGGACAGACAGCAGACAGGCAGACAGGCAGGTAGGTAGGCATTATTTCCCTTGTTGGGTGATGGTAATAGCCACAAAATCTTGAAATAAAGCTTGCGTGGATTTGAATTCTGGCCACAATCATTATGCATCGATTAGGCCTACCTATGCGATACACGCGCGTACAGTGAGTTGAACGCCCATTGAAATAAACATCGTAGTTTCCGGAGGTTTTAGGCGTAACTATTACTCTGCCTGCCTGCCGCTCTCATACGTTTCTAACAAAGCCGCCACGGTCGCCACTATGACGCCATGTATCTGTTGTCTGTTAGCAGTGTCACTAAAACATCTCTAAATCAGCGAAAATAACAAAATGCACTGAAATCTTTATCCAATCAGTCATAAAATGATTGATCAATGGACGGGTCAGCTTTGTCATCTCACAGGTGGCATATATCCTCGGGCAATCTGACCGCAAGCATGCCCATTTCCTCATGCCTAAATAATATATTTGCAAATCAAATACATAACTAGTACACACCATAAGCATATATATAATCAAATTGCTGCCAAAATCTTTTTTTTAAATCGGGATGACTGAAAGTAGCTGATGCATAAGTTAGCAACTGGCTTCAGTCAAATTGTTTTCGAACTACCCAAATGCTTAATATTCTCTCTGTATATCAGAGGTCAGGTAAAGCAGGATTAAAATGGTGATTGGCGGGTCACACTGACCAGTAGTCCCTAATGTATGGCTAGTTTTTACCGCCTTATACTTCCTTCCCGCCGCGCTGGACACAGATGCGTGGCATCTTTGCATATATTATTAGCATATATTATTAGCATATATTATTAGTATCGGTGGTTGGTGTGGCTGGAGTGCGATATACCTGCATACGTAGTGATCTGTGTATTCTGACAATGGTTAACGTGACGGGACATTACACAATTATGCTTATATTTTAGCTGTGGCCTGCCCTCCTGCCTGCATACCTGACTGCCCGCTTGCTTGCTTGCCGGTCAGTCACTTATGGTCGGTCGTTCATTCGATCGTTCATTCGTTCGTTCGGTCATTCGTTCGCGCTGTGGGTCGGTCGTTCGTTCGTTCGGTCGGTTGGTCGGTTATAGCAACACATTTTTGTCCCATTCGGTTCATGAGAGTAGATGAGTAAAACAGGATGTAGTTTTTTAACACACAATTGGGGCAAAACTACTTGTGTTCATCCATTTTGATAAGTAGCCGTTTTAGTAGCATGTATGTGAAGAGTTATTCTTACATTGCACGTCTACTTGTCACGTGCAAATTCTGTCAATTAAGTTCGGGCTTGCATCTTGGACACAGTAGTCAATAACGACATCATGGAATCCGGTGACTTAATTTCCTTTTTAGCATGAATGTCAGGGGTTGTGGTTGGAAATTTGAAATAGAACCATACCTTACTAAATTAAATAATACTAATAAACTAACCTTAGCGCGATTCCGAACAGCCAACCACAAATTGCCAATTGAAACTGGGAGGTGGGAGGGCTTAATCAAAGAAGATCGGATATGTAAATTGTGTGACCAACATGACACAGGTGATAAATATCATTACCTATTTCTCTGTAAGTTTTTTGAAAAGGACAGAATGACACTACTACCAAAATACTTTCGGGTGAAACCAAACTACTACAAATTTTGTGAACTTTTATCAAGTAATAAAATCTCAATTTTAAGTAAGCTATGTACATTTATAAGAAGAGTATTGAAACATTTTAAATAGCAAGACATCGACAACAGTGATGATGACAACAACGACCACGACTAGGAGGAGGACCATGGCGACGATGACGAAAACGACGACTACGACATCGACGACGACGACGACGACGACCATGATGACAATAGCAGCAGCAGCAGCTGCACCTACTACTGTTACCTCTACTGCTTAGGTACTTATATTATGTTGAAATAATAATAATAATAATAATAATAATAATAATAATAATAATAATACATGTAATAATAATAATAATAATAATAATAATAATAATAATAATAATAATAATCAACATTCCATGTAATCGCCATTGACCGTGTAAATGTATGTACTAATGGACCCCATATGCCACATTGTGGCCTGGGTGTAAATAAATTGAATTGAATTGAATTGGTAAATTTAGTGTAAATTGCTTTATTATAGCAATACAGACCTCAGGTTCGGCCCTGGGAGCAGGCAAATTGTGTGAGTATCTAGGACGCCACTACCGGTTACATTTGGTAAAGAAAATAAAAATATTTGCTTTTTGAATGTCCATTTGAAGGACGAGAAGACCATTTTTGTAAATTTATCACTGGGTGACTGAAAATCGAGTTCCAACTAATAGTTCCATTACGGGATATCAGATCGCTTTGAAACAGGTCTGGAGAAGAAATCTATCGAAATCGACGATAATCTGAATTCCAAGGTGGCTGCCAGCCAAGTGCGGCCATTTTGAAAATTATTTATTTAAATCGGTTATTGGACGATAACACGGTTACCATTTACCAGATCTTTTTTAAAGTTCATAGGATGACGGGAGTAGGTCTTAGGAAGAAACTTATCGAAATTGACGATGATCCGATATCCAAGCTGGCCACCAATCACAGGCGGTCATCTTGACAATTGGTTTCCAGATCATGGCTCCGTTACCATTTATTGGATCACCTTGAGACTTCATAGGGTGTTTGGAATAGGTTTGAAAAATACACATGTCAAAATCGACGATAATCCAGCCATCTTGAAAATTGGTTTCTGGATGATAACTCCATTACCGTGTATGGAATTGGAATTGCTTTGGAGCTTTATAGATGACTGGCCTCGGTTTGAGGAATAAACTTATTGAAATCGATGACGATCTTCTACATAGCCTATTAGTGTTAGAGTTAGACATAATACATAAACAATATCATCTTCAGCATGAATCTTAGTTATTAGCCAACTAACACTGTGTTCTAAGCTATGTATAAAGACTGTCTGACGCAGGAACCAAATTATTGTGGACCAGCTATGTTTTTGCCAGAAAACATATTTCCTTCTCAATCGCCTTGTATTCATTGATCGCATGCACATAATGATCACATGTTAGGTTTCCCAGGCAATAAGATGTCATTTCTAGCAAGACTGGACACTATGCGAGACATATGTTGTAATCAGCTTAATATCACACACCTTCTTAACGGGGTCAGAGCGGACAGATAAACATTTTCACAGAAATGTGAAGCTGAATAAAGTACAACTGAATTGATATGTACTCGATCATATTTATAAAGTGCAAAATCACCCCCACCGCCCCCCCCCCCCACCCTCACACACACACACACCCACCCCCACCCACACACCCCACCCCACACCCCACACCCCCACCCGTCCCGCCCACCTTCATACCAATGCTCATTTCATAGCAAGGGAACATGAAGCAGAGGAAGGCAAACAGAGGTCGGTATCTGAAACACACATGAGCAATTCTACTAACTACTGCTACATAGGTAATGTGTAAATTACAATGAATATGCGTCGCCATTAATCGCTATGATTGTAATTGCGGCACAATATAATATAGGCTCTACTTGTTTAAATCGCGGTTCACTGGTTATTCACTGATTTGCTTAAATTAGGATAACTGAAGTGTAGCCTGGCTTTATAATGATATGTACCGAATCGCGGTGATTATCTTTGAAAACAATTCTACTGAAAGATACTGCTACTTTGGGTCACAACATCATATGGGTTTTTTTAATATGGAGGTGTCAATTCGAGCTGCATTGAGTAAGCGTCATACATACGCGTATTAAAACGTGATTCTGATGGCATGATTGCTATTGACGGTGAACATATGTCTACACCGAGTCAATCAATTGTCATTCCTGTAGTGATTCTCTTTTTATGCATGCAGTTATAAATACTTCTAATGAAATGCACAATGTTAACAACAGCATGCTAGCTATCGCTTTATGAATCAGATTCAGATTCAGATTCAGATTCAGATTATTTTATTTACACCCCCAGGCCACATAATGGCATATGGGGAATATGAATTTACAGAAATTATAAATGTTATGGCGATCAGACATTATATATCAATTCATAATTACATATTTTGGTATTTATCTAGTTATATAACCACTGGTTGTGCTTTCGGTAGTAGTAGTAGTAGTAGTAGTAGTAGTAGTAGTAGTAGTAGTAGTAGTAGTAGTGGTAGTAGTAGTAGTAGTAGTAGTAGTAGTAGTAGTAGTAGTAGTAGTAGTAGTAGTAGTAGTAGTAGCAGCAGCAGCAGCAGCAGCAGCAGCAGCAATAGCAGCAGCAGCAGCAGCAGCAGCAATAGCAGTAGTAGTAGCAGTAGCAGCAGCAGCAGCAGCAGCAGCAGTAGCAGCAGCAGTAGCAGTAGCAGCAGCAGCAGCAGCAGCAGCAATAGCAGCAGCAGCAGCAATAGCAGTAGCAGCAGCAGCAGCAGCAGCAGTAGCAGCAGCAGCAGCAGTAGCAGTAGCAGCAGCAGCAGCAGCAGTAGCAGCAGCAGCAGTAGCAGTAGCAGTAGCAGCAGTAGCAGTAGCAGCAGCAGTAGCAGTAGCAGTAGCAGTAGCAGTAGCAGCAGCAGCAGCAGCAGCAACTTAGAATTATTATGAAAGTTACAGTTATTATTTACACGTACTTCATAATTAGTAATGACAGAATTATTACTGTTATTGTACCGCCATATCAATAACAAAGTACTAAAATTATAGTGGTCATATTGTGGGGGTCATCAGGATTTAGATTATAATAAATATATAATAACTGATTATAAAAAATGTCAGATTGGTATTCTTAGAAATGGGTTATTGCTGTACATAAGGTAGTCATTTTTTAAACTAAAATACAGAACAACCTTATTTTCAACAATAGACAGTTATATTCATTCATATCGCGACAGAGACTATTTTGGGTATTCACCACCGGAGTGACTTGCTCGATAACCGAACCAGTCATTGCTGTGTTAAATCTACAAAACAGCCTCTCATCGTGTTACTCTATAGTTTTTCTACAATTAGGTTTCTTGTTATTGTTTCTTGGATAGCCACAGTGTGGGTGCAACAAACTGGTTGTTAAGGCAGGTGGTTGTTTGCATTATGTGATTTTGGCGTCGGCTAAAATGTGACGTGTTTTTTATGACATCAGATACTTGGGTAACAGTTTTGGTTTAAGGGAAATCTTTAAGAGGACCACATTATAACGTTACACTATAACGTTAGCTGACGGCTAACGCATTTCTATTATGACATCAGATACTTGGGTAACATAGGGTCAGTTCTTAATTGGTTCACGGGAAATCTTTAAGAAGACCACATTATAACGTTACACTATAACGTTAGCCGACAGCTGACGCATTTCTATTATGACATCAGATACTTGGGTTACATAGGGTCGGTTCTTGGCTAGCTTAGGGGAGATCTTGAATAACCAGTGTGGGACACCAAGCGGGTTACTAGGGCAGTTGCCTGCTTACGTTGTATGATTGTAACGTCATATAAAAAGTGACACATTTTTATTATGACATCAGGTACTTGAGTAACAGATCGGATCGAATCTTAGGTAGTTTATGGGGAATCTTGTGCACCCACCCAGTGGAACCTGTTCACTAATGCGGTCAGTTTGTTACATTTGGGTTCAAAAGCGTGTGGTCCGACTCGAGCACTAGTCTGAATGGAGCGACATCTAGCGGTAGAGTAGTTTTCTAGACATTGTTGACTACTATCTTTAAACCTTACTATTATTAATATTGTTGTTATTGTTGCTGTTGTTGCTGTCGCTGCTATAGTTATTGTTGTTGTCGTTGTTGTTGTCGTCGTCGCCGTTGTCGTTTTCGTTGTCGTTGTTGTTGGTGTTGTTGCTGGTGGTGGTGGTGGTGGTGGTGGTGGTGGTGGTGGTGGTGGTGGTGGCGGTGGTACTTTGCAATTCTCGTCAATGTTGTGTTGTTAATCTGCGAGTCCATTGTGTATAGGGTTAATCAACGTTGGAAGTGCCTATTAATTTCTTCGATCATACGGCAGATCTTTATTAGTAATTTCTTGTTCTTCGTTGAAAGCAGTTGGTGAAATTTCGAAAAATTTGGTCTTTTATAATAGTGTCTTGGGAAGATTTCTATACGTTTATCACTAAAGAATTCGCAGATGAATAGGTAATGAAATTCATCTCCTATTTCATCCAGGGTGCATAGTGGACAGATTCTTTCTTCCCGGAATATGCCTTCCCACCGCCCCGTTTCTATTGGTAATCGAACCAGTGAAAGTGTATATATATAAAGCCACCCCTAAAATAATTTGTGGGGCCTAATAATGTCTTTAGCCACCCCCACTACCCACCCCACCCCACCCCACCCCCACCCCACACACCCCACACACCCCACCCCACACACTCCATTCCCCCCCCCCCACCTCCACCCCAACCCACCCCTGCCTTTCAATCGTCCTAATGTACATTTTTAACCCCGAAGTATCACTCAAAATGCAGGACATGACTTCTAAGAGCATCTATTTTAACCAAATTTCCCGCGGACGACCCCCGCCACGCCCCACCCCACGCAGTGTTGTGTGTACTGTAAAATTGTATGTATTTGGTTTAAACGTGATTTATTTTTGTTTAGATGGAAGCACGATAAAACTTAGAGTCTTATGCCCGTGTCTCCCATACACATACAGATTATACAAAACCTTTTTACAACAAAATGGCGGCTAATTAATTGTAGTCTATTAATGTGCATAAGTATGTGGGTGTTGAGTGTGAGCTGGGGGAGAGTAGGAAGAAAGGCCGAGATAGAGAGAGGGGTGGGGGGGAAAGGAGGGGAGAGAGTGTGTGAGATAGAGAGAGCGAGGAATAAGGTCAAATGGAAGAATAGCAGAGGTGAGCTCTAGGTGCTGCCTTCGCCCCGACCTGTACGTGTGTAATTATGTAATATCTATGGCGCTGTCATTGTCCACCGACCACGTATTGCTATTGCTCATAAATCTAATATCAACAATATCTAGGAACACATAAGCAGATCACTGATGGCGACAGTCTGTGATATCATTAACCACGCATTAACACCGTAACTAGACAGACCTTCTGAAATGATCTTGAAAATGTCGATTTACACGGCCTGATTTGAAATTTTGGCATAAAATTTACATTTTCTAAGATATATACATGCGATCTGGGAAAACGCGTCACATGTCGCTGAATTACTCTTTAAGAGAACTGTAAACATATGTTAAAACGATTTTTTTTGGCTAAATTTGACTTTTTGCATGTTTTGATATTACTCGCTATTCCTCCGTTATATTTCAAAGTATAAAGCACTAACAGCCTTCCAATATATTAAGAATAGCCAGTATTTAATGACAGTCGAATTACAATTTCATTAATGTATAAGTCAGAAAATGTTTTATAGACTGTTAAATCGTTTTTCTCACAATCTTGTTCCGAATAGTGACATGATTCGCATTATCATAACATTGGATATACTTACCACAGAAAGGCAATTTAAACAGCTTTAGAAAGCTCGTTGAACAAGCCTTTACATTGTGCAAAGATAGCAGAAAATCCAAATTTCACCATGTGAAGGGTTTCCCAGATCGCATCACTTTAAATTATATATCCTTCTTCAAATCGAGTTAATCAATATAAAGGTGCATAGTCGGGCAATTCCACTATCTCAGAGTGGTCTCTAAGGCCGTGTTCTCACTAGAGAGTTAATCAGGAATAACGTTATACTTCAGTATGGTGTTGTTCCTGATTAAGCCCCTAGTGAGAACACGGCCGTAGCTATACAACGCGTTTAACTATCTAAATGCAACACTATCTGAGTATTTAACAACCACTGAGCCGATGTACTACCACCGTGTACCGCATGCCAGCGTTGTCATTCGATGAGTTTGCCAAGATCCCGTCTTACTCATTACCTAATCCCGTTTTACTTTCTACAAATATTAACCCAATCCCGTTTTACACATTTTCTCAAGAGCTGTCACATTCATATGCGATTTTCGATATTTTATAGAGAAGATAGAGGTGTGGTATATACCCTGTATGCGTAGTGAATAAAATCGAACTAGGCCTATATGTCTTGATGACATATCTTGAAAACAGCCCTTTTAGTAGAAAGATATTTGAATCGAAAGTAAAAAACTGAGAGAAATATTCACTACTTTCGAAATCAAATTATGACGACGTCATTATTACAGCATCTTTGAAGCTAAAACTCAAGTATCATAGAAAGAATGCATTCTGTGTCATATTTGCTTAGTCGAAGCTGAAGTTTTCAAACTGCATAAAGGAAAATAGTTAACTTTGCTTACCTAATCACTGTTGTTGCAATGTACCGAATCACGCTTTATAAACCAAATACCGTTTTACGAAGCGAATGCGGTTTATTGGGATGAGCATCGTGTTGTTAGCTGATGTCAGGATGTTGTTAGCTGATGTCAGGTTGTTGTTAGCTGATGTCAGGATGTTGTTAGCTGATGTCAGGGTGTTGTTAGCTGATGTCAGGATTATGTTAGCTGATGAGCACCGTGTTGTTAGCTGATGTCAGGATTATGTTAGCTGATGAGCACCGTGTTGTTAGCTGGTGTCAGGGTGCTGTTAGCCGATGTCAGGGTGGTGTTAGCCAATGTCAGGGTGTTGTTAGCTGATGTCAGGGTGTTGTTGGCTGATGTCAGGGTGGTGTTAGCTGATGTCAGGGTGTTGTTAGCTGATGTCAGGGTGCTGTTGGCTGATGTCAGGGTGTTGTTAGTTGATGCCAGGGTGCTGTTAGTTGGTGTCAGGGTGCTGTTAGTTGATGTCAGGGTGCTGTTAGCTGATGTCAGGGTGTTGTTAGCTGATGTCAGGGTTTTGTTAGCTGATGTCAGGGTGTTGTTAGCTGATGTCAGGGTGTTGTTAGCTGATGTCAGGGTGCTGTTAACTGATGTCAGGGTGTTGTTAGCTGATGATCACCGTGTTGTTAGCTGATGATCATCGTGTTGTTAGCTGATGCTCATTGTGTTGTTAGCTGATGTCAGGGTGTCGTTAGCTGATGTTAGAATCAGTGATGCAGGTCCATCACGAAAGCGACGCAAGTCGGGCAGTAACCGTCTGAATTGAAAGGTTTTCGTGAATTTACAATTTAATAAACACTCAGTTCAATACTTTTGAAACGTATTTGACTGGGAACTGTTGTTTCCATTGCAACAGATCTCAGTCAATGTAGGCCTAATATCAGGATATTCAACAATTTAAATCCGTCTTGTAACCTGAAGATTTAGATTCTGGCAATTCGTGTTTAAAATAAATTCAAAAAGTGGGAGGAGCTTAGCTAGCAATGGGAGGGGTTTAGCTCACGATGGATCTCCCAATTACGGCAACTGTCCTAGGATTTACCCATATCTGATAAGTCTGAAATTCATCATTCACACTCAAGCCAGCCAAAGAACGGCTTCTTCAGCTGTCTTGAGAAATGTTCATTTGCAGACTAAGAGAAAACCGATAACCGAGCCAGCCATTCCAATGGCAAATTTCAAAACGAATCATATTTTGGTCTGTAAATTGACATTTTTCAATGTAGAGATTGAATTTAAAAAATTAATTCGATGATTAAATTCGATGATTTAATACGCGTGTTATTATTGCGATATTGCGTTAATTCCATTATTAAACTTTTCACATGGGCATGGCATTGAAAGTTCATAATCTTATTCAGAAAACGTGTATTAATTAGTATTAGTGTTAATACAGTAACGATGGTCTTATGTAATAACGACTGGTAGCTTGACCAGTGGTCACTATAAGCAGGTTGTCTTCAAATCCATGTCTGTTGTCGTAGGAAATATGTTCTGAGGTCACCTGCAGGTGTGTCTCTTTTCACCATCTGCCTCAAAGCGCCAGCAACTTATGCTCCCAAAACACGTACATTATGCTTGCCCATAATTACCAAAACAAATTAAAGTTTTTAATTTTAATATATAATATCTTACCTGTATGCACCCATATTGCCAGTGAGGCTATACACAGCCACAACATTTTTAAATAGTTTTCAATTTGCTCAGCTTCAGATTTAACCAGTCACTATATGGACAGGCACTCCAGACGGCTAATATTTAAAATCACAAATACGGACGTTTTTAACAACTCATCTTTCTCATTTAGTATGCTGTTGTAGCTTTTTAATTTATGACAAAAATTTTAATGATTAAAGTAGTTTTGTCGGTTCCTCTGACCGAGGTTAAACGGATGTTTTTCTTCTTCTTCTAAAGACCGTGTCTATTAATTTCGAATTATCATCCAAATCTTAGGGTTCTGCTGTATATATATATTTAAAAATTAGTTTATTTTAATGCTTGGAAATTATAGCCGGAAAGCCAGCCCCAATTTATTCAGACAGGGTGCTTAGAGTGTGATAGTGGGTGTTTAAAATGTCCCGTACATTTTACACCTGTCTGTAACGGACACCTGTATGTGACCAACATATTAGTGGTTCGCTAAGATCGATTGTCGTAAGATCAAGTGTTGTAAAGAACCACAATCTTGTAGCCCCAAAGATCAGAGTAATTTGGCAAACAGCTTATATAATTCGGCAGATCGTCATCATGTACATGTGGCAGGTTCATATAATGATTGCTCAATGGTGTCCCATATTTTACACCTTCCATATCAATCTCATTTGGAAACTAACCAGCTTCATGAGTACTGGGAATTTCAACATGCCTCACCATATTTTATATATTGTTTAATTAGATATCCCAAACAATCCGATCTTTATGCTTACTGCCAGTAAACTTAGATCATAGCCCGGCGCATTTCGACCTGTACATTTGTTTTATCTTAGAAATTATATTTACATATTCTGCACATGTATATAGACATCTTTGTAATATGCTATTAAATGTGTGTACCACGCGTATATGTCATTGTGTTTGATATGCCAATAAACGGTATTAGTCTCATATCTAATAAGTAAAACCGGTGTTGTCGGGGAACGGAGAGGCTCCACATAGCACTAGCAATAAATTTCAATCCACGATATGTGAGATGGTCAATGCTGAATCTTTTCGGACTGGGTAGACAGTGGTCTCGATTAGCATCCAGCACCTGCTTCAACCTAAGCAGCAGCAGCTTTCAGGCTGGCTAGTCCTAACGTATCCAGCCATTGTATAAGTAAGGGGAATTAAGTGACGGGGCAGAGGCGTCGAAAGTGTCAAATCTAAACCTTTTTCTCACCTAGCAGCCACATCTCATATTTACTCTGTACCTGTAGTGGGCGATTACTGCCAGTATGAGTCAATCCCAGCCATCCTATCTATCCCAATTCTGCGTCAATGCTCTTTATTTATTTCAGATTCTGATCTAATACTCCCCATTTTATCAATCCGACACTCCACCATAAAATATCTCTAAGTCACACCTACCAACAACTTCTCACCCCAAATACTACTGTGACTTTGTTAAGCAGCCCCCCCCCCCCCCCAACTGTACCGTATTAAAAAATAAAAAATAAAAATACCTGTATCCACAATCAAAAATCCTAGTTGCAATCTAAACGCCCCTTTATATGTAGAATACACTACATGTAGAACAATCTAGGCGTGTGCGATTATTAAAAAATAATCGTGATTACTCGATTAATCAGCGTGGATACAACTTACCAAGACATAACAACAAAGAATATCAATGACGAAAATTGCAATGGTAGGCCCTACATAGATAAAATATATGTGTAAAATATGGGACACCATTGTGCAATCATTATATGAACCTGCCACATGTACATGATGACGATCTGCCGAATTATATAAGCTGTTTGCCAAATTACTCTGATCTTTGGGGCTACAAGATTAGACATACACTAAGCAAAATATCATGTTTTTTATTACCGATCACATTAAAAAGTAACTGAAAGTTAGGTTTTGAAATATTTTATGCAATAGAAAATGTTCACGGTTATTCGATCATTTAATTTTTAATCATATAAATTCACGATTTGAAACATAATCACGATTTTCGATTTAATTATGTAATCACTCAAGCCTAGAACAACCATGACAATATGGTACAAAAAAAATAGATGTTGTGCCGTCCTGTGTTCTGTGTTTACTCACAGCTGTCTGTATAATTAACTATCACCTTATATATTGTAATGTTTTGTTTTGTGTGTAGGGGTCCATCGACTCATAGGCTCTGCCTTTGATGGACTGCCCAATTGTAATGTCTGTATATTGTATATCAAGCATGAAATAAATAATCTTGAATCTTGATTGACTGATTGATATATAATAAAGTGTGACCACATGCCTTTAATAATTCATAAAGCTTCCGTTATATGCCGCCTCGACTATACACCTGTTTTTACCAATTTGTTAAAAAAGAAATAAAGAGGGTAATTCGATGGGGTCTGCTCGTGCGTGCGTGAGTGAGTGCGTGTGCGTGCGTGTGTGCGTTCGTGTACTAAGGCTCAGCCTTTCGCGTACAAGCATACATCGTCGTCTCCAATGATTCCCAATTACAGGAATGCTCAAGGGAAGTAAATACACTCGTATTGCCATATAGCATACCCGAGTTATCTCCCTTGATAAGGTTAGGGTTCAAGTTCGAAGAGTTGTCGCCCGTCATAAAACCGCCGGTAGGCGGCTTTAATGTATACTTTTGCGTTTGAAGTAAATCAAATGACAGCGGTGAAAACAGAAGTTACTGAAGCGTTACACCGCCAAATATGATCACATTTGAAAGTTTATACTGGACGTTGGATATGTATTAAAAGCCTAAGTAATCATGGATTCAATAAATGGCTACGATCCGACTCTACCATTGGACTTTGATAACAGGTACATGAAATATGTTTCGAGACCACTTTTCGTTAATTTTATTTTTAGATACATTACATAGACCCCTATCATCATCATCATCATCATCATCAAGGTGCTACTTCCGAGGACATTCTTAACTGAGCCAGTCATTCCAGTTGTAAATTTTCAAAAATAGTCAGTGCAAATGGATATTTTTCGGAGAAAATTTAAATTTTCTTGAACAAATTTGAGTTTTAAACTTTAAAACGGTTAACTGGTGAATAACTCTAGTAAGAACAACAAGGCCTTAGACTACTCGCACTGAATACCTTGTAATTGTTTTAACATCTGTAATATGGGTTGATGCTAGGTGTGAAATCACATCGGCACATCCTGTCTTTTCAAGCGCATACTTTCCTATACATGGATTGGTGTGGAACCCACGTCACCCCAGTTTATCAGTGTGTAAATGCAATATAAATAAAATAGTCTGTATCATAAGTCTCGTACTGTTGTGTAACAACTTTATGGATAGGAGTGGAATCACACCATCCATACTAGTGCAATAATAGTATTAATTATGGCGGCACTGAGTTAGGTACATAGTCTTTTTTTACTGCATTATGGAGCTAGCTTATAGTCGTGTATATAGTCTTTCTTATATGATCTATGGATATGTGTGGAACCACGCCATCCATAATGTTTTGACGGTTTATAGGGACAGGTGTGTAACCACACCATCCATATCAGTGTCCATTTAATACAACCAAAAGTATTGCGCTTATGTCAATAATGTATACTATTGGGACGGTGTGCAACCACATCATCCATTCATTGTTACAAACTTCTTTGTATACAAGTTCACATTGGTATGTATGTATATATGTATGTATGTATGTGTGTATATATATATATATATATATATATATATATATATATATTATATATATATATGTATTAATAGACAAGATCCTATGAAAAGTGGAGTACTGGGTTAATCTAAGCTAGGTAATAGTTAATCTAAGCTAGGTAATATATGTATGAGTATATGTGTATATATATGTAAAATTGTTTGTGTAGAGTTTTTGTACATGTAAATATGTGTATGTATGTGTGTATATGTATGTATTTTTATTTTATTGACGCACTGGCAACGTGCGGCTTCAATTTCCATGTGCTAACTTAGCCGACAGTCATGCACCCATTAGTTTAATTTGCTGATCACCATCTCCCGGTCGGGGGATCGAACCGCCATTCTGCAACTCCGCATAGCATCAGCAACCAGGCATCTTTCCACTGGACCACCGCACCAAGACTAATAGTCAAGGATTGGCCGACCAGCTTTCACATGTCTGATATACTGACACACTGACGATTCATATGGGACTATCTGTGGATGCACCCGCCACAATTCAATCCTAGGCTTTTACGCCTATTATACTCTGACTCCAGCACGGCTCTGGCAGTATATGTATTTTTATTTTATTGACGCACTGGCAACGTGCGGCTTCAATTTCCATGTGCTAACTTAGCCGACAGTGATGCACCCATTAGTTTAATTTGTTGATCACCATCTCCCGGTCGGGGGATCGAATCGCCATTCTGCAACTCCGCATAGCATCAGCAACCAGGCATCTTTCCACTGGACCACCGCACCAAGACAAAAGTCACGGATTGGCCGACCAGTTTTCACATGTCTGATATACTGACACACTGACGATTCATATGGGACTATCTGTGGATGCACCCGCCACAATTCAATCCTAGGCTTTTACGCCTATTATACTCTGACTCCAGCACGGCTCTGGCAGTATATGTATTTTTATTTTATTGACGCACTGGCAACGTGCGGCTTCAATTTCCATGTGCTAACTTAGCCGACAGTGATGCACCCATTAGTTTAATTTGTTGATCACCATCTCCCGGTCGGGGGATCGAACCGCCATTCTGCAACTCCGCATAGCATCAGCAACCAGGCATCTTTCCACTGGACCACCGCACCAAGACAAAAGTCAAGGATTGGCCGACCAGTTTTCACATGTCTGATATACTGACACACTGACGATTCATATGGGACTATCTGTGGATGCACCCGCCACAATTCAATCCTAGGCTTTTACGCCTATTATACTCTGACTCCAGCACGTAGTTTGTGTGTACTGGTATATACATATATGTATGGGCATAAGTGTATCTATACGATTTAGATGTGTGTACGGGTAGGTTGACACAGGTGTTTGTGGGACCAGTATATATGTGTGTGTGCATGCGTGCATGTATAGGTAGCCTATGTGGTACATATGCATGTAAATACGCATATGTGCTGTAGTCCGCATACAGTCAATGGTTAATCATTTAACCACCAGATTTGCTCGGGTGGTGCTCCGGCTGACGCTGCCCATTTTGAGAGAAAGAGATTATTGTTCCTGGAGTTCCTCATTCGAATGATTGAGTCCTGTAGAGGGCTTCCAACTACCATATTCTCTTGCTAAATACTAGGAATGGACTTTTTCTTTTGATCAGCTGCGGAGCCACCTCCTGGCAAATGAAGGTGTTGAAGGATTAATGAGCGGCTGACAGGCCAACGGCCTATTAACCGTAACAGCCGTATTTGATAACATAACATAACAACAATACCAGTCATTCCGTACCCAAACCAAAGCGTACAGGTCAATCCGTACTTCAGCCTATTGGAGAATTCATACAGTAGTTTTGGGTAATCTATACACTAAGTCTGGATATTAGGGCTGTAACGAACATTCGACATTTCGTTGGTTCGGAAAATCACAAACCAAGGCAAGACGAATCATGGTTTGGTTCGCTTTCATGGGATTCATGTGGTTTGTGACCCATACATAAGCTAACCCTTTCACTGATGAATTCCCATATCTAATTTTAGGAAAACCATACTGGAAAACTGTTGAATATTTTGAAATTAATTTGGCGAGAAGCTTTAGGCATCAACAGCTTCCAGTCAAATTAATTCCAAAATATTCAACAGAGTAAGTTTTATATCATTTGTTGGTGAAAGGGCTAATAGACACGCAATCTCTGAATGTCCTCTTAAGTGTGATTTACGAATATGATGATGAACAGAACTTAGCCGGCTATGAATCTTATAAATATTATTTTCTAATATTTGTTGTCAGAATTTGTCACTTGTGTTTTGCTGCCATTTAGCCAGTAAAGCTACGTGTCTTTAAGTGTTATTTTCTGTTACGAGTAATTTCTTGCATACAATAGCATATTAAAAAGGTTCGTGAACAAGTTCATGGTTCGAACATCTATCGTGAACCAGTTTGGTTCGTGAAAATCCTCATAAACCACAGCTCTATCCGTACCTAGCTAATTAAATATTCCGTAGCATCGTAATGGTTAATCCGTACCGTGAAGTTGTAGGGTACGGATCAATCATGCCTGTGGCTCCATCACAAGTTTGTGCACAGGAAGGTGAAGTAGTATTTGTTTTTCTTTGAGTATTGATGCTGCAGTGGTACCCCTATGAAAGAAACCAACTACTATCATTTTTGCAAGGAGATTGTGGACGCCTTTGACCTCAATTGCCTTGTTTGATGCCAAATTCAGCGTTTGAGCAAAACATCTGATATGTATTGGTATGTTTGCTTGAGTAGCTGCAATACCCATATTGACCGCGTTATCAGTTGTCAATGCACATGCTGAACATCCCCACTCCACTGCAGCTGCTGTAAGAGCCTCACCAATATGCACGCCAGTGTGAGCTTCAGTAAGGATACGAGAACACATCTCAAAATCATTGTTAAACAAATGACAGGTTATTGTCATGTATGACTGGGTGGCTCTGCTTGTCCGGGAGTCAGTAGTCTAGGCTACTGTATTTACAGATCTTAGCTCATCTTTCACTCTGGCTTCTGTCACATTATAAATGTTGGGAACAATGGTGTCACTGAATGTTTGTCTGGATGGGAATGAATATTTTGGCTCACACTTGTGTATCGTATGCCTGAATTCAGGGCTTTCAGTTGTGCTGTATGCTTTTATGTCCGAAATTAAATACCATGCAATACAGGGCATAATTTATCTGGTATCGCATCTCAATTTGCTACACATATTTAGGTAGTTGCTATACATTCTGCAACACGCATAGCTGTATCTGCTATGCAAAATTTGTATGTGATTGCAATTTATCATTGATTTTCTTAAGTTCTGTCATTAACCCTTTCAACTACAAATCCCTGAAAAAGTAAATTCTTTACAATGTAAAGCATATTCTGTTGAATTTTTGAAATTAATGTGACTGGAAGCCATTGCTGCCTAAGGCAGCAATAGCTTCCAGTCATATTAATTTCACAGTATTCAACAGCTTTCCTGTTTGTTTGCTCAGATATTGGGATACAGGGAATTTAGCAGTGAAACAGTTAATTGCTATACATTTTTGCAGACAACTATGCAGTTTATAATGTGCATAGCAATTCATGCTATGCAAATATTTAATTCTACGTTATGCCATGCAATACTGTAAGTTATTCGGTGCATCTTGGCAGGTGGAAGTTTTGCTCGGCTTGCCATCAGAAATGGATTAGAGGCAGCTAGAGTTTGTGACTGGTTACTGGTAGAGGCTGATGTTGAATAATGTGTCACAACCTTTGCAGAATCTCCTGGAAAATGAAAAACATAAAAGAAATTAAAACACGCACGCAATAATATTTCTACCAACTAGTACAAGTTACTCCTTTTATGTATTCAATGTTACTCTCTACATATTTATATTCACTGTTATGTTTTTATTGTCTTGTGCATTTGTAACGTTGAGAAATTGTGATGCACAGTCCCACCGAAACACAAATTGTGTTCTATGCTGGAGAAAAATTAACATTGATTTGAATGTGATGACAATGTATGTGTGTGTGTGTGTGTGTCACTGTGTAGGGGTGGGGGTTGCAAACCAAGTGTGTCTGTGGCTTGCGGTTGAAGGGTGGTGTTGGTGGAGGTGGACCGGTGATGGATGGGTTGGGGTGGGGGTGGTTATGTGGGTGGGTGGGTGTGTGCAAGCCAAGTGTGTCTGTGTATGTGGGTGGTTGAAGGGTGGGTGGGTAGGGAACTGGAAGACTGGTGGTGGATGGGTATGACTTACACTCACCTGTTACATCTATATAATGGTGCCGCTGGACAGCTAGGTTGGTTGTGCCACCACAATAGACAAGAGAGGCAAAGCATGTCTTGCACACTGGTTTCTTCTCACTATCCAATGCCAAACCAAAGTACTTCCACACCTTTGACTTGTGTTTGACCGGCATTTCTCTGTATTTGGCTGGTTCCATGATCGATTTTCAGTCATACGCCAACAAAATGTCAATACGACTGTGAGCAGACGACACTAGTTAAATAAATCGATACAGGGAACCTGGCTAGTACGGGAACCTCATCTAGACAACACAGATATGTAAATCTCCTTGAAATTAAACAGCTAAAATATTTTTTCTGAATACAAATTCTCGGGTACTTGGATCTGGATTTTGTATCAAGATATTACTAGATACTTAGAATGCATTCAATTTTGCAAAAAAATACACCCATATAAACGCTGTTGGCCGATAAGACTAAACAGCGATTTTACCGGTAGTTCATTTAGCGCGATCTATACTGTAATTGTCTATCTATATAGATCTCGTGTTTTGCCACATTGATCAATTTGCGGTAGTCACAATTGCACGCTGAACATCCTCGATTTTAATCAGAGAACGCACATCGCATTTTGATTGGATATATACTGCCTGATGTTTATTATAGTAGCCAATGAAAATGTAATGGAAGAATGATTAGAAGAATACTCTGAACACTATTATTTCTCGGAAATTATGGCCGATTTTGCAAATAACAAAGAAAATCTGTCGCATTCGCCTTTTCTTTGATGGAGCATGCGTGCCACGTAGACCTTATAAGCCTGAAATATGTTGAGATTGTGTTTTCTTGGCTTGTAATGTCGATATTTGCCGGTAAATTAAACCATTTAAGCGAGGTGTGTGTTACTCGAGGATGATTACGCTGTCATGGGTGTGGGTTGAACTTACTTGGACGCTATTGTTGTAATTAAGGTTTATCATTCAGAACTTGTATACAGCTAGAATAAGTGCTTAGTAAACCGTTTTCGTCATGATTTCCATATATTTGCCTTAGAGAGATGGAAAATACAAAAATAAATGTCCGAATATCATCCGTCTTCCCAGAGTTCGCGATTGTTCGAATGTTCGCCCCAGCCCTAGTACCCACGCATTGAATATTTTGTTCCGGGTACAGAATAGCTAATAGATGGGTATGGAATATCCAATAGGTTAGGGCTTTTCCAAAATTAAGGCACGGATTAACCAATCTCAAGGTACGGAATGTCCAGAACTAGGGTACGGAATAACGGGTATGGATTTGCTAAGGTGCGCATTGACTACATACCCTAGCACTTACACTTAGTACATGCCTATGAGTGCTGGATGTTTTGTGTCAGTGAGGAGGGCTAGACCTGGCCCTTGCTCCCAATGTAGACAGAAAACTGCTTAACCATTTAGTGGTCATGCCGGCCTCTGTTATAATGGGCTTGTTAAATGTCCATTTACAGGCCAAGAGAATATAATTTTAGAGAATTAATCACTAGGACGACTGGCTCGTGGACATTTAATAGGCAGATACTTAAATCTTCTTTACCAAATTCGGCCATTAAATGGTTAAAATCATAAGTGTACAACATGCACTATCTGTGTTTTAACCCACTAACCTTCATATTTGTTCAAGAAACATCAGTTTTTCTGATAGAAAATTTCCATTTGCAGACCAAGAGAAGATAATTTTCTTTGGAAAATTTATCGCTAGAATGATTGTCTGGATTATCGAGCCAGTCATTTCAGTGGTAAGTTTTTAAAAAAATAGTCTTCCTGATATATCTGTAGATTGACATTTGTCAAGACCACTGCAGAGACAGAACTTCTTTTTGGCCAGGTTGAGTGCTAATGGGTTAAATAGGAAGGTATTTAAGGTGGTAATGGCTAAATTAAATTTTTTTTAATCTAAATATTTGCTTATTGAATGCCCATTTGTAAGCCAAGAGAAACCTGTTTTTTGAAAATTTACCACTGGAATGACTAGCACGATTATCGAGCCAGTCATTCCAGTTGTAAATTTTCAAAAAAAGGATCTGCTCTTGGCTCGCAAATGAACATTCCTCAAAACCATGGTAGAGGTCAGTTCTGGCCGGTTTCGTCACGAAAGGGTTAACCGATGTCAATATTCTATCTTTTACTCTGTCAATATCAAAGAAACTGGTGTTCATTTTTCAACAATTTTTGGTGGAAGATGTTGCTGTCTACGACAGCACCATCTCCCACCAAATTTGTTGAAAAACGAACACCAGTTATTCTTTTAATTTAATTTGAAAATTTTAAATTGTGACAGTAGAGAGGTAAGGGTTAATACAGAGTATTAGTGTAATCATATGTTATAACCTACTGATCCTTAAAGCTGTTATTAAGTACACGGTAACTCCAGAGTCTGACAGAACAATGGACTTAGTGGCACCTTGCCAATGATCTACAAGTCAATTTAGCTCTTTAGGCTGAAAATTTCTTCACGGAAATTTGTTCTCTGAATAAAATTTTAATTTTAAATTTACCACAGGAATGAGTGGCTCGATTAGCAAGCCGGTCATTCATGTCATTTCAGCAGTACATTTTTCAAAATAGACTTCTTGGTCTGCAAACAGCGACCACTACAAACATGACAGAAGCCTTGTTTTCCAGCCGTAGGTATTAAATGGTTAAGGAACGTCATTGAGAAGTGTTTATTGAGGCTCTAGACTGTTTTGTTACAGTTTTGAATGATTAATTCAAGCATTAAATCCTGGAGTGTGGTATGCAATATTTAAATGATACTCACTATTTAATATCTTGTCTGCCAGGATGTGTTGTTGTAGGCAGAAATAGTTTCAAACATTGTCAATTAAAACTAATTGCAGAATACAATATAAATTTTTAGATCGTGTATGTACAGTGTTTTATTTATATATTAAGCACATTGAGGTGTAATTGATAAGCTGAAACGAAGCTCTGTACAATACACTGAGCTAATCTCTGGTCAGTGGCCATGTCCCTGAATGCATAATAATAAACATACATACACGCACAAACACACACACTTTTTATTTTCAAGATCCGTCAAGTAAAGTTACAGTTTTGCTTTGTCATTTTCTGTTTTCAGGCCAAGAAAATGCTATCTTTGGAAAATTTATTAGTGAAATGACTGGCTCGTCTGAGCCAGTCATTCCAGTGATAAATTGTCAAAAATAGCATTTTCTTGACCAGTAAATGAATATTCCCTGGTTTAAATTTGAACTTTCTTTACCAATCTTAACCAATCACGGTTACTCAATTGAAAAAGAATTCAAAGAGCATCTTCGATGTACTATCTGTCCTCAGATATCTGCTCTGTCTGAAGAGGTATGCTTTTGATAGAGGGAGTGCAAGGCTCGAAAAATACACTTTTCTGCAGGCCTGAACAACCACATCTTTCTGTAGGACAACTTAATTTATCTTCAATTTAACATTGCATAGATAGGGATGATAACTAAGTTAAACTTAAACTATCCATGAAGGCCTTAAGGGCAACCAGCGGGAAAAACTTAATTTTCAAGCCCTGGATGGGATGTGGCAGTGTATGGATTGGGTCTGTGTGACTTATGGAGCTGGGTTGGCGTGGATAGAATTCTGAATAGTCACATGTAATTAAGAAAAGAGGGGTGGTGACACTGTGTGTTGACATGGGGAGGATGGACTGCTTATTGATCATTTGTGACATATAGCATTGAAATCAAGGTAATGTTAAAGTTTTCTAAAGTGGCCCCTGATGGCATGATATACATAATTCATTGCGAGGCACAATTTCCCATGGCTGGTAGTGTGATTGCCTGAGATTGTTATAAACAGAAGTAGCATGGCGTTCAGTCTGATTTCACTGCGTATCTTTAAGGACATGTGTATCCTTATGATTTCCTATTCACGTCACACTAACACATTGAACCCTTTAACACTCATATCAGCCAAATCGGCTTCTGCAGTGGTCTTGAGAAATGTCCATTTGCAAGACCAAGAGAAGACTATTTTTGAAAATTTTCCACTGGAATGACTGGCACGATAATTAAGCCAGTCATTCCACTGGTAAATTTTCAAAAATAATCATCTTGATCTGCAGATGGGCATTTTCTATGAGAAAATTTAAATCTTCTTGAACAACTTTGAGGATTAAAGGGTTAATCCCATTTTTAATATTGTCGGAGAAAATGTCCATTTGCAGACCAAGAGATTATTTTTGAAAAGTTACTACAAATGACTGGCTCGCTTATCGAAAGAGTCATAGTAGTGAATTTTCAAAAATTGTCTTGTTATTTTCATGGTGTGCAAATTGACAGTTCGCATGAGACGAAGACAGAAGCCATTTTTAGGTGACTTGAGTGGTAAGGGGTTCTGTTATTGTGGTAATTACAAGGAAGTTAAGTTTCCGATCAGAATCAGACATGGTGTGTAGGGCCTGACGCTAAGGGTGAGCCCTTTAACGCTCATATCAGCCAAAAACAGCTTCTGGAAAATGTCAATTTGCAGACCAAGAGAAGACAATTTTTTTAAATTTACCACTGTAATGACTGGCTCCATAACCGAGCCAGTCATACCAGTGGGAAATTTTCAAAAATAGTTTTCTCTTGGTCTGCAAATAGACATTTTTTATGATAAGAATTTTCTTGAACAAATTCAAGTGTTAAAGGCTTACTGAATAAAGTAATACATGTGTTAGTATATATGTCATGTATATATATATATACATGCAATGATTATCTTTTTCAAATGTATTTGACTGGAAGTGATTGTACTGTGTCTAGATGAATGTGTTGAAGCACTGATAGCAACGTGTTGTGTTGATAGGTTTAATCTTATACTGAAGTTATGCCATATCAATTTATTTTTTGTGTTTTACAAACTCTCCTGATTCAATTTTTCCATATAGACATAGGAAAATAATTAGGTTGGAATTTTAAGGCGCTATTTTCACCATTCTTTCCATGTAGCAATTTTTTCGCGATCAAATCCTTATCACTTGGAATTCCTCAGAGGGTTTTTTTTCAACCCTTTTTGTGCTATGGAACTTTGTTAACTCTGTAATGGTCAAACCACTCAATGGCGTTGTTCCGATTAATCGATTTGATCGATGATTGATTGGTTTCCATGTTCAACCAACCGATCAATCATGATTTCAGAGATCGATTTTGGTCGTTTTATAAATTGACTTAATTAATACAGTTTAGCTGGTTAAGATAGAAAACGAATACTTTTTAGAAAAGAATTTAAATTTAATTGTTACAAATATATAGTATTACTCCTTAGTCTAAGACATTAATTCTTTCAGCACTGAAATAGTATGTTAATTTCAAAGCAACCATACCAATAACATTTTGAATATTTTGAAACTTATTTAACTGTAAGCTGTTGCTGCATAAGGCAACATACAGCTTTCAGTCAAATTAGTTGCAAAATATTCAACATATAATTTCTTAAATTATTAAGAATCTGTCGTACAATGTACCATCGACTTGGTTTGAAAGGTAATTATCCCTGAACATGCTATAATTACTGCATTCAAAATGGGTAAAAAATTTAAAAATGTTATGATCAATCATTAATTGATCATCGGTTAGTATATAAAACCAATCATCGATCAGAAAAATTCCCAACACTACCAGTCAAATTGACTGTGCAATGGTCATGAGAAAAGTCCATTTGATGACCAAGAGCCAGCCATTCCAGTGGTCAATTTTCAAAAATAGTCTTGGCCTTCAAATGGATAATCACTGAGTAAATGTTTTGGGTTTTCCTGATCAATCTTGACAATTAACATGATGAAAAACTTAATACCGTAATAGCTTGAAATTGTGAGCTTGAAATTGTGCATTATTTTTATTTAATTAATTTTTTCCCCGTCTCTGATCATGTGTTTTGGGTGGGAATTTTCTTAAAACAAAACGTTAATTGGTCTGACCTTCGTGCTGTAACAATATACATGATTTTCTAACTGTAATGGCTGGCTTGATTATCAAACCAGCCAATTCCAGTGTTTTCATTTCCAAACATAGATCTCTCTTGGTCAACAATACACCTTTCCCAAATTACTGTATTTTGGGAAAATACCTTCCCTGAATGCATCGCGCCTATGACTTCAGACTGGTAACCGCGATAGCCGACGCGCAAACAGCATTACTTTACTATGGGAATCAGATAGAGTGCACTTTAGGCAGTGCATATGAAAGTCGAATGGTGTATTTTATATATACAAATAACTCAATGAAAACATTACAAAAAAAAAAATAATAATGCATTAATGTTTCGGCAGTTGAATGCGCTTTCCAATGATATATGATTTAAATAATATAATGATTTTAGTTTATCATAGGAATAGTTTAGATTGCGGTGTATTTTAGCACAAAAGTAACACAACGCGGGTCAGCGGCTTGTTGGCGGCTGTACCAGCCAGCAGTTTTGCTCTGAGCGTTGATTTAGGGGAATCCCGGCGTAATGACATCAATGTGGGAAAGGTGTATTCGATGACGTTGCTTAAGATGACTGCAGGGGGCGGGTTTTGACCATTAGCAGGTTACAGACATATCTCATTGTGTGACCTCTAGTAAGAGACTGCCTGCCATGGAGCACTTCTCGCTGGCAGTTATAGTGATTGTAGAACTTCTATAATCAGCACACAATGTTACAATATTATATAGGTATTAGGCTTTAACACTCATATCAGCCAAAATGGCTTCTACAGTGGTACTGAGAAATGTTAACTTGCAGAACTAGAGAATACTATTTTTGAAAATTTACCACTGTAATGACTGGCTCGATAACCGGGCCAGTCATTCCAGTGGTAAATTTTCAAAAATAGTCCTCTAGGTCTGCAAATTGACATTTTCTATGAGAAAATTGAAACAGATTCGACGAGCATGTACACACAAGTAAGATGTTATATATTTTGAAATTATTTTGCCTAGAAGGTTCTGTTGCTTTAAGCAGCAACAGATCCAAGTCAAATTAGTTTCAAAATATGTGTTGTAAATGGCGTCTCATAAAATTTGGTATAAGTTTGATGTTCAGTATGTTAAGAACATTGTCAGGAATTGATGTAGTGTGTTGTAATCTTTAAGGCATTTATTTGCTAGTTCCCAATGCTAGGGGAAAGGAATTGATGTATTTGTCATCCTCTAAGTTATGATTTTAAAAGTAATATTGGTTATGGGAAAGTCATGGAAAAATCATTAAATTTAGCAAAGCAAAGTGAGTATGAACACTGCGCGAGAAGAGCAGCTTTGTTGACTTTTTACCCGTTAATAGTCAAATTATTTTGAAGAAAATAAAAAATGTTCTTATTGAATGTCTATTTGCAGGAAAAGAGAAGACTGTTTTTGAAAATTTACTACTGGAGTGACTGGCTCGGTCATCGAGCCAGTCACTCCAGTGGTAAAATTTTAAAAATCGTCTTCTCTTGTCTTGCAAATAGACATTCCTAAAAACAAAGCAAAGACCGGTTTTGGCCGGCTTGACCATTAAAGGGTTAACCCTTAGCCCCAGCCCCTACACACCAAAAAGAAGAAATTCTTTACGACAAAAAACCTCGCTGCCTATGGCAGAAACAGATTCCAGTGAAATTATTCTCAAAATATTCAACAGTTAAATTTGAACTGTTAAAGCCTTTAACCCTCTACTGGTCAAGCTCGCCAAGCCTCACGACCTGACCTCTGTAGTCGTTGCTGAGGAATGTCCATTTACAAGCCAAGCGAAGACTATATTGACTATTTACCAATGGAATGACAAGCTTGATAACAGAGCCAGCCATTCCAGTGGTATATTATCACAAATTGACTTGTCTTGGCTTGCTAATGGACATTCAGCAAATTAGGATTTTCGTGACCAAATTTGACTATGGGTTAATTTAATGGGATAATTAACACATTTTCTTACCTGCTTCAACAGGTACTTGAATTTTATTGAAATTATTTTAGCACAATTTAAGATATATTCTACAAATTAAAATCAGAGATGTTTGCTAAATGAGTACTTAAAGTATAATTTATGTGTCAATTTCCTGCTTACTGACTGATGCATGTAAATTGACAGATTCAGTTAATTCATGCTATTTACCTGCTGTTTCACAGGTAGATAGGAACTCCTAATGGCTTCCTTCTTCATCCACCCATCTGTCTCACCAGATATTGTATACATAAATCATTCAGGCTGATTCATTGCATTCTGACATTTATCAAATTATAATATCTGATTCACAATAAATACATATGTGTAGAACTTTTAAGACAGTGGAAATGATGTCGTGCTAATTTTGTCCGGAGAAGAAAGTCTGGTGTACATTTTTAAAGCAATGTTGCTGAAAGCTGCGGCTGTCTTATGTAGTAACAGATTTTGGCAGAATTGGGTGACCAATTGACCGTCAGGTATGGTAACCATCATATGTAACTGTGCTGTGGTCTTGAGGAATCTTCATCTGCAGGCGAAGAGATGACCATTTTTGACAATTTACCACTGGAATGACTGGATCAATAACCAAGACAGTCATTTCTGTGTAAATTTTCAAAAATAGTCTTCCTGTGCCTGCAGATGAAGATTAAATAAGCTAATATTTTGATATTCCTAGCCGAATATAAGCGTTAATGGTCAAATTTGTTCAAGAAAATCTAAATATTTGTTTATTGAATGACCATTTGCAGGCTAAGAGAAGAGTATTTTTGGAAATTTATCACTGGATTGACTGGCTGGAGTCTATCGAGCCAGTCATTCCAGTGATAAATTTTCAAAAATACTCTTCTCTTGGCCTGCAAATGGACATTCCCCAAGACCACTGCCGAACTGGTTATGGCCGGCTTGACCATCAAAGAGTTAAAGGTACTGACGCAATGAATCTAACCTCATTTCTAAGGATTAATAACTTTGCTCCGTTTTAATAGACATAGACTGATGAATAATTTTCAAATAATTTAACGGAAATTGCCAGAGTCAGCAACAACTTAGGCCTAATAAATTCTCTCTGTATAATTATAATATGCATTTTAGACACCGTCTATGGTGCAATCACACATCTCGCCACCTTTGTCGTGTTGACCCTCTGCCACCCTCACCCCCTCTCAAAGCTTGAAAACCAATATAAATATTACCTCACAATCTACAGTCATATTGGTAATTAACATAACAAATTTGGCTGAATTCCACCAAACGCTTTCGGATGAGATAGTGTGATAACAACAAAGTGATGCGGTTAGCTACGCAGAGTCATCACAATAACTCAGATATTTTTACAAACATCTGGAAATATTAATAATGAAATGGAATAATTTAAGTGAACATCATATTTGACATGACATCATAAATTGCTGATTGAGTTAGCTAGACTGGTGTTTTTGTCGTTGCTCACGCTCAAAGCTGATGCTGTATGAGAAAGCCGACCACTCTAGTCTCTGCCTATCACAGATCTATAGAACGTGTGTTTGTATCACGCTGAATGTACATAGATATATATTATTTAGGAATCCAGATCAATCATATTATGTCATGATAAACTACATCACAAGTAGGCTTACGCCATAATCAACTATGTCATGAATGACACGATTTAGTCTGTCAAGTTGTACAAACTATATACATTGTATATATAAATTTGTCTTTACTATTTTATAAACATTTTGTTGAATATTTTGTAGCTAATTTGACTTGGCAGCAGCACCCAGATATTAGTTTCAAAGTATTCCACGCTTTACCTGTATAGTTTTTTGGAAATTGAGATTCGTGGAGTACAGGGATAGATCAATCCCATACGTGCAAAGCGTGGGTGGAGCTTAGCTAGAGATGGGCGGGGTATAACTAAAACTGGATTCCTCTATTGCAAACCCTTTCCCCCCCAAGACAGGCTAAAACAGTTTTCTGCACTGATCTTGGAAATTGCCTATTTTCTGACCAAGAGAAGACTATCTTTGAAACTTTACCTGTGGAGTGACTGGCTCAATACTAAATGAGCCAGTCATTCCAGTGATAAATTTTCAAAGATAATTTTCTCTTGTGCTGTGAATGGACATTTTCTTTGAGGAAATTTGAGTGTAAGCAGCACATGAAGCACTAGTAATGGTTAATCAACCGTTAAGACATCAAATTTTGTCAAGAAAATTTCAATTTTCTCAAAGAAAATATCCATTTGCAGACCAAGAGAAGACTATTTTGGAAATTTGTCATTGGAATAACTGGCTTATCGAGCCAGTCAATCCAGTGGTAAATTTTCAAATATAGTTTTCTCTTGGTCTGGAAAGTGACCCTTTCCGAGATCATTACAAAAGCTGTTTTGAGTGTTAGAGGGTTAAATTAACCATATAATACTAGTTTTTCTTCAAGAAAGTTTAAATTTTCTCATAGAAAATATCCATTTGAAAACCAAGAGAAGACTATTTTTTTGAAAATTTACCACTAGAGTGACTGGCTCGTTTATCGAGCCAGTCATTCCAGTGGTCAATTTAAAAAAAAAATTTTATCTTGATCTGCAAATACTGATTTCTGAAGGCCACATGGAATGCTGTTTTTGTCCAGCTGGATATGTAGATAGTTAAGCTGGCTTAGTTTGTCTGTTCTATATTGTATTTCTTGATATTCAATTGATCATGAGCAATCTATGAGGCCCCACTGACATATCCATTACCACCAGAATAGCTCAACTCTTTAAGTGGTCAAAGTTCGCTCACATCCTATTCACGATTTAAAAGATTTTAACTCTTGAATTTTTTTTTTTAAGCTAATTTGACTGGAAGCCATTTTTGCCTGCTTCCAGTCATTAGTTTCAAAATATTCCATATTTTTATTCCCCCATAGTTGGCATTAAATGGAAATATTATTGTGAGTTTAATGAATAAAAGTGGTTAATTTTTTATGAAGTTATTTAATATTAATGATAGCTTTATGTTCATGTGTAACCATAGTCAATGGTAGTTGTAAGAGCGTCACCAGCGCCATCTGTTGGTATGATTCTGGCAATTGTGGAGTAATTAAGAAAAAGATGATGGGTTTTTGTATTAAGATGTGATTATTGATTGATTACAATGGCGGCCCATTGTTCAGTCTACTGACCAGACATGTTTCCAGACATTAGTGGAATGATCAGGCAGGCATACATGTAGTGCATCAGAGGAATGACCACAGAGTTAATCGGTTTGGATGTAGGCTGTAGCACGCCGTATCATATTCTTGTTGTTGTCTATAAGTTCAGTGAATAGAAGTTTGTTTTCATGTGTTACAAATAATTGCGGCAAATAGAATGATTTGTAATGATTGTTTTGTTACGGTACTTTAACCCCTACCACTCTGGTGTAATAATTTTAAATCTTCAAATTAAATTGAAAGACGAACTGGTGTTAATTTTTCAACAAATTTGGTGGGAGATGGTGCTGGCGTAGACAGCAACATCGTCCACCAAAGTTGTTGAAAAATGAAGACTACGCCAGCACCATCGTCCACCAAAGTTGTTGAAATATGAACACCAGTTCCTTCGATATTGACGCAGGAAAAGATAGAATATTGACATCAGTGTGGTACGGGTTAACCCGTTATGTTCGAGAAATTTTCTCATAGAAAGTGTTGTTACAGACCAAAAGAAGACTGTTTTTGAAAATTTACCACTAATGACTTGCTCGGTAACCGAGCCAGTCATTTCAGTGGTAAATTTTCAAAAATAGTCTTCTGTTGGTCTATAAATGGACATATCTCATGGCCACTACAGAAGCCATTTTTTGCTGGCTTGGTTGTTAAAGGATTAAGATAGGTAATGTGGAAAGTGTTCCCCCCTTCATCCTCTGCAGTGGTCAAGTCATCCTCTGCAGTGGTCACGTCATCCTCTGCAGTGGTCAAGTCATCCGCTGCTGTGGTTAAGTCATCCTCTACAGTGGTCAAGTCATCCTCTGCAGTGGTCAAGTCGTCCTCTGCAGTGGTCAAGTCATCCTCTGCAGTGGTCAAGTCATCCTCTGCAGTGTTCAAATCATCCTCTGCAGTGGTCAAGTCACCCTCTGCAGTGGTCAAGTTATCTTCTGTAGTGTGTCAAGTCATCCTCTGCAATGGTCAAGTCATCCTATGCAGTGTCAAGTCATCCTCTGCAGTGGTCAAGTCATCCTCTGCAGTGGTCAAGTCAAACTGCAGTGGTCAAGTCATCCTCTGCAGTGGTCAAGTTATCTTCTGCAGTGGTTAAGTCATCCTCTGCAGTGGTCAAGTCATCCTCTGCAGTGGTCAAGTCATCCTCTGCAGTGGTCCAGTCATCCTCTGCAGTGGTAAAGTCACCCTCTGCAGTGGTCAAGTCACCCTCTGCAGTGGTCAAGTCATCCTCTGCAGTCGTCAAGTCATCCTCTGCAGTGGTCAAGTCATCCTCTGCAGTGGTCAAGTCATCCTCTGCAGTGATCAAGTCATCCTCTGCTGTGGTCAAGTCATCCTCTGCAGTGGTCAAATCATCCTCTGCAATGGTCAAGTCATCCTCTGCAGTGGTCAAGTCATCCTCTGCATTGATCATCATCCTCTGCTGTGGTCAAGTCATTCTCCAGTGGTCAAGTTATTTTCTGCAGTGGTCAAGTCATCCTCTGCAGTGGTCAAGTCATCCTCTGCAGTGGTCAATTTATCTTCTGCAGTGGTCAAGTCATCCTCTGCAGTGGTCAATTTATCTTCTGCAGTGGTCAAGTCATTCTCTGCAGTCGTCTTAAAAATGTCCATGTGAAGGCCAAAAGAAGACTACATTGCGTTCCATAGGGAAAACGCTCCAGAGCGCTCTGCGCTTGCAAAATCGGCTGTACTCGTTTTGTAAATTAAATGATATAATTAATGTAAAAACAGCAGATTGTCAATAGTTTGCGGATTAGTAAAACATTTTGGATTGTCTACCCTATGGAACACAAGGCTGCCTAGCTTTTCTCTCACCAGTAACTATGCTTTTATTAGAATCCAAATCCAGCAGACTTAATAGCGGGATATTTTCAAAATAACTAAGATAGCAAGAATTGATCTAAAATTATTTACCGCTTTTATTTACATTATATAATAAGTTTGTCTGGATCACAGGCGCATGTCTTGTCTGAAGTGTGGGGTGGGTGATTGTGACCAGTATATATATGAGACCGCTATGAAATTATACAATAACCTCAAATCTGTTCAAGAAAATCTCAGTTATTGAGCCATTCTCCTTCGATCAATACTCACCATTCTGTTACTTCTGATATACAGCTGGCCCTGACAGCTGGCTCTAGGACTATAGACTTAGAAAGCTTTACCGACTCCTTGGAACCGGGTACTCGGCAGCCGAGTACCCGTCTACCATAGAGCTCATTCTTGTTTGCATAGCAACAAGAGCAATACATGCTTTTTAGCAGTTGGAAAGATTGAGAAATAAAAGTCTACGTCTTTGTGTAAACTGTGATTGTAATAGCTAGTGACTCTTCTGCAAGGATATTTGGATAATATGGATACCGCCGATGATAACCAGGTCGTATATTTCCTTATTATTCCATAGTTAAAAGACTTAGGTCTCTAAATTTTGTTTGTGTCGCATGTTCCAATTTCTAACCCCAAAGAATCTGGGACGTGTGTTAACAACGCGATATGCCGGATGGTCGCCTTCTTTAAATCCCAACAGGTGATCGGCAGATATGAAAACAGGTGTTTGCTACGGTATTTGTAACACGAATATCGGCTGACGTCGTTCTCCGTAAGATCCGAGCGGGTGACGTCACACCCGTGGTGCTCGGATGTTTATGTGAAGAAAATTTTTTCATTAATTCGCGCATCTTGTTCTGGGTGCTGCGTACTAAAAATGGTACCACAAAACTTTGGAATGGTCAAGTTTACGTGTGATCACTATCGGTTTGCAATGATCGGTGGTGTCAAAATTCTTGAGTGATGCGTGGTCTGCGGTTTTACCATGTGCTACAGCAGTTTGTTTACATTTTGTTGTTTCTTCACATATCGTGTCGGCTTTCGTTAGGAGTATAATTTATATTGATTGGTAAATATACCACGAATGCTATGCGATATGATTCCTGGTTCCGTTATACATCCTGGAGGATCAATTTATGGGTGTATTTATGCCTGCTTCGTTCTTGTCATCATAATCAATGCGATCTTTGCTGTACGTTGCGGGGTGGGGTGCGGGAGGGTTTCAGTTAATTTATGGTCAATTTATTTGAAAATTAATTGTCTGCCTTCCATCCTTGTCTCGTTCTGCTTGCTTATTGTAGGTTTGTGCTTATTTATAGGCCAAGCCAGCCCCGCCATCATGTGACGAGTGCCACAAGTTCGTCCGGGTCCTGTTTAAGGACCATGTCTGCTTTAGATGTACCTCATGTAGCCTTGATAGTAGGTGTAATGTGTGTGCAGTGTGGTCCGCGGATATGATGTTGAAGTTCCTGGCCCAGAAGGATTTGGCTGGGTCTGACGCGGGGTCAGGCGGTCCGAAGTTAAATCGTGGAGCGTCCGGTTTGGCCGGTGGGGGCGCTCCACGTCTTCAGCTGGAGGTGGCGGAGATGGCACCGCCGGCGTGGTTTGGTCCGGCTATGCAGGGCTTTCTGCATAGCGTTCTGCCCACGCTGGTGTCATCCCTGCTGCCGAAGGTTGTTGGGCAGTCTCTCCCCATGTTTGGTACGGACCCTGTCCTTGGACAGGGTTCTGGACTGGTCACCGAGGGTGGTCCAGTAGCGGTGGCCGGTCCGTAAGGCATGGGAGCCGTCCGCCAGGACGGCTCCACGGTTTCTTCGTCTAGTGACGACTCTTCGGTGTCTGAAGACGAGGAGGCCGAGGAGGAGAGGTTGCTGCGGCCTGTGATGCCACGGGTGGAGAATATGGAGGTCGATTCCGTCCTGGACGGAACCGTCCTCCATCTGTCTGGCTTGGCGCAAGCCAGGGCAGCGGCTCCGCCCGTGGTTGAGGCCAATCTGGTACCGGGCACCGGTCCCGTGATGGTTGGTTTGATGCCAGCCGACACGGTGACGGGTGTGCCGGGCCAGGTGTGGTACTCGCCTATCTCGCCTGGTCCGGCGGTCAGACGTGGGGTGCCGTTGGCGCCCGTGTCTGGCCACGGTTCCGTGTCTGCTACGGGTCTGCACTGTTTTCCGTGCGGGCCTACTCCATGGACTGGTGTGGCGGCGGAACCGTATGGTACCGGAGTTCCTGGCGTGTCAGCCGTGGCTCCTAGCCCGGAGGCCGTGGCTGGTAGGTCTGTGAACGCGTCAACGGGTGACGTGTTCATGGGTGTGTCCTCCTCGGAAGTAGACTGGTCTGAGGCTCTGGCTTGGCTAGCCAGGGTGGACCCGTCTGTGGTTTCGGCCACGGCCGAGGAGGATGCGCCCCGTCCATCGGTTGCATCGATTAGGACGGGGATCTTGCCCGCAGCCCGGATCCAGTCCATTGGACTGGATCCACGGTTTATCGAGTTGCTAGAGGCTATTTATAGTAAGCAACTCATGACCAAGGGCCAGCTCCCTGCGGCCTCCAGGGAGGTGCGGGCGAGGTGTCGTATTCCACGGGGGGAATACGACAGGTATGGTGTGGTACCATCGGTGACCGAGGATGACCGATGGGTTCTGGGTGTCCAGAGTGCTGGAGCGGGTGGCCCCGGTCCGGCACTGGTGGACAAATCCCAGGGACACCATGAGGAAGTCCTGTCCCTATGTGATGAGGGTGTGAGGGCAGCTATGAGTGCTGTCAACCACTCTTATCGCCTTCTTCAGTCGGTGTGGGCTGAAGCGGGGGCAGGCCACCTGTGGCGCTTTCATGCGTCAATGACGGCCTGGTGCTGTCTATGGACGCACTGGCAAGGGTGCAGGCGCGTGTTACTAAGTCCAGGAGGCAAATGGTTCTTGACCATATGCATCCGGCTACGGCCGTCAGGGAGCGTCTTCTTGGGATGTCCCTCACAGGTCCTAGCATCTTCGGTGGCCAGGCGAGGGCCATCCTAGAGGACACGGCTAGCATTGCGCAGAATCGGTTGACGGTAAACTTACAGCTGGAGCTAGTGCGTCAAGCGCACGCACTAGGGGCTGTAGGGAAGCCGTTGACTGTTCAACCTTCCAAGAAGCAGAAGAAGCATAAAGGCAAGGCGAAAGCTAAGCCTAGTGCGGCTGCTGCTTCGTCTGGCTTTTCTCAGCCGCCGCCGGCGAAGAAAGCCAGCAAGGTTGTGGAGGCCCCTACCCTCCCCAATGTTGCTCCTGATCGCCCTAGAGGTGGGAAGGGCAAGGGGAAGGGTAAGTCCTCAAAGGGCGGAAAGAAGGGAGCGGATCGGACCTGAGGGTATGAGAGCTCCCTTCGTATCTGCCTGGACCGCACCTGGAACAGGAATAGCGGTGCCAGTTAGACCTGCCGAGTCAAGACCGAAATGGTTCTCTCTCTCTCTCTCTCTCGTTAAGAGAGGGGGGGGGGGGGGGGGGGGAGCGGACCGCGAGTCGGACAACCCTGTTAGGCGTCGAGGCGTCTATAGTGGGTGGAAGGCTCATGCGTTTCGTCGAGGCTTGACGAGGTGTGACGTCAGATAGTCTGGTCCTGGGATGGTTATCCCAGGGATACATGTCGAAGTGGTGGGACTTTCCGCCACAGAATCTGTCTTTGGCACCTGTCTGGACACCCGTACCAAGGGAACCAGACAAGTTAGAAGCCATTCAAAACAAAGTGTCAGGTTTGCTTCTGAAGGGAGCAATAAAACCAGCAAACCAGAACACTCCAGGCTCCTATTCAAATATGTTCCTTGTCCCCAAGAGCACAGGGGGATGGAGATCCGTACTCAATCTCAGGCCATTAAATTGGTTTATCCATACGCCTCGGTTCCAGATGGAAACGCCGAGGTCGGTAATGGCAGGATTGAGGAAGGGAATGTGGTGTGTGTCGATCGATCTGAAAGATGCATATTTCCACATTCCAATGAACAGGAGTTGTCACAGGTTTCTGAGATTTGCGTTTCAGAATCAAGCACGGGAGTTTTTGTTCTCCCGTTTGGCATGTCGACAGCTCCAAGGGTTTTCACAAGGGTGGTCCTTGCGGTGACAGCGTTTCTCAGAAAAGAGAACGTGGCGCTACACACCTACATAGACGATTGGCTGATCAAAGCAGATACGGCGGCCAGGTTGGACGTGGATACTGCTCTGACTCTGAAGTTACTTTCAGATCTAGGCTGGATAGTCAACAAGGAGAAATCCGAGTTGACACCCACTCAACATTTCGTTTATTTGGGGATGCGATTCGATCTCGAGGAGGGCAGGGTTTACCCGTCAGAGCCCAGAGTGGTGTCTCTGTTAGCCATCCTCAAGAGTTTTCTCGAGTGGGAAACCACATTCAGGCGAGGCAGTTTCTTCAGATGATGGTCTCCATGGAGCAGGTGATCCCATACGCTGCTCTAATGCGAAGACCTATCCAGTTGTATCTGATGTCTCTGTGGAAACAGTGAACAGAACCCCTGTCAAAACTGGTGAACTTGTGCCAGTTTTGTAACCGATAATATCGCATCTTGTATGGTGGAAAAGGCGTCAGAATCTCCTAGTAGGGGTTTCGCTGCACCTACCCCACCCCCAGCTGTCCGTGTACACGGATGCATCGCTGGAGGGGGGGGGGGGGGGGGGGGCGGGGGGGGGGGGGGGGGGGGGGGGGGGGGAACATCAGGTCTCGGGCACATGGACTCTCCAGGAGAGCCAGCTGCATATCAATCTGTTGGAAATGATGACAGTGGAACTGGCGTTGGAACAGTTTCTTCCAATGGTCAGGGGCACGGTGATATTGATACGATCGGACAAATCGACGGTAGTATCATACATAAATCACCAAGGCGGGACCAGGTCACCCACACTGTGTATCAAAGTGTGGCACTTGATTCAATGGTGCAGGAATTACTCGATTGTTTTGAAAGCAGCTCACATTCCTGGGCGATTGAACATTCTGGCGGATGCTTTGTCTCGTAGACAGAGAATTCTGCCAACAGAATGGTCCCTCAACCCTCCAGTTCTACGAAGGATCTTCGAGCATTGGGGCAAACCCAACGTGGACTTGTTCGCCACAAGGGAAAATGCTCAAATCATGACTTATGTCTTGCCGATTCCAGATCCAAATGCCGTCGATACAGATGCTCTGGCGATAAGCTGGAGGGGGATGCACGCTTACGCGTACCCACCCACCATTCTTCTGCCGAAGGTATTGGTGAAGATCAGGGAGGAACCGTGTCTGGTCCTGCTAATAGCACCGTATTGGCCCAGCAGGGCGTGGTTCACGGATCTGCTAGATCTGCTGGTGGAAAACCCAGTGCAGTTGCCCGAGATTCCGAACATAATCTCCCAGGCCAAGGGACGCTTCCTACACGAGCGTCCCGAAATGTTCAAATTGACTGCGTGGATGTTATCAAACAACGTTCCACGTCGGAAGGCTTTTCTCGACAAGCTGCTGATTTCATCTCGGCTGCGAGAAGGAGGTCAACCTTCAAGTCATATAACAACACGGTTAACAGATTTGCAGACTGGTGTGAAGAAAAGGGTATTGATACCTTTCAATCCACTATTCAGCAAATAGCAGACTTTCTCTGTGAGCTGTTCTTTTCAGGACTAGTTCCCGTCACAATTGCTGGATACAAGTCAGCTTTGGCATCAGTTATCCCTTGTCTAGCCAACAGGGATAGTCCAGAGGTGGCCCAGTTAAATGTGATGGTGAAGGGAATGAGCAATCTCCGACCGAGACAACCGGTAGTCATTCCAGCCTGGAGTCTATCTTTAGTGCTTAATGTACTGGCCAAGCACCCTTTCGAACCATTGCGTTCAGCTAGTCTAAAGCATTTGACTCTAAAAGCGGTCTTTCTATTGCCAGCTTCCTCAGCTAGAAGGCGCAGTGAGATCCATGCGCTTTCGGCAGAGAGGGACTGATTTATTGTTTCCGGGGAGGGTCTGCGTCTTCTGCCAAGAGCAGAGTTTATGTCAAAGAATCAATCTGAGATATCCCGGTAAACCGATCATGATACCAAAACTAACAAGGTTTGATCGTGATGCCAGTGTCTGGTGCCCGGTCCGTGCTTTGACTAAGTACAGGAAACGGACAGACTCGTTACGGTCGAACGATATACATCTATGGATCTGCCATAAGAAGCCTTATGGCGCCACATCCATGGATACTATCTCTCGTTGGGTAGTCGAATGCATTCAGACTACTCATGAGATGGCGACTGGGCACCAGGTGCAATGCGCAAGGGCACACGATGTTAGAGGAATAGCCGCCTCGACCGCCCTTTACAGTGGTGTTCCGTTAGAGGACATCATGGCCATTGCACAATGGCACTGTGAGTCCTCATTCACGGATTACTAAATGAGGGATGTGTCAGACTCAACCAATCCACTCGCTTTAGCTGTTTTGAAACGATAGTTAAGTGACCACACTGCTCTTCTCCCTTTTTTCACTTTGGTAAGAAAAGAATTTAGAAGCAGACATGGTCGAGCGAGAAGATGACAACCAGATTGTGTCACTGATGGCCGGACAAGTGAATGGTTGGAGGCGGTACGTCTGGAATCCATTTATCATGAGGTAATTCAAGATTGAGAGGTTTTTTGTATTATGTCTATATATCATGTTCATTCATCTTACATAGTCATGCTCATTCCCAGGCTAATACATGTGTATATACAAAGAGCAGTTAACCGTCTTGGCATATTTGTGTTTTCAGGCGAGATGCATGTTAGTGAGTTCTCTCCCTTTTCTTAGGAGAAAAAAAGGGGGGGGGGGGGGGGGCAGTGATGCGAATGTGATTCGGTTCCGTTAACTTGACGGCCCTTTTTAGGTCTCTGTTAGTCAAGTTTAAGTCTAACTCTTTCTCCAAGGGGCAAAAGTAGCATTTATGGCTTGCCCCTTCCCACCAGATTACTGACCAAATCTGGTATATATCAGAAGTAACAGAATACTCACCATTCTGTTACAGACCCAGCCTCCCAGCCCCACGGAGGCAAGCCATGGATTTCTCTTGTTTGGTGGCTGGCTATGCAAACAATATGAGCTCTATGGTAGACGGGTACTCGGCAGTTGGGAGCCGAATACCCGGTTCCAAGGAGTCGATAAAGCTTTCTAAGTCTATAGTCCTAGAGCCAGCTGTCAGGGCCAGCTGTCAGGGCCAGCTGTATATCAGAAGTAACAGAATGGTGAGTATTGTTAGATCTCGGAGAAAGGGAAATTTAAATTTCCTTCAGTCATTCGAGTAGTAATTTTTCAAAAATAGTCTTCTCTTGGTCTGCACATGGACATTTCTCAAGACCACAGCAGAAGCAGTTTTTGGCTGGTATGAGGAGAAAAGGGTTAATGATGTTTCCTGTAGGTAATGTGACACTATTCGACTGAATGATAGCAATGATGTTTCCTGTAGGTAATGTGACGCTCTGACTGGATGATAGCAATGATGTTTCCTGTAGGTAATGTGACACTATTTGACTGAATGATAGCAATGATGTTTTCTGTAGGTAATGTGACGCTCTGACTGAATGATAGCAATGATGTTTCCTGTAGGTAATGTGATGCTCTGACTGAATGATAGCAATGATGTTTCCTGTAGGTAATGTGACACTCTGACTGAATGATAGCAATGATGTTTCCTGTAGGTAATGTGACACTGACTGAATGATAGCAATGATGTTTCCTGTAGGTAATGTGATGCTCTGACTGAATGATAGCAATGATGTTTCCTGTAGGTAATGTGATGCTCTGACTGAATGATAGCAATGATGTTTCCTGTAGGTAATGTGATGCTCTGACTGAATGATAGCAATGATGTTTCCTGTAGGTAATGTGACACTATTTGACCGAATGATAGCAATGATGTTTTCTGTAGGTAATGTGACACTATTTGACTGAATGATAGCATTGAGGTTTCCTGTAGGTAATGTGACACTCTATTTGACTGAATGATAGCATTGATGTTTCCTGTAAGTAATGTGATGCTCTATTTGACTGAATGATAGCATTGATGTTTCCTGCAGGTAATGTGACACTATCTGACTGAATGATAGCATTGATGTTTCCAGCCAGTAATGTGACACTCTATTTGACTGAATGATAGCATTTATGTTTCCTGTAGGTAATGTGATGCTCTGGCTGAATGATAGCAATGATGTTTTCTGTAGGTAATGTGACACTATTTGACTGAATGATAGCGTTGATGTTTCCTGTAGGTAATGTGACACTATTTGACTGAATGATAGCATTGATGTTCCTGTAGGTAATGTGACACTATTTGACTGAATGATAGCAATGATGTTTTCTGTAGGTAATGTGACGCTCTGACTGACTGATAGCATTGATGTTTCCTGTAGGTAATGTGACACTATTTGACTGAATGATAGCAATGATGTTTCCTGTAGGTAATGTCACACACTGACTGAATGATAGCAATGATGTTTCCTGTAGGTAATGTGACGCTCTGACTGACTGATAGCATTGATGTTTCCTGTAGGTAATGTGACACTATTTGACTGAATGATAGCAATGATGTTTCCTGTAGGTAATGTGACACTCTGACTGAATGATAGCAATGATGTTTCCTGCAGGTAATGTGACACTATCTGACTGAATGATAGCATTGGTGTTTCCTGTAGGTAATGTGACGCTCTGACTGACTGATAGCATTGATGTTTCCTGTAGGTAATGTGACACTATTTGACTGAATGATAGCGTTGATGTTTCCTGTAGGTAATGTGACACTATTTGACTGAATGATAGCATTGATGTTCCTGTAGGTAATGTGACACTATTTGACTGAATGATAGCAATGATGTTTTCTGTAGGTAATGTGACGCTCTGACTGACTGATAGCATTGATGTTTCCTGTAGGTAATGTGACACTATTTGACTGAATGATAGCAATGATGTTTCCTGTAGGTAATGTCACACACTGACTGAATGATAGCAATGATGTTTCCTGTAGGTAATGTGACGCTCTGACTGACTGATAGCATTGATGTTTCCTGTAGGTAATGTGACACTATTTGACTGAATGATAGCAATGATGTTTCCTGTAGGTAATGTGACACTCTGACTGAATGATAGCAATGATGTTTCCTGCAGGTAATGTGACACTATCTGACTGAATGATAGCATTGGTGTTTCCTGTAGGTAATGTGACGCTCTGACTGACTGATAGCATTGATGTTTCCTGTAGGTAATGTGACACTATTTGACTGAATGATAGCAATGATGTTTCCTGTAGGTAATGTGACACTCTGACTGAATGATAGCAATGATGTTTCCTGCAGGTAATGTGACACTATCTGACTGAATGATAGCAATGATGTTTCCTGTAGGTAATGTGACGCTCTGACTGACTGATAGCATTGATGTTTCCTGTAGGTAATGTGAAACTATTTGACTGAATGATAGCTTTAATGTTCAGCCAGCTGTAACGTGAGATGTGTCATCAATTTTGGTGTACAAGATGGTACATATGGCTCTTAAGATATCTGTAGAAATATGGAAATCACTTCACAGATTAACCCTTTCATGTCGAAGCCTCTGCGGTTGTTGTGAGGAATGTCCATTTGCAGGCCAAGACAAGATTATTTTTTTAAACTTTCCGCTGAATTCCAGTGGTAAATTAAAAAAAATAGTCTTCTCTTGGCCTGTAAATGGACGGTTAATATGCAACTATTTTGATTTTCTTGACCAAATTTAGCCATTAAAGGGTTAAATTTATTCTAACTTCTAATAATTAATATAGGGACCCCGAACTGTCAATCAAGTATATGACGACATACGCAATTATGTGACGTGTAGGCTTACACATCACAATACATAGTGACATACCTAGCTCCGTCAGTGAACATTGAAAAGCCCAAGTGTATGAATTATACATATTTACTCTTTTATAAATATTCTGTTTTAATATTTTGAAACTAATCTAACTGGGAGATGTTGCTGCCATAGGCAACATCTCCAGGTCAAATTAGTGTCAAAATATTAAAACAGACTTTATAAAAGCGTATATATAAAGATGAAGTTAAATTTCCACATTACATACTTGCCAAGATTGGCACTGGTATTTAGTAATATGTTTGAGTATGTGTGATGATTTGTAATGATTTATTGAATACCCAGAAATCTGACCCTTACTGCTAATGTACATCATTATAGAGGGTGTGTGTGTATGCCATTGTCACCGTGGGTTACCATGTCTGCTTGTGTGTGTGGAATATTGATGAGTGTGTATCAATAGAAGCCTCATGTCATCGGGTTTTAGTCACAAAGACTTATCCCATTTCATCATGTATGGCCACATGTGGATCATGCGGTTCAGCACAGCTATTTCCCTAGTGGCATATTAACCGTTTAATGGTCAAGCCGGCCAATACCGGCCTCTGTTATGGTCTTGTCGAATGTCCATTTACAGGACAAGAGAATATACTTTTTGAAAGTGTATCACTGAAATGACTGGCTCGATAATCGAGCCAGTCATGCCAGGGATAGTTTCAAAATTTGTATTCTCTTGTCCTGTAAATGGACATTCAATAGGCAGAGATTTAAATGTTGTTGACCAAATTTGACCATGAAAAGGTTAATTATTTGGAGAAGAATTTTGCTGAGAGTACAGAGCAGCAGCATCTTTTAGTCAAATTGTTCTCTGATTATTTAGCTGCGTTTTATTTACCTGCATCGCTAGACGCAAAGATATGCGAGCATGGGGTGTTTCTTCCTGTAGTTGTTGTTGTTGTTGTACTTATATATATACATATTTTGAGGGATCTTTTCCAGGTTTGGAGGGAAGTGTGCCCGTGGGGTTCCGAGCAGATATGCCAATTTGGGGGTCTAAAATGCAACAGCAACAACTTTTATCAACAGTTTTCTAAATAGAAATTTTTACGCATTCTTCAATAGCTCTGGTGCAATCTACTCCAAGCTTGGCTGGGAGCTTGCCCATGTGGTCCCAAACACATATTTCTATTTTGTTGCCAAAAGCCAAATCGCAACTGCTTACAGCAGCATTGCTTTCAAAATAGACATTGTGTAAGCATTTTTCAATACCTCTAATGGAGCGTTCTTGAAACTAAAATGCAACCGCAATTCAGCTTTGAACAACATTGTTTTCAAAAATAGACCCTTTAGACTTTGCACCAGCCCACTGTAAAATATTTTAATGAGGCGGGTATTGGACAAATGTGTCCTTGTTCCATCTGTATTTCTTCCTGATGCAGTAGCTTAGTAATGCTGTCTTCACTATTTAATTCTCAATTTTGCTCAAGAAAATTAAAAATGTCTCATACATATCATAGAGAGATTATTTTTTTTAATTTATCAGTGGAATGACCGAGTCGATTATCAAACCAGTCATTCCTGTGGTAAATTTTCAAAAATAGACTTCTTGGTCTTGCGGAATGGAGGTTTGCAGGGCTTTTTTAATTTACCACTTGAATGACTGGCTCTGTAACCGAGCCAGTCATTTCAGTGGTAAATTTTAAAAAATAGTCGTCTTGCAAATGGACATTCAAAAGGAATTATTTAGATTTTCTCAACCAAATTTGACCATTAACCCTTTAACCCTTGAATTTGCTTTTAAAAATTTTAATTTTCTCATAGAAAATATACATTTGCAGACCAAGAGAAGACTGTTTTTGAAAAATTTCCACTGGAATGACTGGCTCAATTATCAAGCCAGTGGTTCCAGTAGTAAATTTTCAAAAATATTCTTCTCTTTGTCTGCAAATGTGCATTTCTGAAGACCACTACAAAAGCCGTTTTTGGTTGATGTGAGTGTTAAATGTTTAAATGGTTAAAGTATTGTATGGTGGTTCTGTGTGAAGTGTTTCTCAATAACTGAATCAATGAATCAATGGTTTGCTGTGCTCAGGTGCTCTCAGGTATTATGCTATATATGTGTGTGTCAGTATCCTCAGGTGACAGCAGCTTATACATTATCTTCTCACAAGTTTGTATTGTCTTCCTGCTGAACCTCTGCAGACTACAGTTTTCATTGGGTTTAATTCTGGATATGTGCTGAATATTTTGAAAATTTCAGTCAAACTGCTTTCAAACTATTCAGCAGGTCCGGAGTTATTGCCCATTAAAATTATTGTGTGGTGGCTTGCAGCAGTTAGACAGTTAAATTAGTGTGTGTCTGTGCGTGTATGTGCATGTATTCTGGGAGTGTGTGTGCGCACGTGCATGTGTGTGTGTGCATTCTGGGAGTGTGCGTGTGTGTGTGTGTGTGTGTGTGCGTGCGTGCGTGTGTGTGTGTGATCATGCACATTAATCACTGACATGATGGAGGAAGTGACAATTATGCGGTGCTCAAAAAGACACCATCAAATTTAGTTGTTTTGAAAATATTGTAATATATAAATATCTTTCAATGAAAATTGAAATTAATAATTCAAATTATCCCCCCAAAAAAATCTGCATCCTGTACCATAAGTCTGCTATAGACATGATAGAATTGAGTTGTAGGAAGGAAATAATGAATAATTCCAAACTAGTGCTAGCTGCCTATTCAACTGAATGGTTGTGAAGTAGTAATGATGTACAATTCTTACACATGATGGGCTATTAATTCTTTAATCGTCATACCGGCCTTTGCTATGGTCTCGTGGAATGTCGATTTACAGGCCAAGAGAATTGAATTTTTGAGAATTTATCACTGGAATGACTGGCTCGATAACCGAGCCAGTCATTCCAGTGATACATTTTCAAAAATTCTATTCTCTTGGCCTGTAAATCGACATTCAGTAAGAAAATCTTTAAATTTTCCTGACCAAATTTGACCACTAAAGTGTTAAGATACGCCAGTCATGACATATTTTAATTATGACATCAGCCGTAGCCTGTGACGTATTTGATTATAACATAACTTTCTTGACTGATGGATTGTATTCCTGTGTTATCGAGCCTGTGACGTATTTGATTATGACATAACTTTCTTGACTGATGGATTGTATTCCTGTGTTATCGAGCCTGTGACGTATTTGATTATGACAACTTTCTTGACTGATGGATTGTATTCCTGTGTTATCGAGCCTGTGACGTATTTGATTATGACATAATTTTCTTGACTGATGGATTGTATTTCTGTGTTATCGAGCCTGTGACGTATTTGATTATGACATAGCTTTCTTGACTGATGGATTGTATTCCTGTGTTATCGAGCCTGTGACGTATTTGATTATGACATAATTTTCTTGACTGATGGATTGTATTCCTGTGTTATCGAGCCTGTGACGTATTTGATTATGACATAACTTTCTTGACTGATGGATTGTATTCCTGTGTTATCGAGCCTGTGACGTATTTGATTATGACATAACTTTCTTGACTGATGGATTGTATTCCTGTGTTATCGAGCCTGTGACGTATTTGATTATGACATAGCTTTCTTGACTGATGGATTGTATTCCTGTGTTATCGAGCCTGTGACGTATTTGATTATGACATAATTTTCTTGACTGATGGATTGTATTCCTGTGTTATCGAGCCTGTGACGTATTTGATTATGACGTAATTTTCTTGACTGATGGATTGTATTCCTGTGTTATAGAGCCAGACATTGAGTAATAGTTTATGTTTACTATAAGCTATTAATATATGATTGAGTTACGCTTGCTTCAGTGAGCATCTTCTTGAGACACGTCATATTCCGACATGTGTGATTGACGCGTGGAAATTGATTACGCTCTGACATTCACAATCACCACAGCAGTCTAGTTGCCATGGTACTATACATGTATAGGAGAATTGTGAATCGTGATGACAACAGAAATGTTTTGGTTAGGAATATTAGCACGTAGTTAGTAAAATCAGAAAATTTGAAATGTTATTTCTGGTGTTAATATGATGATTATGTTAAAGACCACCTATTAGCTTCCCATTCCTGAAGACCACTGTAGAGGCTGGTTTTTGCCAGTTTGACCATAAAAGGGTTAGTTTGTAAAGCTGTAATGACAGTGAGAAATACCTCTTCATATAGTTCAGCTCAGAAATACGGTAAAATGTTTCCAAGACAACAACAGAAACATGTTAACTGGTTTTGGACACAATGTAAGAAATATGTTGAACGTAATTAGATTGGAAGACATTGCTTCTAACACAGTTATGTTTGAGTTTTGGAAACATGATACATTATTTCGGAGCTAGAACGTGGTCAGATTGACCTGGACTGGACACACGGTCACTTCACACTGTTAACTCTTTAATACTTAAATTTGTTCAAGAAATTTCAATTATTTCATAGAAAATATCCACTTGCAGACCAAGAGAAGACTATCTTTGAAGATTTACCACTGGAATGACTGGCTCGATTATCGAGCCAAATCGAGCCAGTCATTCCAGTAAAAATATTCTTCTCTTGCTTTGGAAATGGAAATTTTCTATGAAATAATTGAAATTTCTTGAACAAATTTAAGGGTTAAATTGTGGTTTACTATAGTTTGATTAGAGAACAGTCTGTGTAATAGCGAGGAATAATTGAACTGTTACGTTCATTGTATGTGTATGATGTTTACAGTGACTAGGATTTACATAATGATGACGGACATTGAATTAAGATATTAATTCGTAACCATGGATTACCAACATAGTGATATCAGTGATACCGAGTAAGTATTTCAACACTTTAAAGCTGTCATGCTAAGAGAAGCTGTTCTTAACGCCTGTACAAGTACACAGTGCTGGCCTGTCAATAAATGTCCATTTTTGGTAGCTTGATTATGAGTATGGGCACTAATTCATTAAACAAGACACGTAGAACAGTTCTGAGCCACTATAAAATGATTCTCTCAGTACAGCGAGTTATCAGTTGTTGGTAATTGTTAAACACCGCTTCTTTTATCATGACATATCAGCTTTAATGTTCAAGATTTACCAAGAAAATTCAAATTTATGCATATTGAACGTCCGTTTTGCGGGCCAAGAGAAGATTAACTTTGAAAATGTGCCACTGGGATGGCTGTACCTGCAAGGGAACATTTCATAGGCAATTGATTGAGCAACGGTCACAGTTACTGATACAACTTTTATTTGGTCATAGTGCACAGCTCAGAAATAACTAAATAAAATGTACAAATATACTATTGAATATTCTGAACATAATTGGATCGGAAGACATTGTAGCCGTAGGCAACAATGTCGTCCAATCCAATTATGTTCAAAATATTCGACAGATTTCTTACGTCGTGTTCAAATTGTAACATAATTCTGTTTTAGTTTTTTGTAAACATGTTGACTTAGCCCGTTAACACTCATATCCGCCAAAAACGGCTTTTGCAGTGGTCGTGAGAAATGTCCATTTGCAGACCATGAGAAGACTTATTTTTGAAATTTTACGACTGGAATGACTGGCTCGATAATCAAACCAGTCATTCCAGTGGTAAATTATCAAAAATAGTCTTGGTCTGCAAACTATGGACATCTTGTATGAGAAAATTGAAATTTTTGTGAGCAAATTTGAGGGTTAAAGGGTTAATTATGATCTCTGCTGTATTTTACATGTTAATAGAGACCATAATTTGAAGGTAAATTGATGGACCATGATTCTCACCTGGCTGATGAGGAACTGAAAACATTCATTAAATAGAATGACCTCAGGATTAGAAATTATGAAATCAAGATCATTCATTCTTAGCTGTCTGTCTGCCTGCCAAATTTCTGCAGATTACATTTTCTGTTAGTGTGATCGCTGGATATTCTGAATGTTTTGAAAACAATTTTACTGAATTCTTTTCAAAATATTTTTAGTAGGTCCAGAGTAATTGGCCATTGAAATTATTTCCCGTTGGCTTGCGGCAATCAGACTGTTAATAAGCAGTACTAGTTTTCAAAAATCATCTGACCATTAAATGGACATCAGGGGCTGGTTTTGGCCTGCGGCTTGCCCGTTAAAGGCAGGATGAAATCCGCTAGATTCTGATTCTATATTTATATATATTGTTTGTTTCAGTTGTAATCCTGATCTACTGACAGAGTTCACGATAACACATCTCGAGTATCCAGATGGATCCGTAGCGTGTAAGTATCCACCCCACCCCCCTCCTCCGCCCACTTCCTTATTGTGTGATATTATTTTAGATTTCTCCCCTCCCCCCCCTCCCCTTAGCTCAGTTCATTTCACCTGCATTCATTTCTTTATACTGCCATATGATCTTTTTTCTTTTTCTGTCCATCTGTCAGGCTTTTTCTGTGTTTTTCTATGTTTCTCTGTCTGCGTGCGTGCGTGCGTGCGTGCGTGCGTGCGTACGTGCATGTGTGTGCATGCTTGTGTACATGTGCTAGCCCTGTAGCAGCTTTCTATCATGTCTATGGTTATATGAATGTTTAATAGCTTTCACCAAACAAACCACTTATAAGTGGTCACATCGAAGCCGCATCCACTTTTTGAGCTACATGTGAAAAACTAAAACTTAGCATTTTCAAAATATATGATACATATGAGTGTGTGCTTCAAATTTTTACTCAATACTCAAGTTTATATATTTCTGTTTTTTTAATTTAAATTTTATTTATTAATTGGGGGAGGGGTGGGGGGTGAGGCTTATGTGATGAGTACTGATAAAACAGAGATTTATTGGAGAATTAGATTGAGTATTAACTGAATATCTACTATTATCATGTGTCTCATGTCTTAAGTGATTTATGTTTACAGTACACTGGCCATTATCTATTTAAAAAACAACAACTACAATCGCTATTCTGTTACTGTCTCTCTCCCCCCCCCCCATGCACACGCATGCGCACACCATATGTTCAGATTGGCATCTTGCTCTTTGCTCCTAACCTACTTGTGTATTGTTTCATGAGCACCATGATGATGAGTGATGTAGGAATGTATTCAGCGTGTGGATGTGATATACATGCTGCTGTTATTTATATACCACTAGTGTACACAGCACATGTACAGTAATCCTCTAATGGTCAAGTCACTCTCAAGCACTGACCATTACAGTCATCTTGTGAAGACTATTTTTGACAGCTTTACAACTGGAATGTCTGGCTTGATAACTGAGCCAGTTATTCCACTGGTAAAAGTTTCAATACATATGTACACATCTTGGCATACAGATTAATATTTCCTAGGCAAAGATTTAGATTTTATTGACAAATCTAAGGTATTAACTATCTGATTGCTGAGTTTTTACAGACAACGTATTCCAGGGGTTATATCTCTTGACCTCCTGAACATTTTGAAAACAATTTGACAGAAAGTTGTCTGTGACTTAGCCACCAACAACTTTCAGTCAAATTGGTTTTCAAAATAATCGGCATGTCAACAGTTGTTATTACACCACAAAAACATCCATTACCGTTCAATCACTACTTGCTAAATCAAATATCTGCATTTAGCTATCAGAATAAAGTTTTTATTCTTGCCTATACACTCCCTAATGCCTATACCATCACCATGTAGACCCTCCACCAGGCTTCTGGTAGAGGGACCCCCTGCATTAGCCTTACAATAGACTGGCACCAGTCTATACTCACTCCTTGGTGACGCTTGTCACTAAGCACGCTCGCGCATGCGCAGTAGGTCCCACTTGTGAAAACTGAATCACTTTTCAAATATTCTGCTAGCTATACAGTACTGTCAGCTATCAAATCGATATAAAAGTTTTAGCTTGCTAACTAGAAATTTCCAGTTATCACGAGTTGACTCGGGAATGCCTACCATGAAGTCTATTCTTCCTAAGTTATGTTTAACTTATATATCATGGTGTTTTAGAGGTGTTTGTAACTCTAACGTTTGGAGTTACCAGTTTTCGTGTCACTACTCCCGTTTTCGAGGTTAGAGTAACCATGCCTATTATATACCATCAAGAGTACCATGTAATAATAATAATAGCCAGTACCACTCCTAGTAACGTAGGTCCTAGTGCTCTCAAACATATATCAGAATCTTTACTGATTCTTTCTTCAAACACTTTATTTAAATAGGCCAAGGCGTAGCGTCTGTGATATCTCAGGTTTGCTTAAAGCTAGTTGCTTTATTTCGCATCATTTCTTATTTTTTATAGGAAGTGTCAGTATCTTCTGAGAAAATAAAGTGTGCGTCGAATAAGTGTGATCGGGTTCACGCTAAGGATTATACGGGGCATGTTTGCCTGAGGTGTACCACCTGCACCCCTTTAAAAATGTGTGGAGTGTGCAAGGGTTGGCCATTGGTCGTATCTAAAGCGTTTTTTAAGGATTTCGTGGTTAAGCCTGCATTGCCCTCAGGTCGCTCTCCCTCCGTTGTTGAAGGTCCTAAAGCAGTAACATCTGCTTCCACCTCTATTAATACGTCGGGTTCAGCAAAGGAGGGGGGCAGCTCCTCTATCACAGATCCGGTTATGGCATTATTCGCCAGATTTGAATCCTTCGCAAATGTATTGACGAAATCTTTAGACGAGCGTATTACATCTGCTATTAAGGCCGCTAAAGAGGAGTCATCAGACTCCGAATTTAGCCCTCAGTCGCGATCTCGTAAATGGGGAAAGCCGGTTTCCTTAACATCAAGACAACAAATCAAGTCTCCCAAAGGAAAGTCCGGCGAGACAAGAAAGAAACCTGGTAAGGCATCCTCCGGTAGGAGCCAGGTCAAAGACCATGTTAGACTTGAGGACCAGCTTAAGTCTCAAGCGGTGGTATTGGGGGCGGAAGCTTCCGATGTGTCACCTCAAGCTAAGGTCCGGTTCACAGTGATTCCAATTGCAAGGAAGGTGGTAAGATCGCCGATCGCCTCTAAGGAAGCACCCGTCTATGCTCCTGGCTTGTCCGGGCAAGCGGGTTTGCTGTCCGGAATGTCTTCTGGTTTTACCGGGCATCCGGAAATGAGCACCGTGATTGTTTCTGGCTTGGCTGAACATCCGGTGACTCATGAGAATATGGCTTATGCGTCAACATCCGTTTCCGGTTCTTCAGTATCCGGCTATAGAGTTTCCGGTTCCGGGAGGAACAATGTAGTTCCGGGTCTGTTGGACCCGGCGGTGCATCATATGGCGTCTTCCGTTTCCGGTTCGTCGACTTCCGCTTCCGGTAGTAGTGCTGCTACTTCCGGTAGGAAGAATGTGCATCCGGGTCTGTTGGACCCGTCTATGCACCGTTCAGTGTCCGGATTGTCAGGCTCTTCTTCCGGTAGTAGTGTGACTACTTCCGGTGGGAATTATGCTTATCCGAGTCAGTTGGATCCGTTGTTACATACATCCTCCTTTTCCGGCCCAGTTTTGGTTAGTTCCGGTTCCGGCGGTGGTGTAGACACTTCTGGTCCATCTTATGCATGTCCGGGTCGGTTTGACCCGTCCTTGCAAGCGACTTCCGGTTCCGTTTCGGGGTTTCCTATTTCCGCTTCTGGTGACAGTTTTTCTACTTCCGGATTAGGAGATATGAAGCGTTCTATTTCCGGTCTCGGTGTTTCAGTCCCGACGGGAACTTCTGTTTATGCATCAAGTTATGAGCTGCCGAATAACTCAGATTCCCAGTCCAGTAATAGGTCTGTTAATTCCGATTCTAGTTATTTTCGCGCCGGTCCTCCCGTTTTTGATAGACATTATTCATCTCCTTCCTTGTTCTCTCAAGCAGGTTCTCAGAAGAGTAGTAGTCATCCGTCCTCTTCGTCTGTATCTGGCTTGTCTGCTAGGGATTTTTCGTCTTCTCATGTTTCTAATTCGTCTTCTCTTTTTCATCCATCATCTATATCTCCGCCTCCAGGTTTTCTTCATATTCCGGCTTCCCTTCAGCAGAATTATTCTGCGCCGTCTCACATACCTTCTTCTTCTGATCCATCTGTTCCTACTTTGCCTTCTTATTCTTCATCTTCTCCGGAGTTTGATCATTCGGATCCTATTGTTTCGGTCGTTCTGTCTCCAGAATTAGAGTTCCAGATAGTTGATTCGGGTTTAGATTTTTCCTTGTTTTCAGTAAGCCGCGATTCCTCTCTTCACCGATCTGTTATTTCAGCTAGATTTTCAATTTTGTCCAGATTTTCAGCTAGTGAGTTGGATCCTTATTTTTTCAGTTCTAGTCAGCCTGAGGCCCGTGTTGCTAGTGCTTATCAGTCTCCATTGACGTTGGACACTCTCTCGGACGCTCCTTCTAGAGCTTTAGCTTCTCCTTCCTCTCTGAGGATCGTGGATGCTTCTGTTTCGCTAGATTCAGACATCTGTCCTCCTCCTTCTTCTTCTTCTTCTTCTCCGTCTCACCTTTCTGTCAAGGCTACTCAAAGATCAGTCAGGGCCAGGGATCTGAAGAGGTTCTATCACGAGAGGGCCTCGCCAGATGACTGGTCTAGGGCTCATCAATGGATAGCTTCGTCTCTATCTCTTCCTCTTCAGGATGAATTTTCGCTTGATCCTCCGTCGTTTGGTTCTGCGCTGTCATCTTCAGTCTCTTCAGCTAATGTTCCTTCTGTTCTTCCGGTAGATAACTTGGTAGTAGACATGTTAGATTTTTACATTAACGATGTCCAACTGAAAGATTTTTCTCTTACTCCCAAGGTAGATGCTCCAGTTCAGATTCCGAAAGAGGATTACATTAGATTGGCTTCTACTCAATCTCTTAATGGTCCGACATGGGATGTTCTTTCATCGCATCTGAAGGAAGCGGCTAAGGTAGAATCTTCATCAGACCTTTTTAGATGGGAGTCTGTCTGTCGGGCTCAGTTGAAGTCAGCAAACTTTTTGGCCCTTCTTTCAGAGGCTATGCTCAAAACTCACGAGAAAGGGGGTCAGGTTCCTCCGGAGATATTTCGTTCGTTAGTTGACCTGTCAAGAGGTTCGTTGAATTCAGTTTGCCGTTCACTAGGTTTCATCACCTCTAAGAGAAGGTCAAGGAAGCTTGCTGAGGTGAATATTTCTGATTCCCTCAGGAGTAACCTGATATCTGCTCCGCCTTTCGGATCAGATATTTTCGGTCAGGATTCTACATCGATCCTTAGGGCGGAGTCTGATCGTCTCAGATCAGATAAGGATCTGCGGGATCAGATTTCGGTTTTGAGGCCGTCAGTTAAAAGGGACTCTTCTGCGGTGAAGAGTCCCTCCTCCTCTCCCAGGAGGAAGAGTCTTAGGCCGGATGAATATGGGGCTTATCCGTCAAGGGTGTTTACGAACTCTAATCGGTCCTCTCCTTCCCATTCCAGATCTGCGGAGGAGGATCGTTTTAAATCCATTTCATCTCATAGACCTAGAGCCCAGGTTCGTCAAGCCCCTCCTCAGGCGAGAAGGGGTCAATTTTTCTCTCGAGGTTACAGGTCTAGTTCTAGAGGACGCTCCTCTAGAGGTTTTCAACCTAGACGGGTTTGAAGGGGTGGCCTCAGCCCGGGCAGGCCTTTCCCAATCTCATTTACCAGTCCTTCCTCCTCTTCTACAACTTTTGGATCTATCGGTGCAATCCCTTCTTCCCAGCGTGCCAGTAGGAGGGCGCTTGTCTCTGTTCTGGGAGACATGGAAAGCCCTTGCCCAGGACTCCTGGCTGTTAGATCAAATCCGCTGGGGTTATGCTCCGTCTTGGATAGAATTGCCTCCTCCTCTGTCTTACCAGCCCAAATGGACTCCAGTTCCATCCAATCTGGAGAAGTTGGTAGCCTTGGAAGACGAATTGGAGTCAATGTGGTTGAAGAAGGCTATAGAAGAGGTTCCATGTTGGAGAGTAGACCCGGGATTCTACTCAACTCTATTTCTAGTCCCCAAGAAATCAGGTGGATGGCGTCCAATCATCAATCTGAAGAGATTAAATCTGCATATATCCACCCCAAAATTCAAGATGGAGACGGTATCTCAGATTATCGCCGGTCTGAGTCCAGGCATGTGGACAGCGTCCATAGATATCAAGGACGCCTATTTTCACATTCTCATACACCCTCCATTCAGAAAATTCATGAGATTCGCGTTCAAGGGGAGGGTATGGCAATTCAGAGTCATGCCGTTCGGCTTGACCACGGCCCCTTTCTTCTTCACCCGCCTAGTGTCAGCAGTGGCAGGTTTTCTGCACAGTCGTTCTATTCCCCTTCACGTTTACATAGACGACTGGTTGCTAAAAGCAGAATCTGCCTCAATTCTGGCAAGCATCATTCCAGAGGTCTGCAGTCTGGCTTCCAGTCTAGGATGGGTTTTAAATCTAGAAAAATCATCTTTGGTCCCGTCTCAGGTTTTCACCCACCTAGGTGTGGCTTTCGACCTTGGTCAAGGCTTAGTCTTCCCTTCAGAGGTAAGAGTAGAAGCAATCCTAGTAGCCATGGAAATTCTGGCTTCCTCTGCCGTGGTCAGAGCAATATTCTTTCTCCGGGTGATAGGCTTGATGGTCAGCGTCGAGAACATCATTCCATGGGCGGCGCTGATGAGGAGACCTTTCCAAATGTATCTAATGTCCCTGTGGAAACAGTCGACCCATTCAGTGTACCATCAGATCCCGGTCAGAGATCATTTGAGGCCCCATCTAGATTTTTGGAAGGATCGCTGTCTGCTGATGATGGGTGTTCCTCTGGTCAAGTCTTCTCCTCAGGCGGTCATTTTTACAGACGCTTCCCAGGAGGGATGGGGAGCGGTCTGGGGTTCCCTTTCGGTCTCAGGCCTGTGGTCCCGAGAGGAGTCGTCAGCCCACATCAACATTCTGGAATTGTGGGCTGTCAAGAAGACTCTCCTTGCCTGGTCGGATCAAGTGCAGGGCCTCAAGATCTCGATTCGATCAGACAATTCCACAGTAGTCTCGTATATCAACAAGCAGGGAGGCACGAAGTCGTCTCGCCTGTGTTTGGAGGTGTGGAATCTCCTCATGTGGTGTCGTATGAAGCAGATTTTCCTGGTGTCCTCCCATGTACCAGGATGTCTGAATTTTCTGGCGGATCAGTTGTCTCGCCCTTCCAAATTCGCCCACACAGAGTGGCAGTTAAAGAGGTCGGTTGTCAAAGCGATCTTCAACCTCCTGGATCGTCCCCATGTAGACCTGTTCGCGACCTCTCTGAATGCCCAGATCTCCTCTTTCATGTCTCCTTTTCCGGACGATCAGGCGTTGGCGGTGGACGCCCTGGCTCAGTCCTGGACAGGAATCTTCGCGTATGCGTTCCCTCCGACTATCCTGCTTCCCCTGGTTCTGAAGAAAGTCAAGGATCAAGTATGCGAGATTTTGTTGATAGCTCCATTTTGGCCAAAAAGGATCTGGTTCGTAGACCTTCTCGATCTTCTAGTAGACTTCCCACGTCTGCTGCCAGTGTCCCCAGATCTGTTATCCCAAGTAAGGGGAAGGTGCCTTCATCCAAACCCAGGAATCTTCAGTCTGTGTGTTTGGAGAATATCGAGTGCTCGGTCACTGAGAATAAGTTTTCTGCAAGGTCTCAGGAAATTATTAATTCGGCCAGGAGGGAGTCGACCCGAAGAGTTTACAAGGGTCGACTTAAGATATTCGGAGAATGGTGCTCAAATCATGATCTCGTGCCCGATTCTGTTTCTATATCCCAAGTGTTAGACTTTTTATCTTATCTGTTCGATTCCCTTCATCTGACTGCTAACACGGTTAGAGGATATAGATTTTCCTTAGCATCTTCTCTTCCTTGTTTGTTAAATGCAGATGTTAAAGATACTAAGGTGCTGAATGGGTTCATCAGAGGTTTAGGTAATATTCGGCCTCCTATTGCTAAACCGTTACCTTCCTGGAACTTGGCGCTGATTCTTCAGGTTTTGGCAGGGCATCATTTTGAACCTATCGCCTCGATTAGCTTAAAGCTTTTAACTTTTAAGGCGGTTTTTCTAGTAGCGGCTGCTTCTGCTAGAAGACGATCTGAGATCCATGCATTTTCCGCTGAAAAGGATAGATTTATTGAAGCTGGGGACGGTTTGGTATTATATCCTAGAAGGGATTTTTTGTCAAAAACGCAATCAAACCGTTATCCAGCTAAGACGATTATTTTAAATTCTTTATCTTCGTTTTCTCCGTCTGACAGATTTTGGTGTCCAGTCAGAGCTCTTAAGGCTTATAAGCGTCGTACCGATTTTAAAAGATCCGATCCGTCTCATTTATGGGTTCCCTACGCGGAAGGGGTAGCCAGACCGGTCTCTAAAGCTTCCATCGCTAGATGGATTTGTGATACCATTCAACTATGCTACGAGATTGCGTCTCCTGAGCAAGTCAATCTCTCTCACATTAAGGCTCATGATGTTAGAGGGATGGCTACCTCTTTTGCTTTGTTTGCTGGCTCTTCTGTAGACGAAGTTATGCAAGTTGCAGGATGGAAATCTGAGTCTACTTTTACCTCTTTTTATTTGAAAGACCAGAGCGCAGCGGCATCCTTCTTTAGGAACATTACTATTTTAACCAAGAAGGCTGAAGACCATTTACCAAGCACATCCCACCATTTTCGTTAGGACTGTGCGTCTGCGGAGAATGGTGAGAGTTATTCCTTGGTTGTTGGTTTAAATCTTTATGTTTAAAGTTTTATTTGGTTGTTAATCACTGTGTGATTGATTAGGATGCACCATTATGTTATGTTATTAACATTTGTTTATGTTTGGTTTGATTTTTATCCTTGCTTATGGATTCTCAAATCACCTCCCACCAAAGTTTCATAGTGGGGCACTGACCAAATCTACGGGTTTAGCAAGTAGTGATTGAACGGTAATGGATGTTTTTGTGGTGTAATAACAACCCCCAACAGACCCCCCTTTAGTGGGTTGGTCTGTAGTTTTATTAACCACTATAAAAACATACTTACCGTTCAATCACTACGACCCGGTCTCAGCCACCCCGCTGGGTATTGATTTGAGAATCTAGGCTGGATGTACAGCACTTAAATTTAGAAAAGTGATTCAGTTTTCACAAGTGGGACCTACTGCGCATGCGCGAGCGTGCTTAGTGACAAGCGTCACCAAGGAGTGAGTATAGACTGGTGCCAGTCTATTGTAAGGCTAATGCAGGGGGTCCCTCTACCAGAAGCCTGGTGGAGGGTCTACATGGTGATGGTATAGGCATTAGGGAGTGTATAGGCAAGAATAAAAACTTTATTCTGATAGCTAAATGCAGATATTTGATTTAGCAAGTAGTGATTGAACGGTAAGTATGTTTTTATAGTGGTTAATAAAACTACAGACCAACCCACTAAAGGGGGGTCTGTTGGGGGTTTTTGCTCATTGAAATTATTGTCTGGTGGCTTGTAGCAGCAAGGAGACATTTGATGGATTAACATGCTGATTTATTCATCACAGCATATGGCTTTTGGTAGTCAATTTACAGGAATAAATGAGATCTTATTCTTAGGTCATTTGACTTGTTAGTTCAGCAGAACTATAGAAAGGAGATAATACCTCCTTCACCACCAACACCCCAATCCCCTCACTGTGTGTCTGGATATAAGCTACTGGACCTCATTGCACTCAACTGGTGGTTTGAGTTTCAATTTGATGTTGAGACAGACAGAAGTCCCTTGACATAGAATAGATGATTTTATTGCCACAAGATCTTAATACAACAAGGACAAATTTGTCCAGTAGCTGCGCCATTGAAATGTTTTTTTCCACCTGGACACCATACGGTGAAGTGTGTATTTTTGGAAACAATGTTGCTGAAAGCTCTTTGTTTTGATGTTACGTTTTAGCTTTTAACTACAAAATTGGTATACATCTTAAGAAAGCCTGCAGACAAGCATCAGCCCAAGTGCAGAAAAATTCGCTCCTTTTGAGTTATTGTAAAATGCTTGAAAAATGTCTTATAAAAACAATGTTGCTGAAATCTGTTGCTGTTGCGTTTTAGCCGTTGACCACTAAATTGGCATACGTCGACCCCCCCCCCCCCTCGGCAAGCTTTCAGCAAAGTTTGAAGGCGATTCCACCAGTAAAACTACTGATTTATAAGGATGCGTAAAACTCTATTTTGATAACTGTTGCTGAAAGATGTTGCTTTTTAAAGTTTTTGATCCCTAAATTAACATAAACATGTTCAGGACCTGCACAGACATTCTCTCCTCCAAGTTTGGAGATGATCCCTGCAGTTGAACCAGAGTTACTGGTATTCAATAAATGTCTTAACCATTACCACACTGATGTCAATATTCAAACTTTTACTATGGTCAAGTTCGACTCGCTAACTATAGTCAGTTTCGTGGTTTACTGAACATGTGCAGTTGCTGTGCCCAGTCGAACTTGACCGTAGTTGACTCTAATTCGTTGGTACCCGGTTCCCTAATGAATTACTATTGCAGAAAATTTGGAACCGGGTACCAGTCTCCATTAACCCTTTCTGTCGTCTGTTTTGATGACATACAAAAATGGATTATTTTTGTCCGCTAAGACGTCAAAAAGCGTGCATATGGCATAAAGTGGGAAGGAATATGGGCTTGGGAACATTGACATTAATGGGAAAGCATAATTTCATCAAACATAAGTTATTTAGTGAAATATTTACACTTTTATGTGCATTTATTCAAGGCAAGCGAACCGTGTCGGCTATTTTGAAATTTACGCAAATATCGGACTAACCATCTGAACCGAGGTCGGGTGCTCGGTTGACTAGCTAGTTACCTATTTGAAGTTCGGATGGTACCCTAGTTAGCTATAGCTAACTATGGTTAGGAGTTGAACTTGACCCATGTCAATATCAAAGAAACTGTTGTACATTTTCCAACAATTTTGGTGGAAGATGATGCTGTCTACGACAGCACCATCTCCCACCAAATTTGTTGAAAAATTAACACCAGTTCATCTTGTAATTTAATTTGAAGATTTAAATTTTGACACGAGTGGTATGGTTTAAGAACAAAACAACAACAATAAGAAGCCCTCCATGCTCACATTTACCCTTGTGATGCTGGTAAAAATACATATAGCCAAAACTGGACATAATATACAACATGGCATAAAAAAAGAAAAGAAATAGAATATATAATATTCTACACATATGGGCACGCACCCATACACAGACACGCATGCACACCCGCACACCGTAGCATATAATGTTAAACTAGTTTTGTAACAGCTGTACATGTCAGTGTTTTATTTCTCGACAGTGGTGCCTAAGTCTGGCAGCGGAAGGATGTCGCCTATCCGTGCCAGGACCATGAAGGAATATGATCAGGTATATATACAGGGTTCTGAATTTTCTCATAGACTGTGAACCCTTGAAAGTCCTTGAATTTGAAAATTACTTTGAAAAGTACTTGAACATTTCAGTAATGCATTAAAAGGTACTTTAAAAATAGCAACCATGCAGGAAAGCTGTTGAATATTTTGAAAAGCTGTTAAATTATTTGAAAATAAGTTGCCTGGAAGCCATTGTTACCTAAGGCAATAACGCCTTCCAGACAAATTAGTTGCAAGATATTCTACAGAATAGTTTTTAGCTCACCTGGCCTGAAAGGCCATGTGAGCTTATGCCGTGGCGACCGTCCGTCGTGTGTCCGTCCGTCAACTTTTTCTTTAAACGAGTTCTCAAGAACCACGCGGCCGATTTCAATTATATTTGGCAGGAAGTATCCTTATGGCATAGGGATCCAATTTTGTTCAAACGAAGCTGATCGGCCAATTTGGCCGGCAACCATCTTGGATTTCGGCCAATTTTTAGAAATGTCTTTAAAAATCTTCTCCGAAAGCGTTTGAGGGATCAATTCAGATCCCACGAGATATGATCTAGGTCAAGAGCTGAACCAAGTTTGTTCAAGGGAACTTGATTGGTCATATGGTTCGGCGGCCAACTTGGATGACCTCGTTATCGCAAAAACGATTTGTGATATATGATTAGGGACTAAGGGCCATTAAAGTTTTATTCAAGAGAAGTTGATCCGTCAAAAAACATGGCCGGCGTGGGCCAATCAATATATAGCGTGTTTGGCAGCCATATTGGATTTTTTTATTTGATGGACTTTGAGGCCGAAATTGGTTTTATGTAGGTTTTTGGGTACTCTGTTCTCAAATTTGCAATTTTCAAAACTGTCGGATAAACGGTTTGGCGACCATCTTGGATCATTTTCCCGCCAAGCGCTCCCATACTAAGACAATGGGAAATTTAAAATGTTTTCTCGAGAATTACTGGGCCGATTTCAATTATATTTGGCAGGAAGCATCCTTAGGGCATAGAGATGCCATTTTTTTCAAACGAAGCCGATCGGCCAATTTGGCCGGTGGCCATCTTGGATTTAGGCCGATTTTTAGAAATGTCAAAATCTTTGAAACCGTTTGAGGGATCAATTCAGACCTCATGAAATATGATCTAGGGCAAGAGCTGACCCAAGTTTGTTCAAGCGAACATGATTGACCAAATGGTTCAGCGGTCATTTTGGATGACCTTGGTTTCGCAAAAACGACTTCTTCCACTCTGTTCTCAAATTTGCCATTTTTGAGACTGTCGGATAAACGGTTTAGCGGCCATCATTTACCTGCCAAAATCTCCCATACTAAAGCAATGGGAAATTGAAAATGTATTATTCTCACGGCATCGTGGATTCTTGTCGATTTTTAGAAATGTCTTTACAAATCTTCTCCAAAACCGTTTGAGGGATCAATTCAGACCTCATAAAATATGATCTATGGTAAGAGCTGACCCAAGTTTGTTCAAGGGAACTTGATTGACTAAATGGTTCAGCGGCCATCTTGGATGACCTCGATTTCGCAAAAACAACTTCGACCCCAGAACCACTGAAGCGATCAGGCCGAAATTTGTGATATATGATTAAGGACTAAGGGCCATTAAAGTTTGTTCAAGAGAAGTTGATCCTTCAAAAAAACTAGCCGCTTTAAAATGTCTTTAAAAATCTTCTCCAAAACAGCTTGGGGGATCAATTCAAAACACATGGAATATCATCTAGGGCAAGAGCTGCACCAAGTTTGTTTCAAGGGAACTTGATTGGCCAAATGGTTTGGTGGTCATCTTGGATAACCTAATTTTTGCCAAAATGACTCCAGAATCACTGAGCGGATTGAGCCGAAATTTGGGAGATATGATTAGGCACTGAGTGCCATTAAAGTTTTTTCACGGGAAGACGCTACATCGGAAACAAAAATGTCCACAAACTCATTTAGAAGACTACTCCTAAACCACCCACCAACAATTTTGACAAAAATGCATAGTGAGACAGGCCCCCTTGGGCCTCTTGTTTTTGGGGGTTTTTTCGGCCGTTCTCATGCCTGAAAAATTGTGTGTATTGCATTATTAGAACAGACTATTGGTCCTTGAAAATAGTTGATGACGGTTCTTGAAAAGTCCTATTATTATTAGCTCATCTGGCCTGAAAGGCCAAGTGAGCGTATGCCTTGGCGGCCGTCCATCCGTCACCCGTCCTTCAAATCTCTTTAACTGATTTCAACCATATTTGGCTGGTACACTCCAGAGGATTTTTTCCAGAATTTGATTGATCAATTTTTTGGGTGAAAATCTTAGATTTTATGACAATTCAACCGGAAATGGTCAAAATGCTACTCCTTAACTGCTTGACATATTTCAACCAAGTTTGGCGGGTGGATTCCAATTGGTAGGCTCTAGAAAATCTTTTCAGAATTTTGGTTGATGAATTTTTTGGCTAAAAATCTACCGGAAATGGTCAAAATGCTACTCCTCCTTAGCTGCTTGACATATTTCAACCAAATTTGACTAGATGGATTCTATGGTGGTAGGCTCTAGAACCTTTTTTCCATTCAGAATTTTGATTGATCAATTTTGTATGTGAAAATATTAGATTTTATGAAAAATTTACCGTAAATGGTCAAAATGCTACTTCTTAGTTGCGTGACATATTTCAACTAAATTTGGGTAGAGTATCAGGGTAGAATCCAGAACTTCTATTCAGAATTTGGTTGATCAGTTTTTTGGGTGAAAATCTTAAATGTTATGAGAAATTTACCGGAAATTGTCAAAATGCTACTCCTCCTTAGCTTCTTCACAGCCTTCAACCAAATTTGCCTGGAAGGATCCTATAGTGGTGGGCTCGCCCTTCTATTCAGAATTTTGATTGGTCCATTTTTTGGGTAACTTTTTAACAAATGTACCAGAAAATGTCAAAACGTATTTCCTCTTTAGCTTCTTGACAGATTTCAACCAAATTTGGCTAAAAGGATCCTATGGGGGTATGGTCTAGAACATGTATACAGAATTTTGATTGGTCAATTGTTTGGGTGAAAATCTTAGATTTTCAGAAAAATGTACTGAAAATTGCCAAAATGCTATTCTTTATTAACCGCCTGGCCGATTTCAGCCTAATTTGGCTGGAAGGACCTTATGGCTGTAGGCTTCAGAATTTTGATTGGTCGATTTTTTTTATGGTGAAAATCTTAGATTTTATGAGGAATTTACCGGAAATTGTTGAGACACGACTCATCTCTGAGCGCTTGACCGATGTCAACCATAGTTGGCTAGACGAACCCTACGTGGATAGGCTCCAGAACATATATTCAGAATCTTAATTGGTCGATTTTTTTGGTTGAAAATCTTAAATTTTATGAAAAATTTAATGGGAATTGTCAAAACGCTACTCCTCATTAACCGCTTCTCGGATTTCAACTTAATTTGGCTGGAAGGATTCTACTGTGGTAGGCTCTGGAACATCAATTCAAAATTATGGTTGGTCAATTTTTTGGTGGCCATCTTGGATTGTTGAAAGTTTTCCAGAACCATTTAAAACGCTGCTCCTTAATTAATGGCCTAATTTCAACAAGGTGAATGATTCTATGGTGGTAAGCTTCAGTATACCAAACAAGAATATTGATTGGTCAATTTCTTTGGTGGCCATCTTGGATTTTTCTCAAACTATTCATCATTTCTATTTAAATGTAAATGGTTCAAATGCCAATGGTCCAGGTGAGCGGTCACAGGCCTGTGTTAAAATCATGTTTGTGTGCTATTGTTGTTTTAAGTATTTCATCAATTCACCCTTGAGTGGTCGTGATTCGGCAAGAAAATTAATATGTTTAGTAAATGTCCATTTGAAGGTGAAAAGAAGAGTGGTAAAATTCTGCCTCTGGAATGACTAGCTCAGTTATCTCCCTTTAACATTCTACTACTGGAAGGACTAGCTCAGTTATCTTCCCTTTAACATTCTACTACTGGAAGGACTAGCTCAGTTATCTTTCCTTTAACATTCTGCCACTGGAATGACTAGCTCAGTTATCTTTCCTTTAACATTCTGCCACTGGAATGACTATCTCAGTTATCTTTCCATTAACATTCTGCCACTGGAATGACTAGCTCAGTTATCTTTCCTTTAACATTCTGCCACTGGAATGACTAGCTCAGTTATCTTTCCTTTAACATTCTACTACTGGAAGGACTAGCTCAGTTATCTTTCCTTTAACATTCTGCCACTGGAATGACTAGCTCAGTTATCTTTCCTTTAACATTCTGCCACTGGAATGACTAGCTCGGTTATCTTTCCTTTTAAATTCTGCCACTGGAATGACTAGCTCAGTTATCTTTCCTTTAAAATACTGCCACTGGAATGACTAGCTCGGTTATCTGTCCTTTAAAATACTGCCACTGGAATGACTAGCTCAGTTATCTTTCCTTTAAAATTCTGCCACTGGAATGACTAGCTCAGTTATCTTTCCTTTTAAATTCTGCCACTGGAATGACTAGCTTAGTTATCTTTCCTTTTAAATTCTGCCACTGGAATGACTAGCTCGGTTATCTTTCCTTTTAAATTCTGCCACTGGAATGACTAGCTCAGTTATCTTTCCTTTAAAATACTGCCACTGGAATGACTAGCTCAGTTATCTTTCCTTTTAAATTCTGCCACTGGAATGACTAGCTCAGTTATCTTTCCTTTTAAATTCTGCCACTGGAATGACTAGCTCAGTTATCTTTCCTTTTAAATTCTGCCACTGGAATGACTAGCTCGGTTATCTTTCCTTTAAAATTCTGCCACTGGAATGACTAGCTCAGTTATCTTTCCTTTTAAATTCTGCCACTGGAATGACTAGCTCGGTTATCTGTCCTTTAACATTCTACTACTGGAAGGACTAGCTCGGTTATCTTTCCTTTAAAATACTACCTCTGGAATGACTAGCTCAGTTATCTTTCCTTTTAAATTCTGCCACTGGAATGACTAGCTCGGTTATCTGTCCTTTAAAATACTGCCACTGGAATGACTAGCTCAGTTATCTTTCCTTTAAAATACTGCCACTGGAATGACTAGCTCGGTTATCTTTCCTTTTAAATTCTGCCACTGGAATGACTAGCTCGGTTATCTTTCCTTTTAAATTCTGCCACTGGAATGACTAGCTCGGTTATCTGTCCTTTAAAATACTGCCACTGGAATGACTAGCTCAGTTATCTTTCCTTTAAAATACTGCCACTTGAATGACTAGCTCGGTTATCTTTCCTTTAACATTCTGCCACTGGAATGACTAGCTCAGTTATCTTTCCTTTTAAATTCTGCCACTGGAATGACTAGCTCGGTTATCTGTCCTTTAAAATACTGCCACTGGAATGACTAGCTCAGTTATCTTTCCTTTAACATTCTGCCACTGGAATGACTAGCTCAGTTATCTGTCCTTTAAAATACTGCCACTTGAATGACTAGCTCAGTTATCTGTCCTTTAAAATACTGCCACTGGAATGACTAGCTCAGTTATCTTTCCTTTAAAATACTGCCACTGGAATGACTAGCTCGGTTTGAGTCCAAGTTCAAATTGCGTAAAATTTACCCAGCGTTGTCCCCCTTGGAAAAATATAAACCCAGATTCCTTACATGGGATCGAGGGGATTTGTATTGCTTTCAATGCCATATTATTATTATTATTATTATTATTAGTCCCCTACCGGTAAAATTGGTGGGACTATAGGTTTGCACTCCGTCTGTCGCAGTTGTTTTTGCGCAGTCCTTCAAGGTATTCAACTGAGAATTGGTGTATTGCTTTGTTATGAAGTTACAGACCAAGTTCGAGTTTCAGGCGTATGTGTAAATTTTTTATCGAGTTATGCCACTTTTTGACTTAAGAAATATGAAAAATATCAGCTTTCCGCACACTTTTTTTCGCACTCTCAAGATATTTAAGCAAAAATTGATGCATCGCTTTACTATAAGGAGTTACACAGCAAGTTCGAGTTTCAGACATTTTCGTCAATTTTTCATGGAGTTATGCCCCCTTTCGACTTACGAAATTCGAAAAATATTAGTTTTCCGCACTTTTCGCAGTCTCAAGATATTATACTGAGAATTGATTGATACATTGCTTTGTTATGAGAAGTTACAGACCAAGTTGGAGTTTCAGGCGTATGCGTCAATTTTTTATGGAGTTATGCCCCCTTTCGACTTAAGAAATACAAAAAATATCAGCTTTCCGAAATTTTTCTCACTCTTTCAAGATATTTACTGGAAAATTGGTTCATCGCTTTAGTATAAGGAGTTACAGAGTAAGTTCGAGTTTCAGACATTTTTGTCAATTTTTCATTGCGTTATGCCCCCTTTCGTCTTATAAAATGCGGAAAATATTAGTTTCCCGCCATTTTTCTCGCAGTCTTTCAAGCTATTCAACTGAGAATTGGTCCATTACTTTATTATGAGAAATTACAGACCAAGTTCGAGTTTCAGGCGTTTGCGTAATTTTTTGATGGAGTTATGTCCCCTTTCGACTTATGAAATACAAACATATCAGCTTTCAAGACTTTTTCCTTCTCCTTCACCATATATAACTGAAACTTGGTTTATTGCTATGTTATGAGAAGTTACAGCTCAAGTTTGAGTTTCAGCTGCTTCTGTCAATTTTTAATGTTTTTGACTGTCAATCTCTAAAGATTTATATCACCAGGTAGGGGGCAAAGCAATACTTACAGAATGCTTGTTATTATTATTACATGTTTTTGTGTGCAGCAAATCACTGACTTGAAGAAGGAGAACTTCAGCCTGAAGCTGAGGATATACTTCTTACAGGAGAGACTAGAGCACAAGTTTGGAGATGGAGAGGATATCTTTAAAACTGTGAGTAACAATAGAGCGATTCAGTTACAGCGATGTACCGCACATTTATTGCTCACATTAGTTTCAAAATAATAAACAGAATGTCTATAAATTGTAAATTCAGCAAAGACATACAATTCATACACTTTGGTGATGAAGTAATCAGCTTTCATGAGGGAGCTACGTAGCTTTGATTGTGATGTCAGCTAGCATGCAATGTATTTGATTATGATGTCAGCTAACATGTGAATGTGATGTATTTGATTGTGACATCTGATCCTCGAGTGACAGATCGGATCCATTACATGGATATTATCTATGAGAAAATTGAAATTTTATTGATCAAATTTTGTCTTTACAGGTTTAACCCTTTCATCGACAAGTCCTGGAAAAAATACATTCTTTCCAATATAAAACTTATTCTGTTGAATATTTTTAAATTAACTTAATGGGAAACTACTGCTGCTTTAGGCAGCAATGGCTGGTATGGTTTCCTTGAAATGTTGATTTCACCAGTGACAGGGTTAAGGAAACTTCGGGCCTAGGACAAGCATCTATTTAGTTTGAAAGCTGATTGCATGATGGTGCATCATCTTGCGTTGCATAATGAAGCCTGCGAGATACTCCCTTGTAAAGCCCTATCTTAGAAGCTTACTTCTCTTGATTTGCAATTGGGCATTCATTGAGCAAAATATTAGATTTTCTTGACCGGTCTTGACCATTTAACCCACTAATGGATAAATTTGGTAAAAAAATGTTTAAATATTTGCTTATTGAATGTCCATTTGCAGGTCAAGAGGAGTATCTTTGAAAATTTACCACTGGAATGACTGGCTCGGTTATCGAGCCAGTCATTCCAGTGGTAAATTTTCAAAAATAGACTTATTTTTACCTACAAATGGGCATTCCTCAAGACAACTGCTGAGGCCAGTGGGTTGTTTTTGCTGACTTGACCATTAAAGGGTTAAAGAATTAATGACAAAATACAAGTAACGCCGGAGCTGTACAGCTGGTCATATGTCCAAGAGTTCTCTCCCTTGTAAAGCCAGAGCTGTACAGCTGGTCATATGTCCAAGAGTTCTCTCCCTTGTAAAGCCAGAGCTGTACAGCTGGTCATATGTCCAAGAGTTCTCTCCCTTGTAAAGCCAGAGCTGTACAGCTGGTCATATGTCCAAGAGTTCTCTCCCTTGTAAAGCCAGAGCTGTACAGCTGGTCATATGTCCAAGAGTTCTCGCTTGTAAAGCCGGAGCTGTACAGCTGGTCATATGTCCAAGAGTTCTCGCTTGTAAAGCCAGAGCTGTACAGCTGGTCATATGTCCAAGAGTTCTCCCTTGTAAAGCCAGAGCTGTACAGCTGGTCATATGTCCAAGAGTTCTCGCTTGTAAAGCCAGAGCTGTACAGCTGGTCATATGTCCAAGAGTTCTCTCCCTTGTAAAGCCAGAGCTGTACAGCTGGTCATATGTCCAAGAGTTCTCTCCCTTGTAAAGCCAGAGCTGTACAGCTGGTCATATGTCCAAGAGTTCTCTCCCTTGTAAAGCCAGAGCTGTACAGCTGGTCATATGTCCAAGAGTTCTCTCCCTTGTAAAGCCAGAGCTGTACAGCTGGTCATATGTCCAAGAGTTCTCTCGCTTGTAAAGCCAGAGCTGTACAGCTGGTCATATGTCCAAGAGTTCTCTCGCTTGTAAAGCCAGAGCTGTACAGCTGGTCATATGTCCAAGAGTTCTCTCGCTTGTAAAGCCAGAGCTGTACAGCTGGTCATATGTCCAAGAGTTCTCGCTTGTAAAGCCAGAGCTGTACAGCTGGTCATATGTCCAAGAGTTCTCGCTTGTAAAGCCAGAGCTGTACAGCTGGTCATATGTCCAAGAGTTCTCGCTTGTAAAGCCAGAGCTGTACAGCTGGTCATATGTCCAAGAGTTCTCGCGTGTAAAGCCAGAGCTGTACAGCTGGTCATATGTCCAAGAGTTCTCGCTTGTAAAGCCAGAGCTGTACAGCTGTTCATATGTCCAAGAGTTCTCTCGCTTGTAAAGCCAGAGCTGTACAGCTGGTCATATGTCCAAGAGTTCTCTCGCTTGTAAAGCCAGAGCTGTACAGCTGGTCATATGTCCAAGAGTTCTCGCTTGTAAAGCCAGAGCTGTACAGCTGGTCATATGTCCAAGAGTTCTCGCTTGTAAAGCCAGAGCTGTACAGCTGGTCATATGTCCAAGAGTTCTCTCGCTTGTAAAGCCAGAGCTGTACAGCTGGTCATATGTCCAAGAGTTCTCGCTTGTAAAGCCAGAGCTGTACAGCTGGTCATATGTCCAAGAGTTCTCCCGTGTAAAGCCAGAGCTGTACAGCTGGTCATATGTCCAAGAGTTCTCGCTTGTAAAGCCAGAGCTGTACAGCTGGTCATATGTCCAAGAGTTCTCTCGCTTGTAAAGCCAGAGCTGTACAGCTGGTCATATGTCCAAGAGTTCTCTCGCTTGTAAAGCCAGAGCTGTACAGCTGGTCATATGTCCAAGAGTTCTCGCTTGTAAAGCCAGAGCTGTACAGCTGGTCATATGTCCAAGAGTTCTCTCCCTTGTAAAGCCAGAGCTGTACAGCTGGTCATATGTCCAAGAGTTCTCTCCCTTGTAAAGCCGGAGCTGTACAGCTGGTCATATGTCCAAGAGTTCTCTCGCTTGTAAAGCCGGAGCTGTACAGCTGGTCATATGTCCAAGAGTTCTCGCTTGTAAAGCCGGAGCTGTACAGCTGGTCATATGTCCAAGAGTTCTCGCTTGTAAAGCCAGAGCTGTACAGCTGGTCATATGTCCAAGAGTTCTCCCTTGTAAAGCCAGAGCTGTACAGCTGGTCATATGTCCAAGAGTTCTCGCTTGTAAAGCCAGAGCTGTACAGCTGGTCATATGTCCAAGAGTTCTCCCTTGTAAAGCCAGAGCTGTACAGCTGGTCATATGTCCAAGAGTTCTCGCTTGTAAAGCCAGAGCTGTACAGCTGGTCATATGTCCAAGAGTTCTCTCGCTTGTAAAGCCAGAGCTGTACAGCTGGTCATATGTCCAAGAGTTCTCTCGCTTGTAAAGCCAGAGCTGTACAGCTGGTCATATGTCCAAGAGTTCTCTCGCTTGTAAAGCCAGAGCTGTACAGCTGGTCATATGTCCAAGAGTTCTCGCTTGTAAAGCCAGAGCTGTACAGCTGGTCATATGTCCAAGAGTTCTCGCTTGTAAAGCCAGAGCTGTACAGCTGGTCATATGTCCAAGAGTTCTCGCTTGTAAAGCCAGAGCTGTACAGCTGGTCATATGTCCAAGAGTTCTCGCGTGTAAAGCCAGAGCTGTACAGCTGGTCATATGTCCAAGAGTTCTCGCTTGTAAAGCCAGAGCTGTACAGCTGGTCATATGTCCAAGAGTTCTCTCGCTTGTAAAGCCAGAGCTGTACAGCTGGTCATATGTCCAAGAGTTCTCTCGCTTGTAAAGCCAGAGCTGTACAGCTGGTCATATGTCCAAGAGTTCTCGCTTGTAAAGCCAGAGCTGTACAGCTGGTCATATGTCCAAGAGTTCTCGCTTGTAAAGCCAGAGCTGTACAGCTGGTCATATGTCCAAGAGTTCTCTCGCTTGTAAAGCCAGAGCTGTACAGCTCGTCATATGTCCAAGAGTTCTCGCTTGTAAAGCCGGAGCTGTACAGCTGGTCATATGTCCAAGAGTTCTCGCTTATAAAGCCAGAGCTGTACAGCTGGTCATATGTCCAAGAGTTCTCTCGCTTGTAAAGCCAGAGCTGTACAGCTGGTCATATGTCCAAGAGTTCTCTCGCTTGTAAAGCCAGAGCTGTACAGCTGGTCATATGTCCAAGAGTTCTCTCGCTTGTAAAGCCAGAGCTGTACAGCTGGTCATATGTCCAAGAGTTCTCTCGCTTGTAAAGCCAGAGCTGTACAGCTGGTCATATGTCCAAGAGTTCTCTCGCTTTTAAAGCCAGAGCTGTACAGCTGGTCATATGTCCAAGAGTTCTCTCGCTTTTAAAGCCAGAGCTGTACAGCTGGTCATATGTCCAAGAGTTCTCACTTGTAAAGCCAGAGCTGTACAGCTGGTCATATGTCCAAGAGTTCTCGCTTGTAAAGCCAGAGCTGTACAGCTGGTCATATGTCCAAGAGTTCTCACTTGTAAAGCCAGAGCTGTACAGCTGGTCATATGTCCAAGAGTTCTCTCCCTTGTAAAGCCAGAGCTGTACAGCCGGTCATATGTCCAAGAGTTCTCTCGCTTGTAAAGCCAGAGCTGTACAGCTGGTCATATGTCCAAGAGTTCTCTCGCTTTTAAAGCCAGAGCTGTACAGCTGGTCATATGTCCAAGAGTTCTCTCGCTTTTAAAGCCAGAGCTGTACAGCTGGTCATATGTCCAAGAGTTCTCACTTGTAAAGCCAGAGCTGTACAGCTGGTCATATGTCCAAGAGTTCTCGCTTGTAAAGCCAGAGCTGTACAGCTGGTCATATGTCCAAGAGTTCTCACTTGTAAAGCCAGAGCTGTACAGCTGGTCATATGTCCAAGAGTTCTCTCCCTTGTAAAGCCAGAGCTGTACAGCCGGTCATATGTCCAAGAGTTCTCGCTTGTAAAGCCAGAGCTGTACAGCTGGTCATATGTCCAAGAGTTCTCTCGCTTGTAAAGCCAGAGCTGTACAGCTGGTCATATGTCCAAGAGTTCTCTCACTTGTCGAACTAGTCATTTCAGTGATCAATTAAAAAAAATTGTCTTCTCTTGGTCTGCAAATAATAGACATTTCTCACGACTACTGAAGAAGTTGTTTTGTCGGACATAAGCCTTAAAGGGTTAATTGTAAAAATGGCAAATAATTGCATCTGAAGTGGTCTTGATGAATGTACGTCATCTGCAGCCCAAGAGAAAATTTTTAAAATTTTAAACCTGAATGACTGGTTTGAAAACTGGGCTAGTCATTTGTGTGGTAAAATTTTTTTTAATTGTCTTCTTGGTCTGATCGTGGCTACAAGAGTGTTAATCCGTGCTGATTGTTAGTGGTAATATAAGTCCTTTCTCTGAGCTTTGAACTATTCACATCAATCAGTCAATCAATACAGTAGCTGCTAATTAATTTTTGCGCAAATTATTTGAACAGCAAGAATTTCTTAAGAGTTGTTGTTTATTCCCTGGGCTTGTGCTCAGGCATTAGTGGGTTAACCCTTTAATGCCTAAATTCAGTCAGGAAATTCAAAATATTTACTCATTGAATGTCTATTTGCAGGCCAAGAGAAGAATATTTTTGAAAATTTACCACCGGAATAACTGGCTCGATAATCGAGCCAGTCATTCCAGTGGTAAATTTTCAAAAATAGTCTTCTCTTGTCCAGCAAATGAAAGTTCCTCAGGACTACTGCCAGGCTTTGCCATGAAAGGGTTAAAAAATACCTCTGTATACATACATGGAAGTATGGAGCCTTGAAAGTAATAGAATGAATGAACACTGTATGATTGAACACTGGTGAATAGCTCTGTAAGCCAGTCAGCGCAGCTCTGTAACCCAGTCAGTGCCGGTGCTTGGACGGTTCACCTTGCATAGCTAGTTTATACTGCGGATTCGTTGTTACAGACAATGCTAGATCTGATTAGTTAACATGGGTGATTGAAGTATAATAAAGAAAATTATCAGTACTCTGAAAGACAAATGATGCATAGAGTCTAGCATTTGAACCTGTCAACACTCAAATTTGTTCAAGAAAAATTTTATATTCTCATCGAAAATGTCCAGTTGCAATGTTTGCTGGCCAACAGATGATTATTTTTATCACTTGAATTACTGGCTTGTTTATCAAGCCTGTGATTCCAGTCGTAAATTTTCAAAAAAAATCTTCATTTTCTTCAAGTGAACATTTCTCAAGCCCCGTACAGAAGCCGGGTTTTTTGGCCAGCTTGAGTGGTAAGGGGATAGGTTGTATGTTTGTTTGGTAATGAACATAATAGCATTCAAAGGCAATATCTTGTTAATTGACTGATTTTATTTAGTTTCCACAATCTTTCAAACAAATCTGCATTTCATACAGTGAATAGATAATGCATGTTTATGAATGAAAGTTTGTAAAAAAAAATTAATAAAATTTGTACTAACTGCAATATGCTATTATTATAATGACTCCTACCTGTTTAAGATCCTAGTTATCATGCGTGTTAAAACAAAGTTTTATGGTCAGATTCACTGGCGAGGGTGATGAGTTTGATATGAAATATGTTCAAGTTTGATATTCTATTTATATAAACCTATAGGTCATTATTTCATGTATATATTGTTATCTTCTTTGTCTTTCTCATGATCCATTGGTGGACAGTATACATATATATAGTCTGTATACGGGTGTACAGGACAGCTTAGAAATATTTTTCGAAAACAAAAGAAAATATACTGTTCAGTATTTTGAACATAATTTGATTGGAAGACATTGCTGCTTAAGGCAGCAATGGTGTCCAATCAAATTAAGTCCAAAATACTCAACAGAACATTTCTTACATCGTTGTCAAAATTTCAATGACTAACATGTTTGTGTTTTTCATTTAGAAACAAGGTAACATAAGCTGTACTGTGTGTATATTTTCAGAATATAGAGTTACGTGTGGAATGTGAGAGTTTGAAGAAGGAGATGTCAGACAAACATGAGCTATTGAAGAAAGCATCGTGAGTACATACAATATACGATAACAGGTTAGATCATCAAGTTTGATCAAGAAAATCTAAATTCGTCCTTAGTGGATGGCCAAGATCTAAGAAAATTCTTTAACCCTTAACACTCTGATGTCAACATTCTATATTTTACTGTCAATATCAAAGAAACTGGAGTAGATTTTTCAACAATGTTGCTGGAAGATGTTGCTGTCTACAACAGCACCATCTCCCAACAAATTTAGTGAAAAATTAACACCAGTTCATCTTTTAATTTAATTTGAAAATTAAAAATTTTGACACAAGTGATAAGAGTTAAAGTTATACCAGTGGAATGACTGCTATTCCAGTGGTAAATTTTCAAAAATATTCTCGTAGCGTGTAAATAGACATTTGTCACAAGCGTGTTAGAAATTTGTTGCAGTCAGCTTGACCATTAAAGGCTCAATGATTGTTGTGATATAGATCCTGCTGGACGATTGACAGAGATCACCAGGAGCTTGAAGAGCTGTGGAATCATAACTTGTGTTAATTACAGTTTGTGAGCACAAGCCAGTCCCTGAACCAGAACACTACATGCATTCTGGATACACTTACAAAATTCACATTTCATTATAGACTCCGATTAAATTACCAAAATTTGCTAACCGTCACTAACATGCCGATTGACGTGAAATTTAAAGATTAACACTAACACTCATATCAGTCAAAAACGGCTTTTGCAGTGATCTTGAGAAATGTCAATTTGCAGACCAAGCAAAGATTATTTTTGAAAATTTACGACTGGAATGACTGGCTCGATAACCGAGCCAGTCATTCCAGTGGTAAATTTTCAAAAAAAGTTCTTTGTCTGCAAATTGACATTTTCTTGAACAAGTTCGACGGTTAAATAGTTAAACATTGAATATTTGAATGTCAGATAACCAATTCAAGAAAGATAACTCCTCCAGAGACTAATTTTCTACTGAGGCCAACTGCATAATTCTGCTCATCGAATTTAAAAAGATGCATGTAACAATGTTAATGTTAACCCTTTAATGGTCCTACCGGCCAAAACCAGCCTCTGCTATGGTCTTGTGGAATGTCCATTTACAGGCCAAGAAAATAGAATTTTCAAAAATTTACCACGAATGACTGGCTCGATAACCAAGCCAGTCATTCCAGTGATACATTTTCAAGAATTGTATTCTTTTGGCCTATAAATAGACATTCAGTAAGAAAATAATTAAATTTTTAGGTCCAAATTTGTCCATTAAAGGGTTACGTCCAAATATATCATTACCTAGCTCCAATAATTTGACATTTTAAACAACTTGAAGGTAATTTATTAACTTACTTGGAACTTTTGGCTCAAACCCAGCGCCTCGCTTGCAGTATATGAACACTGCAGTGAACACGCACATCAAATAAGCATGGGTAACATTAAATATTAACCACAGAAGAATGTTGCGCCAAACGAAAGGTTCACGAGGCCATGCAGATCGGTCGGCATATGTCGACCATGAACACAGACCTGGGACTGAAACTCCCACCGATTATAACACTCGTGATTCCTGTGAGATCTCGCCGAGTCTCGGGAACTAGCGAGGCTCATCAGAGATGAGTGTGTCTGATGAAACTCGGGCGACGTGAGCAAAATATTCCAAGTGAATTAATATATTAGGCTCAAGTCGTTTAAAATGTCTAATAATGTTCATATTAGTTATAAGATATTCCCGATAAAGAGAATCCGTGCTGTGTTTCATCATGATATTTTGTTGTTTGTCTGACAGGTCTGCCATGGAGAGTGTGACGAGTGTACATAGGGACGAGATGGACAAGCTGAGGAAGCAGAATGCTAATGAGATTACAAAACTGAGCGAACAGTTTACTGAGCAGCTCCAAGCACAGGCACAGGTAATGAGCCGTGAACCCGGGAATGCCAATACACACTAACTGATTTTCTACACACATTTAACAATTTAGCACTTAAGTTGACCAAAAAACACTTCAGCAATGGTCTTCAGAGATGTTCATTTGCAGAACAAGAGAAGACTATTATATTAATTTATCGCTGAAATGACTGGCTCAATAACCGAGCCAGTCATTCCAGTGATAAATTTTCAAAATAATATCCATTGGTCTGCAAATGGAGATTTTGTGAGAAAATTCAAATTAAGTGTTAAAAGTTTTGAAATATGGGAAATGTACTGAAATTTAAGCCTTTTATCATCAAGATTGGTCATAAAAATTGAAATAGTTTCACTGTGAATGTCCATTAGCAGGTCAAGAGAACACTGCTTTTGAAAATTTACTACTGAAATGAGTTACTCAATTAACCATTATTGAGTCTGTCACTGTAGCGATTAATTTGGGAAGGTAGTCTCTTGGTCTGCATGGTATATAGATTATGAGCACTGCAGAGCCTGGTTTTGGCTGACATGACCAGTAAAGCGTTAATCCTTTCCTTGTCATGCAGGTGAAGGGAGGTAACCCCTCTATGATTTACAGATTGTTAGATGGGGAGATGTATTTAGAAAACATTCACTGGTTTGCCTGGCTCTATCAAGATTCATATTGAGCTTGACTTTACAAAGTAAAACAACAGCTATTGCGATACCGTCTGCATCGTTAGGCTATGGTGACAACATCATCATCCTATTTGTGTTCATCTCAGCTGAGCTTAGTGCTGTATATTTCATGTTGCTGTTCATCTTATATATTTATGACCTTACATTACACTGTCCAAAATTCTAATTTAGAAATGTATGCCGATGATATAACACTATAAACAAATTCAAGATGTAGAAAGCAAGCCCAAAGGTCAGTCACTGATAACTGTTTTTATAGGCCTTCTATATTTAAGTCAAACTTCATCGTTCAGTATTGTAAAGTTGAGCTTCATGGGTGCATTGCAAGCACATTTGTTGTTATGCTGTACACTACATCGGAACACACTTCTTTTCGTTTCAATAGTTCTGATTTAAATCTTGAACAAGCACCTTCCTTCTCCCCCCCCCCCACCCCATTCATACACCCGCTAGCGCAGAACTAGATAGCAGTGATTTCTCCCTTACGTGTTATAATCAGTGAACCGCTGTCTGGTTCGATTGTATGGAATCAATCCTCCCTTGACTGTCCCTATTAGAATATAATTCAATGTTTACCCCCATTCCTTGTGCGTTTCAGGAGTTGGATTCTGGTGAAGCGAAGATAGGTGATGCAGCGAGGCGGATCATTGAGCTAGAGACAGAGATTATGGCATATCAGATGCAGGTGCAAGACAAAGCACAGTTACAGGTAAGAATGAGTGGTAATGCAGGTGTAAGACAAAGCACAGTTACAGGTGAGAATGAGTGGTAATGCAGGTACAAGACAAAGCACAGTTACAGGTGAGAATGAGTGGTAATGCATGTCAAGACAAAGCACAGTTACAGGTAAGAATGAGTGGTAATGCAGGTGCAAGACAAAGCACAGTTACAGGTAAGAATGAGTGGTAATGCAGGTGCAAGACAAAGCACAGTTACAGGTAAGAATGAGTGGTAATGCAGGCACAAGACAAAGCACAGTTACAGGTGAGAATGAGTGGTAATGCAGGCACAAGACAAAGCACAGTTACAGGTGAGAATGAGTGGTAATGCATGTCAAGACAAAGCACAGTTACAGGTAAGAATGAGTGGTAATGCAGGTGCAAGACAAAGCACAGTTACAGGTAAGAATGAGTGGTAATGCAGGTGCAAGACAAAGCACAGTTACAGGTAAGAATGAGTGGTAATGCAGGCACAAGACAAAGTGCAGTTACAGGTGAGAATGAGTGGTAATGCAGGTGCAAGACAAAGCACAGTTACAGGTGAGAATGAGTGGTAATGCAGGTGCAAGACAAAGCAGTTACAGGTAAGAATGAGTGGTAATGCAGGCACAAGACAAAGCACAGTTACAGGTGAGAATGAGTGGTAATGCAGGTGCAAGACAAAGCGCAGTTACAGGTAAGAATGAGTGGTAATGCAGGTCAAGACAAAGCACAGTTACAGGTAAGAATGAGTGGTAATGCAGGTGTAAGACAAAGCACAGTTACAGGTAAGAATGAGTGGTAATGCAGGCACAAGACAAAGCACAGTTACAGGTGAGAATGAGTGGTAATGCAGGCACAAGACAAAGCACAGTTACAGGTAAGAATGAGTGGTAATGCAGGCACAAGACAAAGCACAGTTACAGGTGAGAATGAGTGGTAATGCAGGCACAAGACAAAGCACAGTTACAGGTAAGAATGAGTGGTAATGCAGGCACAAGACAAAGCACAGTTACAGGTAAGAATGAGTGGTAATGCAGGCACAAGACAAAGCACAGTTACAGGTGAGAATGAGTGGTAATGCAGGCACAAGACAAAGTGCAGTTACAGGTGAGAATGAGTGGTAATGCAGGTGTAAGACAAAGCACAGTTACAGGTAAGAATGAGTGGTAATGCAGGCACAAGACAAAGCACAGTTACAGGTGAGAATGAGTGGTAATGCAGGCACAAGACAAAGCACAGTTACAGGTGAGAATGAGTGGTAATGCAGGTGCAAGACAAAGCAGTTACAGGTAAGAATGAGTGGTAATGCAGGCACAAGACAAAGCACAGTTACAGGTGAGAATGAGTGGTAATGCAGGCACAAGACAAAGCACAGTTACAGGTAAGAATGAGTGGTAATGCAGGCACAAGACAAAGCACAGTTACAGGTAAGAATGAGTGGTAATGCAGGCACAAGACAAAGCACAGTTACAGGTAAGAATGAGTGGTAATGCAGGCACAAGACAAAGCACAGTTACAGGTAAGAATGAGTGGTAATGCAGGCACAAGACAAAGCACAGTTACAGGTAAGAATGAGTGGTAATGCAGGCACAAGACAAAGCACAGTTACAGGTAAGAATGAGTGGTAATGCAGGCACAAGACAAAGCACAGTTACAGGTGAGAATGAGTGGTAATGCAGGTGCAAGACAAAGCACAGTTACAGGTGAGAATGAGTGGTAATGCAGGCACAAGACAAAGCACAGTTACAGGTGAGAATGAGTGGTAATGCAGGTGCAAGACAAAGCACAGTTACAGGTAAGAATGAGTGGTAATGCAGGCACAAGACAAAGCACAGTTACAGGTGAGAATGAGTGGTAATGCAGGTGCAAGACAAAGCGCAGTTACAGGTGAGAATGAGTGGTAATGCAGGTGCAAGACAAAGCACAGTTACAGGTGAGAATGAGTGGTAATGCAGGCACAAGACAAAGCACAGTTACAGGTGAGAATGAGTGGTAATGCAGGCACAAGACAAAGCACAGTTACAGGTAAGAATGAGTGGTAATGCAGGCACAAGACAAAGCACAGTTACAGGTAAGAATGAGTGGTAATGCAGGTGCAAGACAAAGCAGTTACAGGTAAGAATGAGTGGTAATGCAGGCACAAGACAAAGCACAGTTACAGGTGAGAATGAGTGGTAATGCAGGTCAAGACAAAGCGCAGTTACAGGTGAGAATGAGTGGTAATGCAGGCACAAGACAAAGCGCAGTTACAGGTGAGAATGAGTGGTAATGCAGGCACAAGACAAAGCACAGTTACAGGTGAGAATGAGTGGTAATGCAGGCACAAGACAAAGCGCAGTTACAGGTGAGAATGAGTGGTAATGCAGGCACAAGACAAAGCGCAGTTACAGGTGAGAATGAGTGGTAATGCAGGCACAAGACAAAGCGCAGTTACAGGTGAGAATGAGTGGTAATGCAGGCACAAGACAAAGCGCAGTTACAGGTGAGAATGAGTGGTAATGCAGGCACAAGACAAAGCGCAGTTACAGGTGAGAATGAGTGGTAATGCAGGTCAAGACAAAGCGCAGTTACAGGTGAGAATGAGTGGTAATGCAGGCACAAGACAAAGCACAGTTACAGGTGAGAATGAGTGGTAATGCAGGTACAAGACAAAGCACAGTTACAGGTGAGAATGAGTGGTAATGCAGGCACAAGACAAAGCGCAGTTACAGGTGAGAATGAGTGGTAATGCAGGCACAAGACAAAGCGCAGTTACAGGTGAGAATGAGTGGTAATGCAGGTCAAGACAAAGCACAGTTACAGGTGAGAATGAGTGGTAATGCAGGCACAAGACAAAGCAGTTACAGGTAAGAATGAGTGGTAATGCAGGCACAAGACAAAGCGCAGTTACAGGTGAGAATGAGTGGTAATGCAGGTCAAGACAAAGCACAGTTACAGGTAAGAATGAGTGGTAATGCAGGTGCAAGACAAAGCACAGTTACAGGTGAGAATGAGTGGTAATGCAGGTGTAAGACAAAGCACAGTTACAGGTGAGAATGAGTGGTAATGCAGGCACAAGACAAAGCACAGTTACAGGTGAGAATGAGTGGTAATGCAGGCACAAGACAAAGCACAGTTACAGGTGAGAATGAGTGGTAATGCAGGCACAAGACAAAGCACAGTTACAGGTGAGAATGAGTGGTAATGCAGGTGTAAGACAAAGCACAGTTACAGGTAAGAATGAGTGGTAATGCAGGCACAAGACAAAGCACAGTTACAGGTAAGAATGAGTGGTAATGCAGGCACAAGACAAAGCACAGTTACAGGTAAGAATGAGTGGTAATGCAGGTGCAAGACAAAGCACAGTTACAGGTAAGAATGAGTGGTAATGCAGGCACAAGACAAAGCACAGTTACAGGTAAGAATGAGTGGTAATGCAGGCACAAGACAAAGCACAGTTACAGGTGAGAATGAGTGGTAATGCAGGCACAAGACAAAGCACAGTTACAGGTAAGAATGAGTGGTAATGCAGGCACAAGACAAAGCACAGTTACAGGTGAGAATGAGTGGTAATGCAGGTGTAAGACAAAGCACAGTTACAGGTAAGAATGAGTGGTAATGCAGGTGCAAGACAAAGCGCAGTTACAGGTGAGAATGAGTGGTAATGCAGGTGTAAGACAAAGCACAGTTACAGGTAAGAATGAGTGGTAATGCAGGTGCAAGACAAAGCGCAGTTACAGGTGAGAATGAGTGGTAATGCAGGTGCAAGACAAAGCACAGTTACAGGTGAGAATGAGTGGTAATGCAGGCACAAGACAAAGCACAGTTACAGGTGAGAATGAGTGGTAATGCAGGCACAAGACAAAGCACAGTTACAGGTGAGAATGAGTGGTAATGCAGGCACAAGACAAAGCACAGTTACAGGTGAGAATGAGTGGTAATGCAGGCACAAGACAAAGCACAGTTACAGGTGAGAATGAGTGGTAATGCAGGTGCAAGACAAAGCAGAGTTACAGGTGAGAATGAGTGGTAATGCAGGTGCAAGACAAAGCACAGTTACAGGTGAGAATGAGTGGTAATGCAGGCACAAGACAAAGCACAGTTACAGGTGAGAATGAGTGGTAATGCAGGCACAAGACAAAGCACAGTTACAGGTGAGAATGAGTGGTAATGCAGGCACAAGACAAAGCACAGTTACAGGTGAGAATGAGTGGTAATGCAGGCACAAGACAAAGCACAGTTACAGGTGAGAATGAGTGGTAATGCAGGTGCAAGACAAAGCAGAGTTACAGGTGAGAATGAGTGGTAATGCAGGTGCAAGACAAAGCACAGTTACAGGTGAGAATGAGTGGTAATGCAGGTGCAAGACAAAGCGCAGTTACAGGTGAGAAGGTTGTAATGATGCAGATACACATAGAAATAAACATGTTTACATTTCACGTTGTACAGCTAAGGTATACATTGCTAATTCATATCATAGTTTGCTAAGTGTAATCATCAAATTAATTTTTTTTAATTGAAGTTTTCTCATAGATAATGTCTATTTGGAGACCAAGAGGAGATTACTCGGTCATCGCGCCAGTCATTCCCGTGGTAAATTTTCAAAAATAATCTCTTGGACTGCAAATGTCCATTTCTCAAGACAACAGAATAAAACTGACAGTGCTACTGAGATATTGTGTCAGATTTGGGTAGTCTTTGTCCGTGGATTCCCTCCCTTCGTTTGAAACACCATCATAAATATAACATTATTTCGGTGATGTCATGTCACACAACCAACACAAATATCTTTTGAGAAAATTTCACAAGTGAGAAGTTTGCTTAAGCAATTGACCTTTCTAGTTTATTCATCCATCATCTGACGTCATAATCAACTATGTGACGTGTTGGATGACGTCATGAATGATGTAGATAAGTATGTCACGAACGCGTAATGGAAGACGGACTAAGCATTGTTGTACGAATTGTATGTCTTTACTATTTAATAAACATTTTGTTAAATACTTTAATACTAATTTGACTGGGCGCTGTTGCTGCCACAGTACCCAGTCAAATTAGTTTCTAAATATTCAATAGCTTACCTTTATAGTTTTCTGGAAATTAATAGTCGGAGTTCAGCGATCCCAACACGGGCGAAGCGTAGGTAGAGCTTAAATAGGGATGGGCGGGGCATAGCTAAAACTGGAAAGGTCCATTTTGATCATGTTGAAGACTTTCGAAGCTTAGAAAGCTTTAATCCACGCCGTGTCTATTGCCTCCTTAACTAACAAATTGTGCTGAACACACATCCCAGTGTGTCCACTACATGTACTAGGTAGTTGTATTGAAAATACAGAATGGGGTAATTGGAGAGCACACCAATATCAAGTTATTACTTCACTTAGTCTTGAGCAATCCAGTTTATCCATCTATCATATGACGTTATAATCAACTGCATGACGTGTAGACTGATGTCATAATCAATTACGTCATGAATCACTTGATTAATCTGTTTTAAATGCTTAACACTCATCAGTCAAAACTGGCTTCGGCAGTGGTCTTGAGAAATGTTCATTTGCATACCAGATGAAGACTATTTTTGGAAATTTACCACTCAAATGACTGGCTCGATAACCGAGCCAGTCATTCTAGTGGTAAATCTTTCAAAAATAGTCTTCGCTTGGTCTGAAAATGGACATTTTCAATGAGAAAATTGAAATTTTCTTGAAGAAATTGGATTTTTAGTTAATAGTCTGTCAGGTTGTACGAATTGTATGTCTGTACTATTTAATAAACATGCCGTTAAATATTTCGAAACTAATTTGACTGGGCGCTGTTGCTGCCATAGGCAGCAACAGCACCCAGTCAAATTAGTTTCAAAATATTCAACAGCTTAGCTGTATAGTTTTCTGGAAATTAATAGTCCGGTCGAAGCATGGGTGGGGCTTAGCTAGAGATGGGCAGGGCATATCTAAAACTGAATTCCTCCATTGGAGAACTCACCACTAATTATTACTTCAGTGAGTTGTCAAACAATTAATGACCCTTGTTTACAGGAAAATCTGAACGAGAAAGATGACATCATTAGCGGGTTAAATGCTGATGTAGACGAGAAGACTGGTGCCTTGGAAGATGCCGTGAAGTCACATGCCATGATGACGCAGACTTGTAATGATCTGAAACATCAACTACGTCAGTTTGAGAAGAATCTCGTCAGAAAAGACCAGGATGTTGAGGTATTTCTTTCATTTATACCTACACTGTTATTTGATTAATCAATATGTGTGGATTTATAACCAGGATATATGGAGACAAATTATTCTTTGTCTTTAACCATTTTACTGCTACACACCAGATATCATAAATGCTTTGATGTATGTATGACGCTTTCCCCGTCTGCTTAAGACTCATGCGTGTCACAAAACCTCCATGCTGTCGTTTCAAGAGTTTCGCGTATACATTAATCAAACTCAGTGTATGCATGCATTGTTGGCTTAAAGTATGTAGTGTAGCAAATGTAGGTCAGTGTGACCTAGTTTTCCCGCTTCACCTGCAGCTACCGAGATTCTATCATCCATGTTACACTGGTAGCTATTTTATGCATGGGTAGGGGTACCCAATCAGGAGGGAAGGAGATGGCCAAGTTTCTCAATGATAGCCAGGTGACTGACCAGAGTTTTCAACCCTAGGCAGCCCACCATATTAACGCCCAAGGTATCTTTGAGCCTTAGATTGATTTGTCATTTGTTCATTTAACCTACTAAGCGTCTGATTATATAGTCTGTTAGTTTTCGTGTGATCGTGAATGAATGCATTTATCTAACCGTTGCTAAGATTGCTTTGCCTGTTCTCTTGCATGTCAGTCTTTGTGACTGTTGCTTGTGTAAGTGATGTAGGTTATATTGTCCTCAGTATATATCTCTCTGTTGACCTTGCATGAATCGTTTGAAAATATGTGACCAAAATATGTACAGTTTATAAATTGTAGTTTATCAGATTTTAACTTTTTCTTAAAAATATTAATAGCCAGTGAGAGTAGTAGTTTACTTACAGCATACCTCAGAGATAAGCTAACATGTTTGATGTTTCCAAAATAAACACAGAAACATGTTAACATAATTGTATTGGAAAACATTTCTGCCTTAGGCCTCTCTCTCTCTCTCTCTCTCTCTCTCTCTCTCTCTCTCTCCTCTCTCCTCTCTCTCTCTCTCCCGCCCTCCCTCCCTCCCTCCCTCTCTCTCCTCTCTCTCTCTCTTTCTCTCTCTCTCTCTCTCTCTCTCTCTCTCTCTCTCTCTCTCTCTCTCTCTCTCTCTCCCTTAGGCAGCACTGTCTTCCAATGCAATTAGGTTAACAATAATCAACAGTAAATTTTATTTTATTTTTCAAACATGTCAATTTATTTCTGACTAATACTGTAGCAGATATTTAAATATTGTTTTGCATGTATCTGTACATGTATCAGTTATTTATTCTATCACTTTCACAATCTTTTTTTTTTTTTAATTTTTCTGTTATTGTTTATTTTGTATAGTTATTTTTGTTCTGAATGTTTATTTGCCTGTTTTTCCTTTGTTCTCCCCTGCATCCTAATTTAAGCGGCTAACTGAATTGTTGAAAGCTGATAATGTTGACGCGAGTGAATCATTCCTCGTAACAAGCCACCTACAGGTGTGTTTTGATTGGCTCTCACACTGTACACGCTCTTGCTTGATTGGCCAATTGGCTAGCATGCTTTGTAGGTCATCGCTTATGTTGTTTATGTATATAGTAGACTAACTGACTGCACTTTAATTTGTGTCTATTATCTTGGGTGAGAAAATGAATGTGAATTACATGTCTAACATTGAAAGACAATAATCGGGCTCCGCCTTTAGCCATGCCCACCAATCTTTAGCTAAGCTCCACTCACACTTCGCCCATGTTGGGAGTGATCGATCTCTGAACTCACTGACCATCAATTTCCAGAAAACTATACTATAAACTTAATCCGTCATCTGTTAAGCATTCGTGACAAACTTATATACATCATTCCTGACATAGTTGATTATGATGTCATCCTACACGTCACGTAGTTGATTATGACATCACATGATTGATTTTTTAGATTGGTCATGAAGATCTACATTTTTACTTAGTGAATGTCACGGTAAGAAAGAGAAGAATGACATGCAGACCAGGAGAAGACTATCTCTGTAAATTTATAACTGGAATAACTGGCTCGGGTACTGAGCCAGGCATTCCAGTAATAAATTTTCAAAAATAGTCTGCAAATGGACACTGTCATTCCTCAAGTCCACGGCAGCGGTTTGTTTTGGCCGGCTTGGCATGTTGACTTAATCTCAACATAAGGGCTTTCTTTCCCTCCCTCCCTCTCTCCCTTTCTCCCTCCCTCCAACCTAACACAAGCACATCGAGAAGAAAAACGCGGATTGTACATTATTTCTCTTAATCTCTCTTAATGCTCTTGTATCACACAAATAACTCTCTGCCTGCCCCCCCCCCTCTGTCCTCTGTCTTCACAGTAACTTTTCTATGCATCCCATGTTCAGTGTGCTGTTTCTGATATATTTATTTCTCTTGTATCATGTTGTAAGTAGTTACTAATCATCTATAAACAAACATAACTAACAATTTATTTTCAGAGAGTGTGCTACTAGGCACTGAATAGAGGCCGCTTTGGAGCTTAACTGCCTGACTGGTATGAACTACCAGAGAATAATTCCAAGTCGGCAATAACTCTGGACCTTCTGAATGTTTTGAACACAATTTGTCTGGAAAATGTTATTGTCTTAGCCGCCAACAACTTTGAGTCAAATTGTTTTCAAAATATTCAGCATATCCAGAGTTAAGCTACGTAGAAAATGTAGTTGGCAGAAATTCAGCAGACGAATTTCAATTAAGCTTTCTGCAGTCAGTCATGGCTGAAGGTACCATTATGTCACTTACTATGCGTCTAGGTGTAGCTGTCCAAATTGGCCTGGCCATTGATCAGTGCTGCTGTTGCTCTAAGAGCTTACGACAGCAGCATTATCAAAATGACATCCAGTTGTTATAGTGTCCAGAATTGAAGGTCACAGCCAATATGACGCCAGTTATTGAGAGCTTTTCAGAAAGTTCCATTAATGCTGACGATGATTATAGCATGACAAAGAGCCATTGGTATACTTCTCATTGGCTTATATGCTGCTGGTGCTGGTGGTTGTAGTAATGGTATCAGTAGTGGTGGTGGTGGTGGTGGTAATGGTATTAGTGGTGGTGGTATTCTAGTTACCCTCGCCCCGTAGGGGAGAGCATTGTGATCGGGTCTGTGTGTGTGTGTGTGTGTGTGTGTGTGTGTGTGTGTGTGTATGTGTGTGCGTGCGTGCGTGCGTGCGTGTATGTTTGTCTAAAAAACTAGTGATCAAATTTGGATCAAATTTTAACACAATGAATGAACCAGCGGTGCAAAAGAATTTCCAGACTTATGCTGTGAGCCTGATAAGAAAACCACATCCAGATCAGATCAAATTCTGGATCTGTGGATATCTCAGAAACTACTGGTCTGATTTGGCTCAATTTTTAACACAGGACCATGCACTACGATTCCACATCTCTGGGCTTCATCCAGGAAAATCAAGAAACTCTGAAAACCTTATACAGTGTGACAAACACAGAGGGCGAGGGCCTCTGCTTGAGGGCGAGGGTCTCCACTTGAGGGTGAGGGTCTCCGCTTAAGGGCGAGGGTCTCGCTTGAGGGCGAGGGTCTCTGCTTGAGGGCGAGGGTCTCTGCTTGAGGGCGAGGGTCTCTGCTTACGGGTTAGGGTCTCTGCTTGCTCTTGTTATTATTGTCACTGCACATTTATCACAGCTTGTATAGAATATTATGCACATTATAGCTGCACTGTTCTTTGTGTATCTGCATGCGGGTGGTGGTGGTGTGTGCGCGTGCATGTAGGTTGTGTATGTGCACGCATGTCATTTGTGTATGCGGGCATGTGGATGTGTGTGTTTATGCATGCATGTTAATGTGTGTGTCTGTCTGTGCCTGCGTGTGTGCATGCGTGCATGCGTATGTGTGTGTGTGTGTGTGTGTGTGAATGCAATTATAATGCCTGGCGCACTACCTGTGCACGTGTGTGTGTGCGTGCGTGCATGTTTGTGTGTCCATGCGTGGGTGCCTGTGTGGCATTGTATATGTCCCTGAATTACAGCTGTACGGTTTTGGAAAAAACAAAGCCGGTGATGGTGTTGACCATGAAATCGATTTTAACCGGATATTCAGTTTATTTGCTGGATAAATGTTGACATAGTTTTCCTTAAAAAATGATTCGCAATGCCCCAAAATTAGAACGTTTTTAGGCGTAGACAAATCTGTAGTGCTAATATTCTGTGTAATCTTTAGAGGATGTAGTGAAGTCACTGCTTAAATTGTTTTAAAACATTAGATTCTGTGCTTAATTTTCAGTTATTGACATAGAAATTATTTCTAACGTCGTAATCGTAATCCACCATTCCGTAATTTCAGTCGTCTAAGAGAATCCTAGACAATTACCAAATGGTATACACCCCCTCCCCCCCTCCCCACCCCCTCTAGGCTATCACTGAGAGAGGTATATTGACAAATAGCGGGTGATTAAAGACGTTCGTGATATGGAAACTATCATATAGGATAACTGAACTACAGTTAGAACATTTTGAGCGCACCCTCTAAAAATACTACTCGGTACTTAGTCAGCTCACATCTTGGAAACGACATTCTTTGGAGATAAATTCTTAATAATGGCGGCCTGACTAGACGTTTACACAGACTCGGTTTTGAAGGGCAGTCCGATGAGGCGCTATATTAAAGACTAGTTCCAGACAGAATCCTATACGCTATGCACGCCGAGGTCGAATTTGGTTATTAGGGTACGAACAACATACTGACAGTGCAGCCTGTGGTTGGCCATGTGTCAGGGAAGCGGGGGCCTTTCTAGCCGGACTGGTTAGTGCCTATGCCTATGTTCTTGAATGCACAGTTTAAATGGCTTAGGTATTCCTCCTATGTGGCATTTGCTGCATGAATTTGGTTATTAACATTGGCGTAATATCACATTGACCAATCCAGCTATTGCACTGTACATGTAAACATGCACAGTAAATCAAATTTCATGATCTAATTGAATATGTGATAATGTGTAATCAAACACGCTTTATTAGACTCTTTACTTGCATACATTTTGCTCAAAAAGACAATCAGACATTTAACACATAACACTCTGATGTGAATATTCTATCTTTTACTCTGTCGTTAGCTAAGGAACTGGTGTGCTTTTTTCAACAATTTTGGTGGATAATGTTGCTGTTTTCGACAGCACCATCATCCACCAAATTTGTTGAAAAATGTACACCAGTTCATCTTTTAATTTAACTAGAAAATTTAAAATTCTGACACCCGAGTGGTTAGGTTAATGCACATCGTAAGCACGATTTGAGAAAGACTTGTGTAAAATGGTATAAAACAATTCTGTCCTGGTGTTGATATTGTCTCAGCGCATTGAGTGTTAAATTAGAGCGAATATGCTCCAGTTATATCATCCCACATAAGATGGCCCAGCTCCAGAGAATTCACGCACAATTATGCTTAATCGCCTGGGTTTCAGAAAATTTGATCGCATCTTATGTTGGAGGGTTAGATCATGCTATTGTTTCCAGATGTTAGTGATTACCAGGCATTCAGAATTCATAATTGCCATAGATATCATAAACACGAGATCGCTCACTGCGTCTTGAAATATCTATCACAGAGTTTAATAAAAACACTCAAGATTACAGTTTCTGAGCACATTTAGCAATACAATCTGGCAACATACTCACGAAATACAATTGGAAATGAAAAGGATTCCCCTGCCACGTTTTATTTTGCAGATTTTATATATAATAATTGGTGATATGAATTCAATTTTATGCAACAGTAACATGCTTTTTTTCAGAATAGACTTCCAAAACTGTTTTTTTCATAAATATGTGGTTTTAAGATTATGGCACCAGTTTTCAGACAGTTACTTATACAAAACCGGTGATGTTTTCAATACTGGTATACCGCAAAGCCCTAACCTGAATATGTAATTGTTCAAGGTGGCCATGTGCATTATCAACAAATTATTGTTGTTGCAATTATCTACCCTATATATTTATCATTGAAGTGTTTCTCCAAATAACATCTTCCCATACTATTTATACATCAGAGGTGTGAGTCGGTATGAAGGACCAGTAGTAAAAGTTCTCTTTGAATTAAGTTTTTGAAATAGTTCAACATAATCTTATTCAGGGCTGCCATCAATTTCTAAAGACAGGATGTCTGGGACTTCCAGCATGATGGTATTGGCAGTCCAAGCATGCAACAAGGATGTTTAAAAGGATATAACAAGCATGTCCTGGAATTTCTCTTTTCTAGTCACACCACTTAAATTAAAATATTTGTTTATTGAATGTCCATTTACAGGCCAAGAGAATACAATTTTTGAACATTTATCACTGAAATGACTGGCTCGATAACCAAGCCAGTCATTCCAGTGATAAATCTCCAAAAATAGTCGTCTCTTGGCCTGTAAATGGACATTCAATAAACAAATATTTTAATTTTCTTGATTAAATTTAACCATTAAAGTGTTAAGTGGTGTGACTAGAAAAGAGAAATTCCAGGACATGCTTGTTATATATTTTGTGAGTCCAAACAGAAACTTTGAGAGTCTAGTGCTCCCGAACTAACACTAATGGAAGCCCTGATCTTACGAGTCCCAACAGAAACTTTGAGAGTCTAGTACTCCCGAACTAACACTAATGGAAGCCCTGATCTTGTGAGTCCCAACAGAAACTTTGAGAGTATAGTACTCCCGAACTAACACTAATGGAAGCCCTGATCTTACGAGTCCCAACAGAAACTTTGAGAGTCTAGTACTCCCGAACTAACACTAATGGAAGCCCTGATCTTGTGAGTCCAAACAGAAACTTTGAGAGTATAGGACTCCCGGACTAGCACTAATGGAAGCCCTGATCTTACGAGTCCCAACAGAAACTTTGAGAGTCTAGTACTCCCGAACTAACACTAATGGAAGCCCTGATCTTGTGAGTCCAAACAGAAACTTTGAGAGTCTAGTACTCCCGAACTAACACTAATGGAAGCCCTGATCTTACGAGTCCCAACAGAAACTTTGAGAGTCTAGTACTCCCGAACTAACACTAATGGAAGCCCTGATCTTGTGAGTCCAAACAGAAACTTTGAGAGTATAGGACTCCCGGACTAGCACTAATGGAAGCCCTGATCTTACGAGTCCCAACAGAAACTTTGAGAGTATAGGACTCCCGAACTAACACTAATGGAAGCCCTGATCTTGTGAGTCCAAACAGAAACTTTGAGAGTATAGGACTCCCGGACTAGCACTAATGGAAGCCCTGATCTTACGAGTCCCAACAGAAACTTTGAGAGTATAGGACTCCCGAACTAGCACTAATGGCAGCCCTGATCTTGTGAGTTCAAACAGAAACTGAGAGTATAGTACTCCCGGACTAACACTAATGGAAGCCCTGATCTTACGAGTCCAAACAGAAAGTTTGAGAGTATAGGACTCCCGAACTAGCACTAATGGCAGCCCTGATCTTGTGAGTTCAAACAGAAACTGAGAGTATAGTACTCCCGGATTAACACTAATGGAAGCCCTGATCTTACGAGTCCCAATACTCCCGAACTAACACTAATGGAAGCCCTGATCTTGTGAGTCCAAACAGAAACTTTGAGAGTATAGGACTCCCGGACTAGCACTAATGGAAGCCCTGATCTTACGAGTCCCAACAGAAACTTTGAGAGTCTAGTACTCCCGAACTAACACTAATGGAAGCCCTGATCTTGTGAGTCCAAACAGAAACTTTGAGAGTATAGGACTCCCGGACTAGCACTAACGGAAGCCCTGATCTTACGAGTCCCAACAGAAACTTTGAGAGTATAGGACTCCCTAACTAACACTAATGGAAGCCCTGATCTTGTGAGTCCAAACAGAAACTTTGAGAGTATAGGACTCCCGGACTAGCACTAATGGAAGCCCTGATCTTACGAGTCCAAACAGAAAGTTTGAGAGTATAGGACTCCCGAACTAGCACTAATGGCAGCCCTGATCTTGTGAGTTCAAACAGAAACTGAGAGTATAGTACTCCCGGATTAACACTAATGGAAGCCCTGATCTTACGAGTCCCAACAGAAACTTTGAGAGTATAGGACTCCCGAACTAACACTAATGGCAGCCCTGATCTTGTGAGTTCAAACAGAAACTGAGAGTATAGTACTCCCGGACTAACACTAATGGAAGCCCTGATCTTACGAGTCCAAACAGAAACTTTGAGAGTATAGGACTCCCTAACTAGCACTAATGGAAGCCCTGATCTTGTGAGTTCAAACAGAAACTTTGAGAATATAGTACTCCCGAACTAACACTAATGGAAGCCCTGATCTTGTGAGTCCAAACAGAAACTGAGAGTATAGTACTCCCGGACTAACACTAATGGAAGCCCTGATCTTATTGCGATTCATGACTAATGTTACATGATAAATATACAAATACTTATTAATAAATATATGGTAGTTTCCCTTCATGCTGTGATATAATAACAGAAAAAGACAGAAAGTAATGAAATCAATGTTTATTTTATTTCACACTGAGATTCCAGTATCTTAACTTAAAGACAACTATAGAGAAAAGCTGTTGAATATTTTAAAACCTTTCCTCACAGTCAAGTTCTTTTCACATTTTTCAACCGAATATTCATTACATCATAGATAATTTTTGCTTTCTGTTGTGTGAGGATTAACGTGTTACTGAGGGTTTGTGGGAAGGTTTATTAGAATGATAATTGTCTTTATTACCCCTCAGTAGTGTCACATGGCCATATGCTGTTATTTGATTGGTTACGATCAGTGATGTATGATCTGGTATTTCCCTCACGCGAGGGCAACACTATACGGTATCCTCCACCAAAACACTGGTGTAACTAATAGTGTCTCTGTTCAGGATGTTGTTGATGAGAAGACTGACACGGTGACAGAGCTGACAGACATGATGAGGAAAGTAACAGATGACCTCACTGAGAAGAATGATATGATCGAGGTAAGAAAGTGAGACGAATGATATGATCGAGGTAAGAAAGTGAGAAGAATGATATGATCGAGTTAAGAAAGTGAGAAGGAGGATATGATCGAGGTAAGAAAGTGAGAAGAATGATATAATCGAGGTAAAGAAAGTGAGAAGAATGATATGATCGATGTAAAAAAGTGAGAAGAATGATATGATCGAGGTAAGAAAGTGAGAAGAATGATATAATCGAGGTAAAGAAAGTGAGAATGAGGATATGATCGAGGTAAGAAAGTGAGAAGAATGATATAATCGAGGTAAAGAAAGTGAGAAGAATGATATGATCGAGTTAAGAAAGTGAGAAGGAGGATATGATCGAGGTAAGAAAGTGAGAAGAATGATATGATCGAGGTAAAAAAGTGAGAAGAATGATATGATCGAGGTAAGAAAGTGAGAAGAATGATATGATCAAGGTAAGAAAGTGAGAAGAATGATATGATCGAGGTAAGAAAGTGAGACGAATGATATGATCGAGGTAAGAAAGTGAGAAGAATGATATGATCGAGGTAAGAAACTGAGACGAATGATATGATTGAGGTAAGAAAGTGAGAAGAATGATATGATCGAGGTAAGAAAGTGAGAAGAATGATATGATCGAGGTAAGAAAGTGAGAATAATGATATGATCAAGGTAAGAAAGTGAGAAGAATGATATGATCGATGTGAGAAAGTAACTAGCTTAAATTACATAAACATAAGAGGGCAGCATCAGCTACCAGTCAAATTAGTTTCAAAGTATTCAACAGAATCTCTATTAACTGTCTCGCTGCTGCAAGCGACCAGACAATAATTTCAGTGAGAAAAAACTCCTGACTTGCTGAATATTTTGAAAGCAATTTGACTGCTAAGCCACCAACAACTTTCAGTCAAATTGTTTTCAAAATATTTAGCAGGTCCAGAATATGTTGTCTGCAAAAACTCAGATTAAATTATAAATTCATCGAAGATATACAATTTGTGCACTTTGCGATAGACTTTTTGATTTTCATTACAGCGCTTTATTCATTATGATTGTAACGTCAGCTATATGTCATTATGATTGTGATGTCAGCTATATGTCATGATTGTGACGTCGGCTATATGTCATTATGATTGTGATGTCAGCTATATGTCATTATGATTGTGACGTCAGCTATATGTCATGATTGTGACGTCGGCTATATGTCATTATGATTGTGATGTCAGCTATATGTCATTATGATTGTGATGGCAACTATATGTGATTATGATTGTGACGTCAGCTATATGTCATGATTGTGATGTCAGCTATATGTCAGTATGATTGTAACGTCAGCTATATGTCATTATGATTGTGACGTCGGCTATATGTCATGATTGTGATGTCAGCTATATGTCAGTAAGATTGTGACATCATCTATGTGTCATGATTGTGACGTCAGCTATATGTCATTATGATTGTGACATCAGCTATATGTCATTATGATTGTGACGTCGGCTATGTCATTATGATTGTGATGTCGGCTATATGTCAGTATGATTGTGATGTCGGCTATATGTCAGTATGATTGTGAGGTCGGCTATATGTCATGATTGTGATGTCGGCTATATGTCATGATTGTGACATCGTCTATATGTCAGTAAGATTGTGACATAGACTATATGTCATTATGATTGTGACGTCGGCCATATGTCAGTATGATTGTGACGTCGGCTATGTGTCATTATGATTGTGAGTCGGCTATATGTCAGTATGATTGTGATGTCAGCTATATGTCATGATTGTGACGTCGGCTATATGTCATGATTGTGATGTCAGCTATATGTCATGATTGTGACGTCGGCTATATGTCAGTATGATTGTGATGTCGGCTATATGTCAGTGTGATTGTGACGTCAGCTATATGTCATTATGATTGTGATGTCGGCTATATGTCATTATGATTGTGACGTCGGCTATATGTCAGTATGAGTGTGATGTCGGCTATATGTCAGTGTGATTGTAACGTCAGCTATATGTCATTATGATTGTGATGTCGGCTATATGTCATTATGATTGTGATGTCGGCTATATGTCATTATGATTGTGACTTCAGCTATATGTCAGCATGATTGTGATGTCAACTATGTCATTATGATTGTGACATCAGCTATATGTCATTATAATTGTGACACGCTATATGGCATTATGATTGTGACATCAGCTATATGTCATTATGATTGTAATGTCAGCTATATGTGATTGTGACGTCAGCTATATGTCATTATGATTGTGACATCAGCTATGTCATTGTGACGTCAGCTATATGTCATTATGATTGTGACGTCAGATATATGTCATGATTGTGATGTCAGCTATGTCATTATGATTGGGACGTCGACTATATGTGATTATGATTGTGATGTCAGCTATATGTCATTATGATTGGGATGTCAGCTATGTGTCATCATGATTGTGACGTCGGCTATATGTCATGATTGTGATGTCAGCTAACATTTCCTTCATTTGACGTAATTGATTATGATGACAGATATTTTAGTGACAGATTGGATCTGTCTATGATTCACTTGCTTTGTGAAGGCGGGATTTTATGATTTTGTGTCCATCTGCTCTTCTTAGCGTGCAAAGATATAAAACAGGTGAGCTGCATGGTGGCACTGCAACCACATTTCTAGAAAAAATCACAATTTTCATAATATTTGGTTGATAGGAGAATCCCGTTGTTTTTGGATGTCAAGCAATAAAGCCAAAGTGTTAATAATCACATTTTGTTATTCATTATACCTAATGTAAAGTTAATCCAAAGTGATTTTGAGCATATTTATTGTAGCTGGGAAATTGGAGTATGCTGGATTGAAAAATTTCAGTTTTCTCAAAGAATATGTCCATTTACAGACCAAGAGAAGATTATTTTTGAAAATTTACCACTTGAATTTTCGAGCCAGTCATTCCAGTTGTAAATTTTCAAAAATTGTCTTCTCTTGGCAGGCAAATAGACATTCGTCAAGACGTCTGCGGAAGTCGGTTTTAGCTGGCTTGACCATTAATGGTTAATATGCCTCGGACTGGAGACATGTGACCAGCACTAGCTCGCTGTTCATATAGTTATGTATTTTTTATCCATTCAATTTTTCAGAAATTGAAAGATATTGTCAGAGACAAAGATACAGCACTGCAAGTGAGTATTCAAGGCAATGGTCATTATTATTTAAACATTCACACATACAGAAAAGATACACATTCTTTCCCATCTATGAAATGTCCTACATTGATAAGGAGTCATGTGTGTTGCCTAAATCAGTTTCAGAATATTTTAAAGATTTTTCGCCTGCTTTAGAAATTATGATACTATTAATTAACCCTTTTCTTGCCTGATTATATTCATGAAATGTTGTGGACTAAATTAACTTTTAAAATTTTCCTTTAATTTGATAGTTTTCTCAAAATCATTTTAAAAAATGTTTGAAATAAATGAAATTACATCTATGCTCACTCCAGACTGTAATGGCCCAGGCCGCCCCATTCTTGACCATTGCCCTGTGATGAGTTTTTTGCAATATTGCTGCATCTGGTGTTTGGGCAAGCTGCCAAATCTTTTTTTAATTACTTCAACACATATACTGGTACCATATCTCACCATACAAATATGCCTGCATAACACAACGGCTAGCAGCTAAAGGGAGAGCACTCTTCCAGGAAAATTTTTGCTATCATTGCCATTGGTAATGTATGGGCGGCCTGGGCAGTTACAGTCTAGAGTGAGCAGGGCAGACTGGGACATTACAGTCTAGAGTGAGCAGGGTGGCCTGGGACATAACAGTCTAGAGTGAGTCGGGTGGCCTGGGGACATTACAGTCTAGAGTGAGCAGGGTGGCCTAGGACATTACAGTCTAGAGTGAGCCGGGTGGCCTGGGACATTACAGTCTAGAGTGAGCTGGGTGGCCTGGTACATTACAGTCTAGAGTGAGCCGGGTGGCCTGGGGACATTACAGTCTAGAGTGAGCCGGGTGGCCTGGGACATTACAGTCTAGAGTGAGCCGGGTGGCCTGGGACATTACATTCTAGAGTGAGCCGGGTGGCCTAGGACATTACAGTCTAGAGTGAGCAGGGTGACCTGGGACATTACAGTAGAGTGAGCAGGGTGACCTGAGACATTACAGGCAGCAAAGGGTTAACTAATGTGTATATTTTACTGTTTATCTTATCAGGAGTTGCAGAGTGAGATTGAGAAATCTGACAATGCCAAGATGACGGCCGCAAAATATGCTCAGTTCATGGGCAAAGAGGCAAAGGAAAAAGATAAACAGGTCGGTATATATATATATATATATATATATGCTTATTGAATGTCCATTTACAGGCCAAGAGAAGACTATTTTTGAAAATTCACCACGAATGACTGGCTCGTTTATCGAGCCAGTTATTCCAGTGGTAAATTTTCAGAGAGTCTTCTTAGCTTGCAAATTAACATTTCCCAAGACCACTACAGAGGCGGGTTTTGTCTGGTTTGACTATTAAAGGTTTAATGAAACACTATGAAACTCATCCACTCCTGGGCCATGTTTCAACCAGCTGAGGCCCGCCATGTGGAGGCAGTCTCCACCTGATAAGCCCGAACTGAGCAAAATCCATTGTGGTGTGAAGAATTCCCACGTGTGAATAAGTCATTAATTACGCTACCTTCTTACCACATAATTATGCTCGCCACATAAGAGGGAAAGCAGGGCTTTGTTTCTGAGACGAGCTATCGCTCTCACTCGCATAGCTCGCCTAACCTTTCAAGGGAGCAATTAATCACTCACCTCAAATCTTAAAATTGAAATAAAAATATGAATATTTTGATCTAAACATGTTTTTGATAGATTTTCACATTTTCATTCTACAAGAGGAGTGATCACTGATCATGGAGAGCAATTTATAGCTCAACACATATTTCTAGAAACGAAGCCTTGGAAAACGGTATTATGATCATGTCTGTGCGTGCGGCCAGGCGGGCGTGTGCGCACGCGCGCTCGGGCCAAATTTAATCAAATTCTGGATCTGTGGATATCTTGGAAACTACTTGTCTTATTTGGCTCAAATTGCATGACAGGAAAGGGTGTGGCCATACAGTAGGATTGCACAACTTTGGGTGTGATCCAGGGAAATCAGGAACATCCGGAAAATCAGAAAACCTTGTAATGTGGCAAACATTTGTCAATTTTTCAATTTGTTTTAAAGAAAATAATTTATGTTTTATGGCATATTTCTCTTAGCCCTTTAACCCTCGATTTCGTTCAAGAAAATCTAAATTTCTCATAGAATATGTCTATTTGCAGACCAAGAGGAGACTATTTTTAAAAAAAATCTACCACTGGAATGACTGGCTCGGTTATCGAGCCAATCATTCCAGTCCGAAATTTTCAAAAATATTCTCCTGCTCTACAAATGGACATTTTCTAAGAGAAAATTGTAATTTTCTTCAACAAATTCGAGGGTTAGAGGGTTCAACATTAAATATTTGAATGTCAGATAACCAGTTCAAGAAAGATAACTCCAGCGATAGACTAATTTTCTTCTGAACCCACGCCATCTTGGATTTTCCGAAAATGTTCCAGAAATCATTTAAAGCGCTACCCCGCAAATATAAATAACCTGACTTCAACAAAACTTTGGTGGCCTAATTCTATCCTGGTTGGGTTCGACACTTCTAAAGAGAATTCTGATTGGTAATATTTCGTACGCCCATCTTGGATTTTCTGAAAATTTCTGGAAATCGGTTAAAAGCCTACTCATTAACCACTTGGTGGATTTCAAACAAATTCGTTAGGAAGGACCCTGGAATGGTATGCTTCAGAACTTGTATACAGAATTTTGGTTGGTATATTTTTTCGGTGGCAATCTTGAATTTTCCGAAAAATGGCTGAATCGTTTTAAAATGCTTCTCATTAACTACTTGGGAAATTTCAACCAGACTTGGCTGAAATGATACTAGGCTGGTAGGTTTCAGACCATGTATAAAGAATTTTGATTGGTTAATTTTTCTGGCGGCCATTTTGGATTTTCTGAAAATTTCTGAAAATCATTTAAAAGCCTGCTACTCATTAACCACTTGGCCGATTTAAAGCAAGCTCAGTTGGGAGGACCCTAGCCTGGTATTCTTCAGAACATGTCTACAGAATTTTGATTGGTCTATTTTTTCGATGGCCATCTTGAATAGTCCCAAAAAATGGCAGGAAATCGTTTAAAACGCTACTCCTCATTAACTGCTTGGGAAATTTCTACAAGACTTGGCTGAAAGGATCCTAGGCGGGTAGGTTTCAGAGCATGTATAAAGAATTTTGATTGGTTAATTTTTCTGGTGGCCATCTTGGATTTTCTGAAAATTTCTGGAAATAATTTGAGAGCCTACTCATTAACCATTTGGCCGATTTCAAGCAAACTCGGAATTTCTGGAAATAATTTGAAAGCCTATTCATTAACCATTTGGCCGATTTCAAGCAAACTCGGTTGGGAGGACCTTAGAATGGTATGGTTCAGAACTTGTATACAGAATTTTGATTGGTCTATTCTTACGGCAGCCATCTTCAATTTTCCTTAAAATGGTGGGAAACCGGTTAAAACGCTACTCATTAACCGTTTGCTCCAATGGCCATCCAAAGTGACATCTCAGGAACTGCTGTATGGATCAGGCTGAAACTCATTAGATTTAATTTCATCGATAATAAGGGTGATTAAAGTTTGTTCAAGAGAACTTGATCCTTGATAAAACATGATTGCCATAAACCTGGGTTTGGTGGCCATATTGGATTATGTTATTTGCTGGTTGTGTGATCAGTGTTCTTCATTAATTTCCCACTAAATATCAACTATACTGAATTCCAATTTTTTTTATGTCTTGTTACTGCTAAATTTAAAGTATTATGTCGGTTCAAATGCTAATGGTTCAAATGCTAATGGTTCAGGTGAGCATTAAGGCCCTTGGGCCGCTTCATGTATGGGATGTTCTCCTGAAAGTGCTCTTATCTTATTTATTAACCTTAACAAATTATACACTTCCAATGTCATATTACATGGTTCTGTGGTTTACCTACACAATACCGACTTTGTTCTATGTGACTCAATCGTAATTATACTTTATACAGACTGGTTCTGTGGTTTACCCACACAATACCGACTTTGTTCTATGTGACTCAATCGTAATTATACTTTATACAGACTGGTTCTGTGGTTTACCCACACAATACCGACTTTGTTCTATGTGACTCAATCGTAATTATACTTTATACAGACTGGTTCATCATTGATCATCCTATTGTCATCATTGTGATATATATTGTTTCATTATAACACAGTTGAAGTCATTAGGCGAGCAGCTAGGGCGCAAGGAGGCAGAGTTAAAGCGTGCCACAGACCAGTTATACAAAGCCAATATGGACAAATATGAGGTAGATAATAACATACTTATCTCAGTAGTGGGATCAATGGCTAGCTATGCCCCGCCCCCTTCTTAACTAAGCTCCGTCCATGTTATGCACGTGTAGGGATTGATTTATAGACTTTGAACCCTGAATTCACAGAATCCCAGTTTCAAGATAACGATACAGGTAAGCTGTTGAATATTTTTAAACTAATTTGATGGGGTGGTGACTAATTTGACTGGCAGGCAGCAACAGCGCCCAGTGAAATCAATTTCAAAATATTCAACAGAATGTTTATTAACCCGTAACACACTGATGTCGATACTATCACAGAAACTGGTGTACATTTTTCAACGATTTTGGTGGAAGATGTTGCTGTCTACGACACCAGTTAATATTTATATTTAATTTGAAAAGTAAAAATTTTGACATCAGACTGCTAAGGGTTAAATAGTAAAGCCACAATTCGTACAGTTGACGGACTTTTAAATGTTCATGATGTACCTAGATATGTCATTCATTATGTATATTGATTGTGACAATTAATTATGACATCATATGCTTGAGTGATGGATCAGATTCATTGATTGTTGACCTAATCAAACCTTTAACGCTTTCACCAATAAATCCTGTAAAAAGTAAATTCTTTACAGTATAGAACTAATTCTGTTAAATATTTTAAAATTAATTTGACTAAGGTGACAATGTCTCCCAGGCAAATTAATATCAAAACATTCAACAATATTCCAGAATGGTTGCCTTGAAAATGAGATAAGAGGAATTCGTCGGTGAAAGGGTTACTTGTCAAGCTGGACTAAACCAGCACCTGCAGACATTTTGAGAAATGGCTAAGAGGACAGGTTTTTTTAAATTTTATCACTGGTATGACTGGCTTGATAATTGGGCCCGGCGTTTCAGTTGTAAATTTTCAAAAAATTGTCTTCCCTTGGCCTGAAAATAGCCATTCACTAAGCAAATCTTGACAAATCTGGACCATTAATGAAGTGTTGTTATGGAAGCTGCAGCATATTTTGAAAACAATTTGACCGAGTCATTTTGTTCTTATCATTGAAAGATGCATGGCTGATATTCAGTCGGATTCTTTTCAACAGAATCATCAGCAATTTAACCCAAGAAGATTTTCTCAAGAAAATTAAAATATTTGCTTGTTGGATGTCCATCTGCTGGTAAAGAGGTGTTTTTGAAAATTTACGACTGGAATGACTGGCTCGGTTTCAAAAATTGTCTTCTTGGCTTGCAAATTGACATTCCTCAGGATCTTTACAGGTTTTGGTCGGCTTGGCCATTAAAGGATTAAGAATCATTCACATTTTATCAATTTAATGTCCGTGAAATAAATATATGATGTGATAGTTTCAATAAAATAAAGAATTGTTTAATTTATTACGTTGTAAGTTTGACTGACAGTTGTCTACCTATTGTCACCGTGACCACATTTGTGTCTTTGATTTCAGTGAATTGTTTTGATTGAAATAAAATTTGAGTTAGAAATCAGTTCGCATGAATGAGCATGGCGTTTGTTAACTATTGATGCTATACATGAATATTTGTACATCACTATCAGTCATCTGAGCCAGAGTAATGACTCGCTATCCGGGATCCAGCGCTCTCTTTGTCTATCCAAATGGAGGATTCTAGTTTCTCAGTCAATCATATGACATCATAATCAACTACGTCACATGTAGGCTGATGTCATTATCAAGTACGTCATAAATGACTCGATTTAGTCCGTAGTGAACGCTTAATAGTTCATCAGGTTGTATATGTCTACTATTTAATAAACATGTTGAATGTTTTGAAACTAATTTGACTGGACAGGACACTCTGCAGCAACAGCACAGTCAAATTGATTTCAAAATATTCAACAGCTTACCTGTATGGTTTTCTGGAAATTGACAGTCACAGAGTTCTGGAATCGATTGATCCCAATACGGGCAAAGCGTGGGTGGAGCTTAGCTAGAGATGGGTGGGGCATAGCTAATGCTGCATTCCTCTATTGTGGTATGTTCTTACCTCTGGGTAGAGAGACACAAAACCTGGTCAAAATGTTTATCTTGCCGTAAAAAGCTGCAATGTAAAAATAGGCTGATTCTCAAACACCAGATGCATGCCAGAGTAATAACCCATTGAAACAGTCTACATTATTGGAGCCATTGGGGAACGATAACACTTAGATTGAACATTTCACCATATTTAGAGCTATTTACTTCTAACTTGGTGCATGGGTGGTCACTGGGTGTCTTTGGCACACGTAATATCACGAGGCTGAGTAGGTTGATAGAGTGGGGGAGATTATTTAAGCAATAGAGCGTGTATTCTCGGCAACTTTATGTGAAGCATCAAGTCCACTGTGCCTCTTGGTTGTGTTTGTTATCGCATGCTGCATTGTATGGTATTTGAATGACATTTTCCATCTATCTGACCCATTAACAATATGGTTTCTTGAGTTCATTTCCCCTTATGTCAATAGGAAAGTGTTCAGCTGGTGTACGTTGTAATAAACTCAGATATTTGATCAGAATCTTCATATAGACACATAGTATTTGTGTCATCAAGATGTTTTATGCTTCTAGAATTGTGCTTACTTTTGTGTCTAAATTTATGTTTCATTTTATTCATAGTAATTTTGTTCAAATTGGTCATTTGCGTGGCATATCATATTATTTTCCTCGGACAAGACACCAGGAAATAACGTCTTATATTTAACTGTCTTAGTGCTGAATTTGTACAAACACCATGTTCCAGGGGATATAACTCTGGACTAAGCCACCAACAACTTTCAGTCAAATTGTTTTCAAATTATTCATCCAGCCCAGGTTTGCTGCCTATGGAAATGCTTGTCGGGTGACTTGTAGTGGTCAGACACACAATTAGGAAGTAATTCGCTTTATCCACTTCACTTTGCAGGATCAATCCATATGTTTAGTTGATATACAAGCTCTTGTTAGCCTATAGCAGGGGAGTTTGTGGCAGACCTGATGTGAAATCCAATATGGCTTTCGTGTAGACACTGAGTATATTCGATTCGTGTGCATGCATACGTACGCACATGCGTTTGAGCGTGTGTGAGATTGAAGTTGTGTAGACGTTTGCAATCTCCAGTAGATATTCATGTCTTTATTTTTGCTACTAACGTGAATGCACTGTATTTTGTTTGCATGCGTTTTGCTATGATGTGCTGTGTTGTTCTGTAGGATATAGGTAAACAAGACGGTAATGTTATTGAACAAGAGGAGACAATCCAGTCATTACAGGCACAGATCAAACAAAAGGCTATCGAGAATGAGGTAGTTATCCTTGTTTTGTCTTATCATGAAACAATGTTATTCTATTCACGCTATGTGGTATGAATCAGCAGATGTTGCAGGTGTATGAAGTTAAGCCTTTACTGTTAAATGTTGGAATGGTGAGTTTTTACAGGCGACACATTCCAAGGGTTATATCGCTTGACCTGCTAAATATTTTTGAAAATAATTTTACTGAAAGTTGTTAGTGGCTAAGCCACCAGCAACTTTCACTCAAATAGTTTTCAAAATATTTAGCTAGTCAAGAGTTTGCTCATTGAAATTATTGTCTGGTGGCTTGCAGCAGCGAGACAGTTAAGATTTGACAATAGGATTACAATTTTGTCTTAATGAATGTCCATTTGCAGGTCAAGAGAAGACATTTTGAAAAGTTATCACTGGAATGACTGGCTCGGTTTAATGGTAAAATTTCAAAAATACTCCTCTTGGCTTACAAAATGACATTCATTAAGACTACTGCAAAGTCAAATTTTGGTGAACTTGACCATTAAAGATTAATCTCAGGTTGATTATTTTGCTCAGAAAATGAAGAGTACTTGGAATAACAGAGGTCAGTTACCAAAGCAAAACAGGCATTCATCTGGACAAGAGCATAGTTTCCTAAAAATACATCCGAGTAGTGGGGGACAAAATATTAGAAAATTCAGAGATTGTTGGGTGGTGAGTTTTCTGAAAAATCTGAACAACTTTGATTTAACGGAATGTCCCATCATTGTTAAATTCACCTCATTCAGGTAAAGGAACTTTAAAAAATGTTGAACTCTTATGATTGAATTGACCTGGTAAAGAACTAAACCAGGTTAACCACCTTCTCTCCGAAAATGAGTGCGTAACAAGACTAACGCATCTCTGTTTCAGCGTTTGAAGCACAACATGCAGAATAGGGATGCAGAACTCAACAGTTTTAAAGATCTAGTGTCTAAAGCAGAGGAGGGTCTGAAGGACAGTGAAGTCACTATCCAGGTAGAGTACTTATTCATAAATATACAGACAACCATGACTGACCGTCATGTATGGGATATAAGATGTCTGATTGACTGACTGACTCACGTGTGGGACATAGATGTCTGATTGAGTGACTGACTGACTCATGTATGGGACATAAGATGACTGATTGTGTGACTGACTGTCATGTATGGGACATAAGATGTCTGATTGAGTGACTGACTGTCATGTGTCGGATATAAGATGACTGATTGAGTGACTGACTGTAATGTATGGGACATAAGATGTGTGATTGAGTGACTGACTGTCATGTGTGGGCCATAAGATGTCTGATTGATTGACTGGCTGTCATGCGTAGGACAAGATGTCGGATTGAGTGACTGACTGTCATGTGTGGGACATAAGATGTCTGATTGATTGACTGGCTGTCATGCGTAGGACAAAATGTCTGATTGAGTGACTGAATATCATGTGTGGGACATAAGATGTCTGATTGATTGACTAGCTGTTATGTGTGTGACATAAGATGTCTGATTGAGTGACTGACTGTCATGTGTGGGACATAGATGTCTGATTGAGTGACTGACTCATGTGCCAGGCATAAGATGTCTGATTGAGTGACTGACTGTCATGTGTGGGACATAGATGTCTGATTGACTGACTGACTCACGTGTGGGACATAAGATGTCTGATTGAGTGACTGACTCACGTGTGGGACATAAGGGTTGGAATTAATAAGGTGGTTTAAACCTCGGTTTAGCCTAAACCTGTTAACAACTCGCCACGTAAACCTGGTAATAAGAGATTTATTACCTGGTTTATGCTTAAACCTGATCCATATTCAGATACGAGGTTTAAACCAGGTAACAGCTAGACCAGGTTTAAGCCTGGTTTAACCATGTTTATTTTATCAGCATTCGTATACCAATCTCGGGGATTTAGTAGAAATTTGACATTTACATTCTAAACTAACAACATATATGAATCATGGCCTATTATTAAAATATATTACTACACTGATGGACATAATAATAAAAAGTGGCAATAAAATAAATCGGCATTATTCGGATAATAAACAATGCGGTCGCTTAAATACCTGTCGGACCTCAATGTCATTATGCATATGAATGGGAGCACCATGTCCCATATTAACTCAGTGGAGGCCTGACTTGCCACATTTAAAAGTGCAAATTTTACACATGTATGTATGTATGCATTTATATAGCGCCAATTCCAATTGAAGCTCAAAGGCGCTTTACAAGATTATATAAAATTACACAATTATGTACAAAAACTTAAATTGAAAATAAATATGTTTTGAGAGCAGATTTGAAAGGTTAAATTTTACGGCAATTTTGTACATGTGGTGGAAGACTGTTCCAAAGCTTGGGGCCAGCTCTAGAGAACGCGCGTTGGCCGATTAGTAGATTGGATGGCGGCACTACACAGAGTAAACGACTACTTGATCGGAGAGCCCTTGGCGCTGTCTTCAGTACGATCAACGATGTTAGATATGGCAGGGCAAGATTATTAAGACATTTGAAAACCAGTAGTGCAAGTTTGTAATTTATGCGCAGTTTAACTGGTAGCCAATGAAGATCTTTCAAAACCGGTGTGATGTGTTCATATGGCTTAATCCGTTATAGTAATCTGGCCGCAGTGTTCTGAGCCCTCTGAAGACTGGTAAGCTGTTCTGTTGATATGCCAGCTAGCAAAGAATTCCCGTAATCCAGTCTCGAAGTTATGGTCGCGTGTACAAGCGTTTTTATAGCATTATCATCCAATAGCTTTCTGATCTTGTTAATGTTCCGTAAGTTAAAATAAACAGATTTACATATAGAGGTTACTTGATTTTTCATTAACATGGTGTCATCAAAGATTATGCCGATGTTACGGGCAGTTGAGCTAAATGAAATATTGTCCTCGCCAATCTGAAGCGATTCTATTTTAGGCTGAGGTCGCAGGTGACGTGATGTGATTGCCAGTATCTCTGTCTTCTTATCGTTAAGCTGTAGGAGGTTGTTTAGCATCCACAACTTAACTTCATGAATGACATGTTCTAAAGTTTCACTCGCGTTTAATTGATCAGATGGATAAAAGGCAAGGTATAGTTGCGTATCATCTGCGTAGAAGTGGTACTCGACTCCAAGCGAGCGTAACAACTGACCTAACGGCGCTGTGTATATGGTGAACAACAAGGGGCCCAAGACGGATCCTTGTGGTACCCCCGAGTGTAAACTGCGCTCAGGTGACCTGGAATTGTTGATGATGACGGTCTGATGACGACACGTGAGGTACGACTTGAACCAAGCAAGAGCTGTGCCGGATATACCCAATTCTTGCAGCCGTAATAACATGATGTTGTGGTCGATCGTATCAAACGCAGCAGACAGGTCGAGAAGCACCAGTAGAACACACATATCAATAGGAGTTAAACTACGCTACCCCAGGTTTAAATTTGTATGATATTTGTTGTACGGTTTAGTACATAAACTACCTTCTTGAAATCAGTTTATATGGTTACCAGGTTTATTACCTGATTTGTTACCTGGTTTAAATTTTGATATTCTCATAACATTACGCTATTGCTTTCACAGGATGGATTTACGTGTACATACTATTAGAAAGGGTGATATTAGCATGTGTGTTAAATTATTTTTATATTGGATCAGTGTTTTAAGTCGGTCTAAATGTGGGTTTAAACCTAGTAAAAACTAAACCCGGTATAACTCTTTAAACCAGGTCTAGCTAAACCGCCTTATTGAATTCCACCCAAGATGTCTGATTGAATGACTGACTTATGTGTGGGACATAAGATGACTGATTGAGAGACTGACTGTCATGTGTGGGACATAAAGTGACTGATTGATTGACTGACTGTCATGTGTGGGACATACGATGTCTGATTGAGTGACTGACTGTCATGTGTGGGATGTAAAGTGTCTGATTGATTAACTGACTCATGTGTGGGACATACGATGTCTGATTGAGTGACTGACTGTCATGTGTGGGACATAGGGAGAATCTTTACCACACATGGGTGAGACTTTGCCAGTATTATCCTGAAGAACCATCTTGATTTTAATTTTGGGATCAAATGTCAATAGGACAAGGACAAGACCCTCAAACAGAGCTGATGGGCGAGTCTTAGCATCTTTTGGAAATGATATGTGACGTCTTTTCACATAAGAAAACCCTTCTCAGCACCATTCCTTTAAGAAAACCCTTCTCAGTGCCATTCCTTTAAGAAAACCCTTCTCAGCGCCATTCCTTTAAGAAAAGATGCAGAATAACTCAGACCGACTGAACATATTCTGAAATTCTTTTGACGCTTTAAGTAGGAATTGTTGCTTAGTGAATGTATTTGTAGGCTAAGAGAAAAGCTATCGAAGTTATCGAGCCAGGCATTTCAGTGCTAGATTTTCAAAACTAATCTGATGTGCAAATGGCATTCCTCAAAACCTGCAAAGGCCAGTTTTGACCAGCTTGATCAATAGTGGTTTGATTTATTGTTGGCCCAGCAGAAGATATATCTGTCAATATTATGCTCAGATGTCAAGAGTACTGTTACTAAGAGTAGATATCAGTAATTCCCTGTCATAAGGCTTGTTCTATCCTAGAGGTATTTTTTACACATGGCTGCCTTGAGTGATTGTATTAATCCTTTGACACGCTAACTGTCCAAAAATGGCTTCTGCCACTGGTCTTGGAAAATGTACATTTTCAGAACAAGAAAAACATTAAAAAAAATTTTAATCAAAATGGAATGATAGCCTGTAATTCTAGTTGTAAATTTTCAAAATAGTCGTCTCTTGGTCTACAAATAGGCATTTTCGTTTGAGAAAATTGAAATTTTTCTTGAGCAGCTATAAGTATTAAGTGGTACTGTTGTTTTCAGGAGCTACAGGAGCAGTTGCAAAAAGAACGAGAGCAAACAACTGATAAACTGGAAGAACAGGCCAATCATTACCAGGTGAGAAATGCAGACTAGTCATAGATGTTTAAACTGCCACTGGTCAAGCCGGACAAAATCACCCTCTGCACTGGTCGTGAGCAATGTGTATTATCCGTCTGACTGCTGAATTTTTTTCAGACAACATATTTCAAGTTATATCTCGGGACCTGCTAAATATTTTGAAAGCAATTTGACTGAAAGTTGTTGGTGGCCAGGCCACCAACAACTTTCAGTCAAATTGTTTTCAAAATATTCAGAAAGTCGAGAATATTTGCTCATTGAAATTAATTTTCTTGTGGCTTGCTGGAGCGAGACAGTTAACAGGTCAAAAGGAGACCTCTGGTAAGCAACCTAATCACACCAGTCATCAATTAAACAAAAAAAGTCCTTAGCTTTCCTTCAGATGGCCATTGACTAAGCAAAAGATCTGCTTATCTGGACCAATCTGGACTATTAAAGGATAAGCCACCAACAACTTGTCAAAATAATTCAGCAAGTCAAGAGTTATTACCCATTGAAATTATTGTCTAGTGGTGTGCTGAGTTGCAGCAGCCATACATTTAACACTAACAATCATATCAGCCAAAAATGGCTTCTGCAGTGGTCTTTAGAAACGTCCATTTGCAGACCAAGAGAAGATGTTTGAAAATTTATAGCTGGAATGATTGGTTCCATAACCGAGCCAGTCATTCCAGTGGTAAATTTTCAAAAATAGTCTTCTCTTGGTCTGCAGATGGCTATATTCTATGAGAAAATTGAAATTTTCTTGAAGAAATTTGAGGGTTAATGGATTAAAGTCTGTATTGTTATGTCATCAGGCGCTAGTGGACGATTCTCAGAGACAGCTGACCAATAAGGATAAGATCCTGCATCAGCTGACCGGCAGTTTGAAGGACAAGGATAAACAGCTGCAGGAATACCTGGGTCTGCTCAACCTAGGCCCATCACAGGTAGGTTATTAACATTAAACGTTTGGAAAATAAACAGAGTGGATATTGCAGTGGTATCCATCCATCTTTCTGTCTGTCCATCCATCTGGTTATCTATTCCAAAACCGCTTGGTGAATTTCAATTAAATTGTTTATGTGAGTTACGCAACATTAGAGGGTGGAGGTGGAGACAGAAAGTTAAAGTTGGCGAAATTCAACCAGATTTGCTACGTTACTTAACCATATTATTGCAGATCGCGAGATAGTGTTTACATTAGCCTCTGCCCTCGGAGTGGGGGTGATAGTTGTCGGGGTGGAGTGGTGGAAGACTTCATCTAAATTATTTTATATGTGATACCCATATGGGTGAGGATTGTGAGATGACATTTACATTAGGCTCTTTCTACCACACACCCACCCACCACCCCGCCGCATTGTTATGAGGGTGTACGATGGTCTGCCATCCACTGCCCCTTTTATTTAGCATTTCGTCACATATATACTACTAGTTCAAGTGATGCAATATACCGCTGTAAACTATGCATGCTAACACACATATTAGTAGGGCTGCGAGACATACAGATACCATATTAGAAACCGATATCATGTACTGACGGTTTCTAAACCGCTTATAAAATATAAATATTGAAAAACCGAATATGAACATATTTTCGGTTTTTCATATCATCATTGTTAAAAATGAAAGACACTAACCAGCAACAATCATGAAAAGCGCAATAAGTAATGATTGATTCCTAAAATGTTTTTCCAGGAAATATCTATATAGTTTAAGCTGCTGATCATTCCATTCCCATTTTCTCATTGGCTAGCACGACAAAGGTTATCCAATCACTATATCAAGAATAATTTTTCTTTCTATGAATGAACATTGTTTATCTAATAACGTTATGGCTGACACTTTATGATCTTTGCCGCAATGAATGGTTATACACACATGCTGTTAAATATCTAATATACGCTTGATAGACTGTTGAAAGCTGAATATACTTTTGCACCCCATTGTGTCTAAAACAAACTCTTCGACTAGCATGTGAATTTAACAGGCTAATAATAACAACCGGGTCACGAGATCTATCTATTTAGAAAAGAATTCTGACATATATTGATAAATAATTGATTGAACTATTCACTGAAGAGTTTGCTTGAAGACACACTCGTATTCTCGCGAGATTTCATACGCCAGCACGAGAGCGAGATAACAGCGATCCCAACTTCCTGGAGGATCGGATCTAAAGTGCAGTACTCTGTCACTATTACGTATACAGTAATTTCTGAGTTCAAAGCGCAGCCTGTGAGTCATAGATGAGTACTCGTTCTGAATACCGGAAATAAATCTTTCTAATATCTCGTGATTAGTATTTTTCCACGTGTCAAATTGTATATTAATTTTGATGTAATAAACGATGGTTATTAAAGTATACCTAATATTTAGGTGGTCCCAGATAATAAGTTCACTCTCGCAACAATGGGCATGATGTATATTAAGCATATGTGTAAGGTGGCAAGAATTTGTACCGGGAAATACTGTTCTATTTTCGTGTTATTGACCATCATTTTTTTAAGCATTAGAGAGTGGATTTCAACTTTTTCTTGACATATACCTAATAGAAGTCAACGATAAAACCGATATTTAGATAAAACCGATATTTAGATAAAACCGATATGAAAAGTCATATCGAAACAAATAGGGCTGTTAAGCCAAACAGCGCAGCCCTATATATTAGTTAGTACAATCTTGAACATTATGTGAGAAATGGTCTGTTGAATATTTTGAACATAATTGAATCAGAAAACATTGCTGCCTAAGTAAGCAATGTCTTCCGATCCAATTATGTTCAAACTATTCAACAGAATGTTTTATTGTTTTGAAAAACGCCGTTGTTTTTTAGCGGTACTTTACCTCAATGTATGTATTTTGTTTCAGAGTAATGAATCACTAGTAAGTCAGTTACAAGGGAGTCTGAAGCAGAGAGACAAGGATTTAGAGGTAGGATGACAAACTCATACACACATTTTCCATATGCTTTAACTCTGGATATACTGTATATTTAGAAAAGTGAGAGTACTTGTGTGCCTAGAGACAGTGTGTGCGTGCGTGTGTGTGTGTGTGTTTGTGTGTGTGTGTGTGTGTGTGTGTGTGTGTGTGTGTGTGTGTGTGTGTGTGTGTGTGTGTGTGTGTGTGTGTGTGTGTGTGTGTGTGTGTGTGTGTGTGTGTGTGTGTGTGTGTGTGCTGGTTTGGGGGGAAACGGTGGATAGTGGAATGTAGTACCTTTGAATCCTATTATTAATTTATTAGCTCACCTGGCCTGAAAGGCCAAAGTGATCTTATGTCATGGCGACCGTCTATCCATCCGTCAACTTTTCCTTTAAAATGACTTCTCAAGAATCGCTGGGACGATTTCAATTATATTTGGCAGGAAGCATCCTTGGGGCATAGGGATCCAAGTTTGCTCAAACAAAGCCGATCGGCCAATTTGGCCAGCGGCCATCTTGGATTTTGGGCGATTTTTTAGAAATGTCTTTAAAAATCTTCTCCGAAACCGCTTGAGGGATTGATCTGTGGTAAAAGCTGACCCAAGTTTGTTCAAGGGAACTTGATTGACTAAATGGTTCAGCGGCGATCTTGGATGACCTCGTTTTCACAAAAACAACTCCGTCCCCAGAACCGCTGAAGCAATCAGGCCGAAATTTGTGATATATGATTAAGAACTAAGGGCCATTCAAGTTTGCTCAAGAGAAGTTGATCCGTCAAAAGAACTGACCGCTTTAAAATGTCTAAAAATCTTCTTCAATACCGCTTGTAGGATCAATTCAAAACGCATGAAATATCATCTAGGGTAAGAGCTGCACCAAGTTTGTTTCAAGGAACTTGATTGGCCAAATGGTTTGGTGGCCATCTTGGATAACCTAATTTTTGCCAAAATGACTCCAGAACCACTAAGCGGATTGGGCCGAAATTTGAGAGATATGATTAGGCACTGAGTGCCATGAAAGTTTTTTCAAGGGAAGGCGCTACGCCAGAAACGTGGCAGAAGTGGACCAATCAAAATGTAGCTTGTTTGGCGGCCATATTGGGCATGCAAAAATGTCCTCAAACTCATTTAGAAGACTACTCCTAAACCAGCCACTAACAATTGTGACAAAAATGCATAATGCTCCAGGTGAGCGACACAGGCCCCTTCAGCCACTAACAATTGTGACAAAAATGCATAATGCTCCAGGTGAGCGACACAGGCCCCTTGGGCCGCTTGTTATTGTTAACCCTTTAGCCCTCAATTTGTTCAAGAAAATTAGTTTTCTCAGAAAATGTCCATTTGCATACTGTGTTTTTGAAAATTTACCACTAATTAACTGGCTCAATAGCAATACAGCGCAGAAATAACTTGATTGGAAGACATTGCTGTGTAAGGCAGCAATGGCTTCCAATCAAATTAACAGTTTTACCGACAAATCCCTGTAAAATTTATGACATCCTGTCAAATTAATTTCAAAATATTCAACAGATTTCCTGTATGATAGCTTAGCTAGAAATGGGGAGGACTTAGCTAGAAATGGGTGAGGCTTACCTAGAAATGGACGAGGCTTACCTAGAAATGGACGAGGCTTACCTAGAAATGGGTGGGACTTAGCTAGAAATTGGTGAGGCTTAGCTAGAAATGGGCAAGGCTTAGTGAGAAATGAATCCCATTATTAATAGAGGTAACGGGTTGTAGCAAGTGTCCAAATATGACATTCACGCAGAAACATGACAACGCTTGAATAACAAGCCATTATTTACCGCTATTAAAATAGTATTCAAATTAGTTTACTGCACTTCTTAGCTTTATTCCAACAAAGCTAGCACAAGACATATGAAGTGATGTCGGTTGGTTAGTGATGTCAATTGGTTAGTGACACATGCTTAATTGAGCAGTGATTTGCTCTATTTGATCTCTTAGTTTGAACGTGTTCGTAATATGCTTGTGTCTTATTAGAATGCTATAGCTGAGAGGTTTGAGATCATAGGGTGCTTGTGTGTTATTAGGATGCTATAGGCGAGAGGTTTGAGATCATAGGGTGCTTGTGTGTTATTAGGATGCTATAGGTGAGAGGTTTGAGATAATGTGCTTGTGTGTTATTAGGATGCTATAGGTGAGAGGTTTGAGACCATAATGTGCTTGTGTGTTATTAGGATGTTATAGGCAAGAGGTTTGAGATCATAATGTGCTTGTGTGTTATTAGGATGCTATAGGTGAGATCATAATGTGCTTGTGTGTTATTAGGATGCTATAGATGAGATCATAATGTGCTTGTGTGTTGTTAGGATGCTATAGATGAGATCATAATGTGCTTGTGTGTTATTAGGATGCTATAGGTGAGATCATAATGTGCTTGTGTGTTATTAGGATGTTATAGGTGAGATCATAATGTGCTTGTGTGTTATTAGGATGTTATAGGTGAGAGGTTTGAGATCATAATATGCTTGTGTGTTATTAGGATGCTATAGGTGAGAGGTTTGAGTTAATGTGCTTGTGTGTTATTAGGATGTTATAGGTGAGATCATAATGTGCTTGTGTGTTATTAGGATGTTATAGGTGAGATCATAATGTGCTTGTGTGTTATTAGGATGCTATAGATGAGATCATAATGTGCTTGTGTGTTATTAGGATGTTATAGGTGAGATCATAATGTGCTTGTGTGTTATTATGATGTTATAGGTGAGATCATAATGTGCTTGTGTGTTATTAGGATGCTATAGGTGAGTTCATAATGTGCTTGTGTGTTGTTAGGATGCTATAGGCGAGAGGTTTGAGATCATAATGTGCTTGTGTGTTATTAGGATGTTATAGGTGTGAGGGTTGAGATCATAATGTGCTTGTGTGTTATTAGGATGCTATAGGTGAGATCATAATGTGCTTGTGTGTTATTAGGATGTTATAGGTGAGAGGTTTGAGATCATAATATGCTTGTATGTTATTAGGATGCTATAGGTGAGAGGTTTGAGATAATGTGCTTGTGTGTTATTAGGATGTTATAGGTGAGATCATAATGTGCTTGTGTGTTATTAGGATGTTATAGGTGAGATCATAATGTGCTTGTGTGTTATTAGGATGCTATAGATGAGATCATAATGTGCTTGTGTGTTATTAGGATGTTATAGGTGAGATCATAATGTGCTTGTGTGTTATTAGGATGCTATAGGTGAGATCATAATGTGCTTGTGTGTTGTTAGGATGCTATAGGCGAGAGGTTTGAGATCATAATGTGCTTGTGTGTTATTAGGATGCTATAGGTGAGAGGTTTGAGATAATGTGCTTGTGTGTTATTAGGATGTTATAGGTGTGAGGGTTGAGATCATAATGTGCTTGTGTGTTATTAGGATGCTATAGGTGAGATCATAATGTGCTTGTGTGTTATTAGGATGCTATAGGTGAGATCATAATGTGCTTGTGTGTTGTTAGGATGCTATAGATGAGATCATAATGTGCTTGTGTGTTATTAGGATGCTATAGATGAGATCATAATGTGCTTGTGTGTTGTTAGGATGCTATAGGTGAGATCATAATGTGCTTGTGTGTTATTAGGATGCTATAGGTGAGAAGTTTGAGACGATCAAAGAGAAGGATGATGAAGTTCGTCACCTGAAGCTGTCTATCAGAGAAAAGGAACGGGAAGTTGACCGCGCTAAGCAGATGCTTCTAGCCGCTGAAGAACAACTTGATGTAAATAATGGCCTTGTTACCTCTCTAACCTTTCAATCCTCAAATTTGTTTTAAAAAATATCAATTTTCTCATAGAAAATATAATATAAGATAATATTGTTTTAAAAGGTCTATGATTGGAATATCAAAATATTCAACAGCTTACCTGTATAGTTAACTTAACCCTTTCACCCTCGAATTTGTTCAAGAAAATTTCATTTTCCTCATAGAAAATGTCAATTTGCAGACCAAGAGAAGACTATTTTTGAAATTTTGCCACTGGAATGACTGGCTAGCCAGTCATTCCAGCGGTAAAGTTTCAAAAATAGTCTTCTCTTGGTCTGCAAAAGGACATTTCTCAAGACCGCAGCAGAAGCGGTTTTTGGCTGATATGAGTGTTAAAGGGTTCATATTCTAAATTCAATGTTCAAAGTATATAAATCATTTCCACCACATTTACAAAGTCGGTTGAGTGTAGTTAGAAATGAGCAACGTATCACTAGAAATGGATCCCTCCATTGAGTGCCGAGCATGGCGATGTGCCTGTTGTTTCTGATTATGGCAGGATGGAACATTGTTAGTTGGTCCACCCATCAGAGACAAAGATTCTCAGATGAGGCATTAACTGCTGATTACAGAATATTCACCATAATAAAGAAAAATTAGTTACCTCTCCGGGATGGAGAAATAGTTTTTTGGTTGCAGCTTTCGTGGTCATCTCGGTCATTTCTACGGCGCTAACTGACGGTTGCTGGCAACGTTACTCTGGTCAGTTGTTCTGGAGTCACGTGACAGCATTGTTTAGTAGACCGCTCTTATACGGTAGTCCTTGTCTCGGTTCATGGTTGGTTGTTTGTAGATTTCAATATCCTCCTTGAGTTTTCATGTGAATAAATTGGTCTCAATGTTAACAGGCATTGGTAATTTTTCTTTATTATTGGAAATATGCACCATGTTTTACAGATGTTGGAGCGAGAATCTCGAGACAAAGATCATACAGTCAAACAGCTTGCTACGTCACTCAGGACTGCACAGAAAGCTCTCGAGGTAAACTAGGGATAATGAAGGATTTCAGTTGTAGCCATGCCCCGCCCATCCATTGCTAAGCTCCACCCACGCTTCGTATATGTTAACATAACATATTTACAGCTTACCAGGACATCATGTCCTATTACCAGCTGGTGCGTTTTAGGGCTTTATTGTAATCTTTGGCTGAGTAGGTTTATCAACTGCCCTAAAGTTATAGTATACAGGATGAGAAATGAATACAGTGTCCAATCTAGCTTTAAAGGCATTTTTTGATGGTGCCTCAACAACAGTTTCTGGTAGTGCGTTCCACCAGTCTATAACTAATGATGGGATCAATTGATCCCTGCACTCTCTAAACCTCAATTTCCAGAAAACTACATGTAAGGTGTTGAATATTTCAAAACTAATTTGAGTGGATGCTGAATGATTATTAAATAGTAAAGACATACAATTTGTACAACAACGCTTATTGCATTATCAATTAAGCGTTTGTGACGAACTTAGTTACGTCATTCACGTAAGAAGTAATTGATTAAGATGTCATCCTACACATCATGTAGTAGATTATAATGTCATAAGATTGACTGAGAAACTGAAATCCTCCATTCAAATATAATAATCTTAATCAGAGATCGCAGATCCTCGCCATCCTATTGTCATCATATTTCTTGTTTAGATTTACCATAACAACCTTTCCTTTGTAAAAAGAGTCAAATGGAACCAATAGTTTCTGAAATAATCATATATCCAGAATTTGCATCATTACAAATCAAAAATGTTTTAATCCGAATCACAGTGTCTATGAATCCTAAGTTTACGGTAACAACCTTGTGATAAGATTTTCGCCAAACTGGATCTGGAAATACCTGTTAAAAACTCCCAAACTACTTAGCTAATTGACATGAAACTCAAAATACATCATCTAGGGCAATGGCTGAACCAAGTTGTTCAAGAGAACCGGATTGGTTGATTTATTTGACGGCCATCTTGGATGTCGCAGTTTTCAGAAAATCAATTATAGACGTGCTGAAGTGATCCAGCCAAGACATAGTAAATATGATTAGAAACTGTGTTCAAGGGAATTTGATATATACATAAACAAAGACAAGGTTTTGCAAAAATGTTCCGGAACCCTTTAAAATGCTACTCTTTAATTAATGGATTTCAATGAAATTTGGGTGGAACCGTTCTATAATGGTAGGATACAACTTATCAAACGAGAATTTTGATTGGTAACCTTTTTGGCAGCCATCTTTGATTTTATCCAGAAATCCTTAAAGATTATATCTCTTAAATCGATTGGCACATTTTAATCAAATTTAGCTGGAATGTTAGCTATGGGGTAGTCTTCAGACCTTCTATTCAGAATTTTGATTGGTCAATTGAGAATTGCGATTGGTCAGTTATTTGAGGACCATCTTGGATTTTCTGCAGGCGGAAGAATGGTTTCCAGATGATATCTTTGAGACTTTGAAACTCCATTGGTTGATTGGACTAGGTCTCTGAAGAAAACTATCGAAGTTGACAATGATCTGAAATCCAAGGTGTCCGCCAGTGATTGATGGTCATTTTGAAAAATTGGTCTGCGGATCATAACTACACCCTGCCATTTGTCAGATCACTTTGAACCTTAATTCTGAGGTTTCATTTCTAAATTTAAAGGATCATGTATGTTTAAATGCAAATCTTTGACGTGTTAATGGTCAGATGAATGTTAGATTGTTTTAATGTACTTTGAGAGCACTCTAACATATGATGTGTTTTGCAGGAGCTTGAGGATTCTCATGCCCGGACTGTGGAGGAGAAGGATGGAAGCATAAGACGACTTCAAAATGCTCTAGCTATCAAAGCAAGAGCTCTAGAGGTAACCAAAAACCTAACCATTCATAGTATAGAACACATTGTTATCAAACTCTGAGATTGCTTCAGAGTGCTCTAGCTGTCAAAACATATGGTTGCCGTGGTTAATCATTAATCATTTATGGCTCAGGGCACATCTGTCCAAATTATAGAGCGATGGTTTTAACCTAGCATACCATTCTTTAGTATAGGCCTGTCTTCAGAGCTGGATTTAGCGTACTTGGGGCCCAGGGCTATTAACTTTTTGGGGCCCCATTGTTTAGGTACCTCACAGGCTACATGGGCGGATCTAGGATTATGCTAAGAGGGGTGTCCGGGGGGTCCTCCCTCGAAAAATTTTGAAATCTAGATACTCACAAGTGGTGAATATTGGTCCTATTTTTCAAGTCAATGGGGTGGTTTCTGACCACCAGAATCCCCCCCCCCCACACACACACACCCCCACCACCACCCCACCCCGTCTAGATGGACTACAGCGATGGAACACGAGTTGGGTGGGACATGATTCTGATAGTGATAGTGGCAATGGCAACCCCTCCATGCTGGCTGCATTCCATGATTCCAATCCCTAATTGTTACAGTATTTTGTGCGTTGTGGGGCTGGGGTGCGGGGTTAGACTATACCACGTAAAACAAATAAATATCCAGCCTGAGAACAAATCGAGTTATTAACTTATTTTTCAACGTTTGACAGCATTTAGAAAGTTAGCAGTATATCCTGCAATACATCCCAGATATTGAGATACAGTCGGCCTCTCACTCTCTTGAATATATTGCAGGATATTAAAGCATATCGCTTGTCTGCTGTCATGTGATACAGTAATCAAATGTGTTTTTTGCGCCATTCAATTGCGACAAAATTATCAATTATTTTGTCACTGTCTATTTTTATATATATATGTGCTAATGTGAGATCGACAATGCAGCATTCAGGGCCGTAGTCACCTGTTTATCTGAATTTAGTCCACAGACAATCAAATTCTCTCTCAGAAGTAAAATCCCGGTGGACAGCAACGCGGATATAGGGCTAATGACTGTTAAACTGCTTGTCCGCTTGTTGACAGACGATTCAGATGACTGATGAGATGGTTGTTTGTTTTGACTATTAAACATCCTGTATCCTGAGTTAAATAATAGATTTTCAAAGAGGCAAAGGAACTTTAGAGATGTATCACATATTAGCTATCAATGATCAAAGAATAAAATTACAACACAACACAATGAGTGGCTGAGGACATTGGCCATTGGTATATTACAGGGTTCCTAGAACTAATGCTTGACAATAATAAAGACTACATACATGCCAGTGCCTAGAGATATGGCAAGTCTGGAATGTACACTATCAGTTACAGTCAATTCGTGCTGTTGTGAGTCGTGTAGTTGAAAGCTGGTCCGGTGAAAGAGGATTTTTGTCCTCTGTACTACTCGGCTCCCAAAAGCTAAGCGATTCGGTGCCATAGAATTGGCTGGGTTCGAACCTCACTCGGGTCAAAAATTTAAAAATTACATTCCAATATCGACTGCTATATCCTAGTGCCAGTGTGTCGTCAATCACATGGTTCCTAGAACTAATGCTTGACAATAATAAAAACTATTCTACTACTACTACTACTACTACTACTACTGCTACTACTACTACTACTACTACTACTACTACTACTACTACTACTACTACTACTTTCCTTTAAAATTACATATTGTTATTATAAAATAATTAAACTGGTCGGAAAAAAGTTTTTATTGCAACTTTTAGGGGACCTGCATGTAGTCAGGACCCAGCCAGCCCTTGCATAAACCCAGCTCTGCCTGTCTTCCTCTGGAAAGGCAGGAATTCTGTTGGCTGACAATGTGAATTGTGGGCCAGTTGATCAATAAAGGGGAATGCTCTCTATCACTCGAGTACCTGACGTCATAATCAAATGTGTCACTTGTCAAATGATAGAGGTCTGACACGAAAGGGACAAGGGTCCGACAGTTGCCATGTCTTCGATGAATTTACAATTTTTTCTGTTGAATGTTTTGAAGCTAATTTGACGGGAAACAACTCCCAATCAAATTTGTTTCAAGATATTCTACACCTTAGCTAGAAATGGACCCCCTGTTCAGGTGATATGTTATATTATATTGCAGTGGACAGTGTTGGGTTGGGGGGTTGCAATATTGTTTTCATGAATTGTTGTGTGTATGCCAGAACCTATTATATGCAAGTGTGCATGTGTTAGGGAGGTGTGCATGCATCTTGTCTGTATTTTAACCCTTTCAATCACAAATCCCTGAAAAAGTAAATTCCTTATGATTTATAGCATATTCTGTTGAATATATTAAAGTTAAGGACTGGAAGACAGCAATGGCTTCCAGTCATATTAATTTCAAAATATTCAATAGCTCTTGTGTTTCTTTGCCTTGAGATATGGGGAATTTATCGGCACGGGGTAAGAAAGATAGTATTTCTGGACTTTATATTTATGTTAGGAGGCAGTGAGTCAGTCAGCACTGGGTGACTCTAGTACTGTGCACGAGCTTCAGCAAAGATTGCGCGACAAAGAAAGAGCCATTGAGGTATGAGTCATGATTATAAATCAGATATTATTAGTTCACCTGGCCAGAATAACTGAACTTATCCCATAGCGACCATCCGTCAGTCAACTTTTGCTTTCAAAAAAACCCTCATTAATCGCTTGGCGGATTTCAATCTAGTTTGGCTGGAAGAACTCTATTGGGGTAGGCGTCAGGACCTGTATACAGAATTTTGATTGTTCAAATTTTTGGGTGAAAAACAGATTTTATGAAAAATCTACCGGAAATTGTCAAAACGCAGCTCCTCATTAACGGATTTCAACCTAATTTGGCTGGAAGGACGCTATGTTTCTAGGCTTCAAAACTTTTATAGAGAATTTTGATTGGTCAATACTTTTTCCGGCCATCTTAAATTTTCCCCCAAAAATGGTGGGTAATCATTTAAGATGATACTCCCCATTAACTGCTTTGGGCAATTTCAACCAGACTTGGCTGGAAGGCCCCTAGGGTGGTAGGATTCAGAACTTGTATACAGAATTTTGATTGTTCAATTTTTCGTACAGCCATCTTGGATTTTCTGAAAATTGTACGGCGAATAAAAGCCTACTAATTAACCGCTTTGCCTATTTTAACCAAACCCATCTGGAAGGACACTAAGCGGGTAGGCTTTTGATTGGTCAAATTTTTCTGTGGCCATCTTGGTTTTTTTCAGAAATCCTTTAAAACGCTACTCTTCCTTAATCAATGGCCCGATTTCAACCAAATTTGGCTGGAATGAACCCATGGTGATAGGCTTCAAGAACTCTAATGAGAATTTTGATTGGTCCATTTTTTCAGCAGTCATCTTGGATTTTCCAAAAGAATTTGGAAATTTTTTCAGATGCCACTCCTTAGCTAATGGCCAGATATCAATCAAACCTGGCTGGAAGGATCCTATGGTCATATGCTTATATACAAGTTGTTTCTACTAGCTTTAAAGTTAACCGATAGACTGACTTATGTACTAGCTGTGAGTTTGACGGACAGACTGACTTATACTATATAGCTTATTGGCTTGACTTATAGACTGGCTTATACAAGCTGTAAGTTTAAGACATACATAGCCTGTATATGTACATGTTAGATAGTTGGCGTTCAGAGGTGAAGGAGTTAATTGGTAATATATAATATGCTAGAATCATGACAGGATTCTCTGTCAATATTTGATGATTTGCCAAAATCAATCTTTCAATTCACTGGTCAGTAGGCATCTATGTTTTACAACTGACCGCCAGAATGGCTGCCTCAGTGACTGTCTCTTCCACTGAAAAATTTTCTAAAATATCTTGGCTGGAAATGGACATTGACAAAGTAAAAATTAGTTTTCTTAACAAGTCTTGACCATTACGTAAGTAACCCTTTAACACTTAAGCCGGCCAAAAACGGTGTCTACAGTCGTCTTGAGAAATGAGCATTTGCAGAACAAGAGAAGACAATTTTTTTTAATTTACCACGAATAACTGGCTCGATAAATGAGCCAGCCATTCCAGTGGTAAATTTTAAAAAATTGCCTTGGCCTGCAAATGGATATTTTCTACAAGAAAAATGTAATTTTCTTTATCTAATTCAAGAGTGGGATGGTTAATACATAGAATACAAGGAAATAGCAGAGAAAGAAAGACATGATGTTATTTATTAGGAGCTGATGTCAAATTCTCATGTATTATTATTACTGTGTTTGTAGAATATGATACTTGATCGGAACAAGGCGGCTGAGAAGTATGACGAGGGCTGCCGTGAGAATACACGGAAGCTACAGGACAAAGACAATGAAATAAAGGTAGGTCACTCAGACTAAACTCAACACAGAGCTGTACCAAGAGCATGTACTTTACTGATCATATTTCACCCTATGGGAGATAACTCATCCACACAGAAAACAAGCATCATGGAACCATGGTCAAGTTCGACTCCTAACCGTAGTTTAGTTAGCTATAGCTAACTAGATTACCAGTCGAACTTCAAATAGTTAACTAGCTAGTCAACTGAGCACCCGAGCTCGGTTGAGATGGTTAGCGCGATATTTGCATAAATTTAAAAACAGCGGACACCAATCGCTTGCCACGAATAAATGCATATAAAAGTGTAAATATTTGACTAAATAACTTATGTTTGTTGAAATTATGTATTGAATGTCAATGTTCCCTAGGCCCTATTCCTTACCACTTTATGTCATACGGACGCTTTTTGACGTCTTAGCGGACAAAAGTAACCCATTTTCATAGGCCATCAAAGCAGACGACGGGGTTAATGGAGAACTATAGTTAACTATTCTCCGTTCGGCTTGGCATAGTGACTGCGCATGTTCAGTAAACCAGCAAACTGACTATAGTTAGCGAGTCAGACTTGACTCATATTGTTAGCTTACCTTTACGAAATAAAAAGAACTCACAGCATCGTATGGTGGTGGTGGTGTCCAATTTTGGTTACGGTTTGCGTTTAGCTCCTTAACTATCAGGTCTTTTGTAACTAAGCTTCATATATACACCTGTGCAAAAGTTAAGCACCACCCTATTTTTACGCACATGCGAGGGTATATTCATGTGCTATGAAGAAAGCAATAGCATAAACATTTATGTACCCATCCATCTTAGTGCAAGAGGTAATAATGCAACTAGAGGAATGCTGATTATGATGGTGGGGAAACACTGTATGTTTTTGTTGGAACTTGAAAACGAGGCCTGAATATGGTTACGTTGACACAACTGACAACTATTGCCCTACAGTTGACACACATGGCTAGATTGTCATTAATGGTGTCTGAAAACGAAGTTTAACATCTGTGCACAAGTTTGAGACTGTCATTATTAATACCGGGTATATCCACCTTGTGCCTGGATGACGGCCTGGACACGACGGCCTGGACACGACGTCTCATGCTGGTCACCAACCGACTGATACGCCATTGTGGTATTCGTTGCCATTCAAGATGGAGTGCGTCTGTTAATTCCTGTAGGTTCTGCACAGGAGGATCCCTCCTTCTCACCATGTTTCCCAGAATGTCCCAGATATGCTCAATAGGGTTCATGTCAGGGCTCCTTGCTGGCCATGGTAGGGTTTCGATGGCATTCTGGCGGAGGTATTCATGCACAGCTCTAGCACGATGTGGTCGGGCGTTGTCATCCATGAATATAGGGTGGGTTCCAGGTGCATGATTTACAAAATGAGGGACCACAACTCTATCCAGTATGGAATCTTGATATCTTTGTCCATTTAGTGTTCCAGGTACAGTCAACAGATCCAGCTTACAATCAAATGAGATGCACCCCCATATCATAACGGAACCTCCACCAAATGGAACTTCTTCCATGATGTTACGTTGGTCGTACGCCGTGCGTCTGGACCTCCATACACGAGTTCGATCTGTGGCATGAAGCAGGAACCGACTTTCATCATACCAGTGTACCCATCTCCAGGATCTCATGTTCCAGTGTCTTCTTTCGTTGCACCACCTCAGACACTCCTCTTTGTGGTGTGCAGTGAGGAGAGGACGTCTGACAGGTCTCCTAGCTTTCATGCCAGCAGCATACAGTCTCCTTTTGACGGTAGACATTGACACTCTATTGCGCGTTTCCCATTGCTGGCTGAGCACTCTGCTGTTGGTGAATGGAGATCTCCTAACAAGGCGTACTAGGGCTCGATCATCACGGGCAGTAGTCTTCTTCGGTCTTCCAGATCTAGGCCTGTCCTTCACCTCGTTAGTTTGCCCATGTTTTGCAATCAAACGACTGATTACAGTATGGTTAATGTTCAGCTGTCTGCCAATCTCTCTGCATGACATACCAGTGGTATGCATGCCTATGATTTGCCATTTCACACGATCACTTAACCTTCGTCTTGCCATAGCGGTTCACAATCAAGAGCTAATTCTCTCTGTACAAATAAACCACGGTCATGAACACAAAATTCCTAATCTTGTCGCCTAAATCTGTATGTAATGTTCTACACCTCAAACTGGACTTTTACATAACTGAACACGTGCTGTTTCCGGCCACGCACGGACATCAAGCGGCGTGAAGTCATGCATGCATGTGCATTTCGTACTTGGAATTATGTCAGCTAACGCGGGGACAAAAAGTATGGCAGCCTAGTTGTACCATCATGTTTCTACGTTCTATTGTTTTTGCTGGTGCTTAACTTTTGCACAGGTGTATATATATATATATATATATATATATATATATATATATATATATATATATATATATATAGAATTTTTCCAACATCTCTAGCAATACTTCAATGTATTTAATACCGTGTTCTCGCCTAGATTTGTCAGCTTAACACTTTCACAAATGAATTCCCCATATCTCATTTTCAAGGCAACCGTAGCAACAGCTTCCAGTCAAATTAATTTCAAAATATATTTCTTCAAACCTGACAGGTCATTTCATTCCTGTAAGTGTCTACCGGTATTCACAAAATACAATGTATAAGCAGGGATCCTCATACGGGTCCTTTTGAGAGTGTTCAGGCTCAGACCCCCAAAAGTAGTGGCAGTGGCTCCTATGGGACCCCTGAAAATCTTGTATGAATTTGCAGTAATAAGTACAAATAAATCTAGCCTAGTACCACCATATTTCATAGTTGCGAGTCCATGGTACCCTGTAATTCTAGCATGGATGAGAAGTATTGCTTGGGAACCCCAGATTTCAGTTTGGTAGCCCCAGATTTCAGCTGGGGGACCCCCAGATTTCAGTTTGGTACCCTGGGACCTCCAAAAGTGAGATCCTCTGAGAAATACAATGGATAAGAGTTAATCAGTTTTGTCTGTTCACGTATGTATGTTTGAATATGTCAAACTCGGGATGAAAATTGTGTGTGTGTTTTAGCATCATGTCGTGGTCACCAGGTCATTTTCATGGCAGTCACTGGCTCCAGGGCATACTTTATCTGGTATCGCATCTCAATTTGCTACACATATTTAGGCAGTTGATATACATTCTGCAACATGCAAAGCTGTATCTGCTATGCAAAATTTGTACAGGATTGCAATCTGTCATCGATTTTCTTAAGTTGTATCATTAACACTTTCAACGACAAATCTCTGAAAAAGTAAATTCTTTACAATGTAAAGCATATTCTGTTGACTATTTTAAAATTATTATGACTGGAAGCCATTGCTGCCTTAGGAAGCAATTTCTTCCAGTCATATTAATTTCAAAATATTCAACAGCTTTCCTGTTTGTTTGCTCGGAGATTGAGATACAGGAAATTAATCAGCGAAAGTTAATTGCTATACATTTTTGCGGACAATTTATGCAATTTATAATTTGCATAGCAATTAATGCTATGCAAATATTAAATTCTAAATTATGCCCTGGGCTCATACAGCAGCCAGTCAACAATTACTGTAGAAGAGAATGGTCACTAATCTCATACAGCAGCCAGTCAACAATTACTGTAGAAGAGAATGGTCACTACTCTCATACAGCAGCCAGTCAACAATTACTGTAGAAGAGAATGGTCACTAATCTCGTACAGCAGCCAGTCAACAATTACTGTAGAAGAGAATGGTCACTAACCTCGTACAGTGGATAATCTGACCATTATATTTAACCCTTTAACACTCAAGCTGACCAAACATGCACTGGTCATGGGAAATGTCCATTTGCAGACCAAGAGAAGATTATTTTTGACAATTTACCACTGGAATGACTGGCTTGATAACCAAGCCAGTTGTTCAGTGGTAAATTTTCAAAAATCATCTTTTCTTGGTCTTCAAATAGACATTTTCTTTGAGAAAGTTGAAATTTTCTTGAACAGATTCAACGGTTAACCATTTACTGATCAAGATTAGTCAAGAAAATTAATTAAAATTTTCTCAGTGAATGAGAGGTGGTTATTGATCCAGGCATTTTAGTTGTAAATTTTCAAAACATAGTCTTATCTTGGTGTGCATTGTTCAATATCAGTGCAGAGGCTAGTGTTGGCCAGCTTGACCATTAAAGGAGTAATTACCAAGTCGGCTGAAATCAGCCGTTACAGTGATCTTGAATAATTTTTAATCTGCATGCTAACTGAAAACCATGTTTGAAAATTTACCACTTGAATGACTGGCTTGACAACTGAGCCAGTCATTTTAGTGGTAAAATTTCCAAATTAGTTTTCTCTTGGCATGCAAATGGATAATCACTTGTCAAAAATCTGGATTCTCTTGATCGTAAACGGGATCTAATCTAATTTCTTGCAGCAATTTCTGAACCTGCACGCTCAGGAAGTATCAGATTTGGGCCGTGAAATCCAGAGGCTTCAGACTGATCTGAACCGACGTGACCATGAACTTGAGACCGCCGAGAGCCGCACCACATGGGCAAACACACTACAGAAGGAAGCGACGGATAAGATGCGTGCTGTGCTTCAGGAGAAGGATAGAACTATTGAGGTATTGGGAGAAAATAAGCCCTATTATGTCGGCTTGCTGAGCTGTGAAGAAATTGTTTACGCCAAAATGTTTAGGAAATCCTTTAAAACCATACTCTAACCAATAACCTGGTTTCCATGGAATTTGGATGAACGGATCCCATGGTGGTAGACTTCAACGCTTCTAATGAGAAATTTGATTGGTCAATTTGTCCAGTGGCCATCCTGGATTTGAAAAAATTGGTTAATGGTCTACTACTCATTAAATGTTGGCTTGATTTCCGAGTAAACTTGGCTGATAGAACCCTACTGGTGTGGTAGGCTTTTGTTCTATGTGAGCGCCACAGACCATTGAGCATCTTGTTTGTTTCTAAGTGTACCCATGTATTGTTTTAATGTGATCATGCATATCTGTGTTTTCTTGTAGGCATTAGTAGAGAGTGGACAAGAGAAGGAGAAGTTATTCAGACAGCTGCAGACATCGCAGTCGCTGGACGTGTCACCTAATGCTGCTAAACTCAGGGAATTGAACTGCCTGAGGGAAGAAAATGCTATACTTAGGAATGAATTAGAGGGCAGACAAGGTAGATTCAATGATTGTTAGCAGCTTACATGATTGGAGAGAGAGAGAGAGAGAGGGAGGGAGGGGGGTGGGGGTGAGAGAGGAGAGAGAGAGAGGAGCGAGAGAGAGAGGGAGGAGAGAGAGAGAGCTCATGCCGATTCAACATGCTAGAGAGCTAAGTGCTTTTCTCTAAATACATTTCCTAATATTATTTGTGTTTGGATGATTTTGTGTATTTTTAGACGTTGTTGACCATTCCGTCAATGCTGGTATATCGCATGTTGGCAGTGCACCTGCACCAGCTGGTACCTATTCACAGAAGTTTGTTGATGAGTTAGAGTCCGAACTCCTGAGAAGCAAGCAGGTGAGAGAGTGGACAATGGTCAATCAAACATATATCGTAGTGACCACATAACCCTCTGAATTGACAACCTTGTGGTTGTTTCGCACAGGTTGTCGGGAGACGTGGTTGATTATCGTGAAGTGTATAATAAACATACTGTTGAATATTTTGAAATTAATTATACTGGTCGCTGTTGCTGCCAAATTAGTTGCAAAATATTCAATAGCCTACCTGTACAGTTATTTTAAAATTGTATTCTGATAATTCATGTTTAAAAGTATATAAATTGATTCCAGCACACGTACCTCAGTGGGTGGAGCTTAGCTAGAAATGAATCACTTATGTATAAGCGTGTGTGTGAGAGCGAGCGTGTGCCTGCATGTGTGTGTAATTATTTATATAGAGAGCCAATGCAGGAATCCAGGTTTACCTATGCCTGCCAATCTCTGGCTAAGCTCCACCCGCACTTTGCACATGTTGGGAGCGATCAATCCCTGCATTCCCTAGCTCAATTTTCAGAAAACTATACAGGTAAGTTGAATATTTTAAAACTAATTTAACTGGGTGCATATGCAGCAAATTAGTTTCAAAATACTTAACAGAATGGTTATCAAATAGTAAAGAGATACAATTCGCACAACTTGATGGACTATTAGGCGTTTAAGATGGACTAAATCCTGTGATGATGTAATTGATTATGACATCAGCCTACATGTGACCTATTTGATTAGAATGTCAATTTGATTGACTCAGAAATTGGATTCCTCCATTGCATACCGAGCTGATTTACGTTTGATAGATTGATGTAAGACAGCTACATACCCGATAGTCTCCCCCCTTCCCTCCGTCCTCCTCCACCCCCCCCCCCCTCCCAGCGTCTCATTAACTGACCTGAGCAGGACTTGCCATAACTCTTTGTGTTGTGTTTCTAGGCTTTGAGAGACGCACAGCTTTCTGCAAAAGAAGCTAAGCAGCAAATGGTAAGTCCTTTCTAGGCGTGGACTTCAAGTTTACAGATATGAGCTTCGAGTTCTGATTATCTGTCTTACAATGTGTATCTTCATATATCTGTTATCTTCCTTCTGGACTTACTATAAATATAAATCAGTTAAAGTATTCTTAATTTTGGAGCGTATTTTGGTAGGTGAGATGAGGTCCTCTGATGGCCCTTAATAAAGCAATGGAAAAGAATATATCGGATAATAACAACGTATATGGATGGCGGGTTGGTTCAGACTTTCTGGATTACACAAAATCGTAATCAAGCGTCAGGCTAAAGAACAAAACTACTGTCTTCAATATGTAGTTATTAACCCGAAAAGAATATATCAGTAAGCTGATGCTCTCATGAACAAAACAGTAAAATGTTTAAATTTGTCATCATGTTTGCTAGAAACCTAGATCGAATCAGGTACAAATGTACAAGATTGATTGTGTAATTCATAAATGCTATTTCATAATGTTTCTATTTACACTATATACACCCCTAACGGTTTAGTGACGTATATGTATATTATCCTGCCTTCAGAATGACTTATACCAGAGGCTAGCATCTGGAGGAGTGAGTGCAGATGCACTACAAAGTTTACAGAGGGAGGTGTTTCAGTTGAGAGAACAGCTGAAGACTGGTTCAGGTGACAAGGAGAATGTCATCAAGAGTGACAGTAAAGAAATAAAGGTGAAGGAAATTTACCTTTAACATTCATACTGTTGAAGTATGGGCTTATAATAGCAAGGTATAATTAGGGTATAATTACCTTTACCCAGTAAGGAGAATAGAAACTTGTATTCTGGTGTCTCTGTTTACCTTTCTGTCTGTGTGTATGTCTCTGTGTGTACCTTTCTGTCTGTGGGTCTGTCTCTGTGTGTACCTTTCTGTCTGTCTCTGTGTGTACCTTTCTGTGTGTGTGTGTGTGTGTGTGTGTGTGTGTGTGTGTGTGTTTCTGGCTGGCTGTCTGTCTTTGTGTCTCAAAAGTTACTTAACCCTAGCCACTGTGGTTTCAAAATTTTAAATCTTCAAATTAAATTAAAAGATAAACTGCGTAGACAGCAACATCTTCCACAAAAATTGTTGACAAATGTACACCAGTATCTTTGATATTGACGCGGTAAAAGATAGAATATTGACATCAGAGTGCTAAGAGTTAATGGTGGGGCTCAAATCTTAGGATTTTACCGCGAAAGAGGATTTCCCTACTCTGGCCATAATCCACCCAGATCTGGATCAGCTGCCAATCTTTGGCTAACCATCACCCACAATTTGCTCGTGTTGTGATCGATCGATCCATGTACTCCCTGAATCTTAATTTCCAGAAAACTACAGGTAAGCCAGTGAATATTTTGAAACTTGCCAGCAACAGCACCTTGTAAAATTAGTTTCAAAATATTAATCAGTATGTTTATTAATGCTTTATCCCTCATATCAGCCAAAAACGGCTTCTGCAGTCGTCTTGGGAAATGTCCATTTGCAGACCAAGAGAAGATAACCGAGCCAGTCATTCTAGTGGTAAATTTTCAAAAATAATCTCGGCGGCCATATTGAAAATTGGTTTCCGGATGATAACTCCGTTACCGTTTATCGGAACGCTTTGAAACTTCATAGAGTGGTTGGACTAGGTCTGCGGACGAAACCTATCGAAATCAATAATAATCCAAAATCCAAGATTGCCGCCAGCCACAGACGGCCATCTTGAAAATTGGTTTCTGGATGATAACTCCGTTACCGTTTATCGGATCGCTTTGAACCTTCATAGAGTGGTTGGACTGTCTGATGAAGAAACCTATCGAAATCATCAATGATCTGAAATCCAAGATGGCTGGTGGCCATCTTGAAAATTGGTTTCCAAATGATAACTCCGTTAGCGTTTATCAGATCCCTTTGAAACTTCATAGGGTAGTTGGACTAGGTGTGGAGAAGAAACCTATAGAAATTGACGATGAGCCGAACTCCAAGATGCCCGCCATTGGAATATGTCTGGTGAAGAAACTTATCGAAATTTACGATAATCCAAAATCTAATATGGCCACCAGTCAGCGGCAACCATCTTGAAAATTGGTTTCCGGACGATACCTCCTTGACCGTTTAACGGATCGCTTTAACACTTCATAAGGATGACTGGTCTGATGGGGCTGAGGAAGAAATAAATATTTTCTAATAGCTCTCATTCATTGGTTTGTCATCATGGCGGGGTATTATGCGCCGTTTGCGGAGCTCTTGTTAGTATTGGATGCTTTTTGACAAAAGTAACACATTTTCATAGGCCATTAAAACAGAAGACAGAAAGGGTTAATGGAGACTGGTACCCGGCTCCAAATTTTCTGCAATAGTAATCCAATGGGGAATCGGTAACCAACGAGCTATAGTTAACTATCCAGCATTCGGCTGGGCATAGCGACTGCGCATTTTCAGTAAACCAGCAAACTGACTATAGTTAGCGAGTCAAAACTTGACTCTCTCTCTGCAGGAGTAGAAAGATTAGAATAGTGTATAGATGCTCTTAATATTGTGCTATGTTTGTACACACGTTTAAGAAAATGTTGATCTCTCTGGTGATGTTGAAATTGTGGTTTGTGGTTGTATTAACCCCTCTTGTGTCAACTTAACCCTGTAAAGGTCAAACTGACCAAAAAACAACTTTGCAGTGGTCTTCAGACATGGCTATTTGAAAGTCCTAGTGAAGAGTGTTTTTGAATATTTACCACTAGAATGACTGGCTCGGTACCCGAGCCGGTCATTCTAGTGGTAAATTTTTTTTAAATAATCTCTCGGCCTGTAGATAGACACTGGCTGAGTAAAAAATTTAATTTTCTTTACCATTACCCCTTTAATAGTCAAGCCGACGAAGAAAATTTAGTGGTAAATTTACAAAAATGTGTTCTAAAATTGAAATGTCTTGAAAAATATTGACCATCAAAATGTTTACTTGATATATCAAGTAGTATTTTGAGCGCGGCTTTGAGGCACTATTGACATAAGAGGGGTATGAAAAGTTATGTATTTTCTTTTCTTTTCATAGATTGAGCGTATAATCCGAGAGGCGGGCGGCTCGTCGGAAGGTCATAAAGTAATCACGTCACCATCACATGATCGACAGATTTATATCAGCCTTAACCAGACCACTTCATCACCGCCTCACGGGTTTGTATAGAAATACATCATTAAGGATTAGACATCTTTATAAGAAATATTCTCATAGTCAAATTAGTTTTAAAAAATTCAACATCTCACCTATGTATGATTACTTTCAAACTGAGATACTAGAATTTCAATGCCGAGCTCCTGCATGCGAGGATGAGCATGCGCACGTACGTACATGTGTGTGTGTGTGTGTGTGTGTGTGTGTGTGTGCGCGCGTCCTTCCAGATTGATTTCTGGAACCTAAAGTTAGAAAGCCTGTATGGCTTTGCATCAGATTTATAAAGTGGATTCTTCAACATGGGTCGTCGCTTGAGTTTGCATTACAGTGGAATCTGGACAGATTTGCCTCAAATCTGTATTTCCTCTGTACCATTACTTCATTGCTCCACATTTAAGTGCTGTGATTGGTGCTCGGCTTTGCATTAGCATCCTAGCTGCTTTGCTGCAACAACATCGTGAAGTTCCAACAACCTCGTTAAAACCATGATATTTTGCAAATTTCTCAAAGAATATGAGGAAAAAGTGCGGGGAACCCTGTTCTGGGTATTTTCTTTTAAACATGTTACTTTATTTTTGTTTCTGTCTCTGTCTGTCTGTGTTTCTGTCTGTCTGTCTACATTTCTGGCAAAGCCACCATGTGCATATCACACTTATATTATAAAATTTTGTTTAAATTTATAAGCTAAAACTCTAGATGTTTATTTCAAAGAAAATTTGGCGGTAATCAAAACTGCCTGAGAAAGCGAAATCTTTTATTCTAGTTTTTCATCAAATTGGTATCTAAATAATTACTTCGCGTTCTCGATGTATGATACAATACAATCAGGCGTATTTTAGACGATCACTCTTACCTGTTCTATAGTATCCACCAGGCGTGTTTTAGACGATCACTCTCACCTGTTCTATAGTATCCACCAGGCGTGTGTTAGACGATCACTCTCACCTGTTCTATAGTATCCACCAGGCTTGTTTTAGACGATCACTCTCACCTGTTCTATAGTATCCACCAGGCGTGTGTTAGACGATCATTCTCACCTGTTCTATAGTATCCACCAGGCTTGTTTTAGACAATCACTCTCACCTGTTCTATAGTGTCCACCAGGCTTGTTTTAGACAATCACTCTCACCTGTTCTATAGTGTCCACCAGGCTTGTTTTAGATGATCATTCTCACCTGTTCTATAGTGTCCACCAGGCTTGTTTTAGACAATCACTCTCACCTGTTCTATAGTGTCCACCAGGCTTGTTTTAGACGATCACTCTCACCTGTTCTACAGTATCCACCAGGCTTGTTTTAGACAATCACTCTCACCTGTTCTATAGTGTCCACCAGGCTTGTTTTAGACAATCACTCTCACCTGTTCTATAGTGTCCACCAGGCTTGTTTTAGACGATCACTCTCACCTGTTCTACAGTATCCACCAGGCTTGTTTTAGACAATCACTCTCACCTGTTCTATAGTGTCCACCAGGCTTGTTTTAGACAATCACTCTCACCTGTTCTATAGTGTCCACCAGGCTTGTTTTAGACAATCACTCTCACCTGTTCTAAAGTATCCACCAGGCTTGTTTTAGATGATCACTCTCACCTGTTCTATAGTATCCACCAGGCTTGTTTTAGACAATCACTCTCACCTGTTCTATAGTGTCCACCAGGCTTGTTTTAGACGATCACTCTCACCTGTTCTATAGTATCCACCAGGCTTGTTTTAGACGATCATTCTCACCTGTTCTATAGTATCCACCAGGCTTGTTTTAGACGATCATTCTCACCTGTTCTATAGTGTCCACCAGGCTTGTTTTAGACAATCACTCTCACCTGTTCTAAAGTATCCACCAGGCTTGTTTTAGACAATCACTCTCACCTGTTCTAAAGTATCCACCAGGCTTGTTTTAGACAATCACTCTCACCTGTTCTATAGTATCCACCAGGCTTGTTTTAGACGATCACTCTCACCTGTTCTAAAGTATCCACCAGGCTTGTTTTAGACAATCACTCTCACCTGTTCTATAGTATCCACCAGGCTTGTTTTAGACAATCACTCTCACCTGTTCTATAGTGTCCACCAGGCTTGTTTTAGACGATCACTCTCACCTGTTCTATAGTATCCACCAGGCTTGTTTTAGACGATCACTCTCACCTGTTCTAAAGTATCCACCAGGCTTGTTTTAGACAATCACTCTCACCTGTTCTATAGTATCCACCAGGCTTGTTTTAGACAATCACTCTCACCTGTTCTATAGTGTCCACCAGGCTTGTTTTAGACGATCACTCTCACCTGTTCTATAGTGTCCACCAGGCTTGTTTTAGACAATCACTCTCACCTGTTCTATAGTGTCCACCAGGCTTGTTTTAGACAATCACTCTCACCTGTTCTATAGTGTCCACCAGGCGTGTGTTAGACGATCACTCTCACCTGTTCTATAGTATCCACCAGGCTTGTTTTAGACAATCACTCTCACCTGTTCTATAGTATCCACCAGGCTTGTTTTAGACAATCATTCTCACCTGTTCTAAAGTATCCACCAGGCTTGTTTTAGACGATCACTCTCACCTGTTCTATAGTATCCACCAGGCTTGTTTTAGACAATCATTCTCACCTGTTCTATAGTATCCACCAGGCTTGTTTTAGACGATCACTCTCACCTGTTCTATAGTATCCACCAGGCTTGTTTTAGACAATCACTCTCACCTGTTCTATAGTATCCACCAGGCTTGTTTTAGACAATCACTCTCACCTGTTCTATAGTATCCACCAGGCTTGTTTTAGACAATCACTCTCACCTGTTCTATAGTGTCCACCAGGCTTGTTTTAGACAATCACTCTCACCTGTTCTAAAGTATCCACCAGGCTTGTTTTAGACAATCACTCTCACCTGTTCTATAGTATCCACCAGGCTTGTTTTAGATGATCACTCTCACCTGTTCTATAGTGTCCACCAGGCTTGTTTTAGATGATCACTCTCACCTGTTCTATAGTATCCACCAGGCTTGTTTTAGACAATCACTCTCACCTGTTCTACAGTATCCACCAGGCTTGTTTTAGACAATCACTCTCACCTGTTCTAAAGTATCCACCAGGCTTGTTTTAGACAATCACTCTCACCTGTTCTATAGTATCCACCAGGCTTGTTTTAGACAATCACTCTCACCTGTTCTATAGTGTCCACCAGGCTTGTTTTAGACAATCACTCTCACCTGTTCTATAGTATCCACCAGGCTTGTTTTAGACAATCACTCTCACCTGTTCTATAGTGTCCACCAGGCTTGTTTTAGACAATCACTCTCACCTGTTCTATAGTGTCCACCAGGCTTGTTTTAGACAATCACTCTCACCTGTTCTATAGTATCCACCAGGCTTGTTTTAGACAATCACTCTCACCTGTTCTATAGTGTCCACCAGGCTTGTTTTAGACAATCACTCTCACCTGTTCTATAGTATCCACCAGGCTTGTTTTAGACAATCACTCTCACCTGTTCTATAGTATCCACCAGGCTTGTTTTAGACAATCACTCTCACCTGTTCTATAGTATCCACCAGGCTTGTTTTAGACAATCACTCTCACCTGTTCTATAGTATCCACCAGGCTTGTTTTAGACAATCACTCTCACCTGTTCTATAGTATCCACCAGGCTTGTTTTAGACAATCACTCTCACCTGTTCTATAGTATCCACCAGGCTTGTTTTAGACAATCACTCTCACCTGTTCTATAGTATCCACCAGGCTTGTTTTAGACAATCACTCTCACCTGTTCTATAGTATCCACCAGGCTTGTTTTAGACGATCATTCTCACCTGTTCTATAGTATCCACCAGGCTTGTTTTAGACGATCACTCTCACCTGTTCTATAGTATCCACCAGGCTTGTTTTAGACGATCATTCTCACCTGTTCTATAGTATCCACCAGGCTTGTTTTAGATGATCACTCTCACCTGTTCTATAGTATCCACCAGGCTTGTTTTAGACAATCACTCTCACCTGTTCTATAGTATCCACCAGGCTTGTTTTAGATGATCACTCTCACCTGTTCTATAGTATCCACCAGGCTTGTTTTAGACGATCACTCTCACCTGTTCTATAGTATCCACCAGGCTTGTTTTAGATGATCACTCTCACCTGTTCTATAGTATCCACCAGGCTTGTTTTAGACGATCACTCTCACCTGTTCTATAGTATCCACCAGGCTTGTTTTAGACGATCATTCTCACCTGTTCTAAAGTATCCACCAGGCTTGTTTTAGACAATCACTCTCACCTGTTCTATAGTATCCACCAGGCTTGTTTTAGACAATCACTCTCACCTGTTCTATAGTATCCACCAGGCTTGTTTTAGACAATCACTCTCACCTGTTCTAAAGTATCCACCAGGCTTGTTTTAGACAATCACTCTCACCTGTTCTATAGTGTCCACCAGGCTTGTTTTAGACAATCACTCTCACCTGTTCTATAGTATCCACCAGGCTTGTTTTAGACAATCACTCTCACCTGTTCTATAGTATCCACCAGGCTTGTTTTAGACAATCACTCTCACCTGTTCTAAAGTATCCACCAGGCTTGTTTTAGATGATCACTCTCACCTGTTCTATAGTATCCACCAGGCTTGTTTTAGACAATCACTCTCACCTGTTCTATAGTATCCACCAGGTTTGTTTTAGACGATCATTCTCACCTGTTCTACAGTATCCACCAGGCTTGTTTTAGACGATCACTCACCTGTTCTATAGTATCCACCAGGCTTGTTTTAGACAATCACTCTCACCTGTTCTAAAGTATCCACCAGGCTTGTTTTAGACGATCACTCTCACCTGTTCTAAAGTATCCACCAGGCTTGTTTTAGACAATCACTCTCACCTGTTCTATAGTATCCACCAGGCTTGTTTTAGACAATCACTCTCACCTGTTCTATAGTATCCACCAGGCTTGTTTTAGACAATCACTCTCACCTGTTCTATAGTATCCACCAGGCGTGTTTTAGACGATCACTCTCACCTGTTCTATAGTATCCACCAGGCTTGTTTTAGACAATCACTCTCACCTGTTCTATAGTATCCACCAGGCTTGTTTTAGATAATCACTCTCACCTGTTCTATAGTATCCACCAGGCTTGTTTTAGACAATCACTCTCACCTGTTCTATAGTATCCACCAGGCTTGTTTTAGACAATCACTCACCTGTTCTATAGTATCCACCAGGCTTGTTTTAGACAATCACTCTCACCTGTTCTATAGTATCCACCAGGCTTGTTTTAGACGATCACTCTCACCTGTTCTATAGTATCCACCAGGCTTGTTTTAGACAATCACTCTCACCTGTTCTATAGTATCCACCAGGCTTGTTTTAGACGATCACTCTCACCTGTTCTATAGTATCCACCAGGCTTGTTTTAGATGATCATTCTCACCTGTTCTATAGTGTCCACCAGGCTTGTTTTAGACAATCACTCACCTGTTCTATAGTATCCACCAGGCTTGTTTTAGATGATCACTCTCACCTGTTCTATAGTATCCACCAGGTTTGTTTTAGACGATCACTCTCACCTGTTCTATAGTATCCACCAGGCTTGTTTTAGACAATCACTCTCACCTGTTCTATAGTATCCACCAGGCTTGTTTTAGACAATCACTCTCACCTGTTCTATAGTATCCACCAGGCTTGTTTTAGACGATCACTCTCACCTGTTCTATAGTATCCACCAGGCTTGTTTTAGATGATCATTCTCACCTGTTCTATAGTGTCCACCAGGCTTGTTTTAGACAATCACTCACCTGTTCTATAGTATCCACCAGGCTTGTTTTAGATGATCACTCTCACCTGTTCTATAGTATCCACCAGGTTTGTTTTAGACGATCACTCTCACCTGTTCTATAGTATCCACCAGGCTTGTTTTAGACAATCACTCTCACCTGTTCTATAGTATCCACCAGGCTTGTTTTAGATGATCACTCTCACCTGTTCTATAGTGTCCACCAGGTTTGTTTTAGACAATCACTCTCACCTGTTCTATAGTGTCCACCAGGCTTGTTTTAGACAATCACTCACCTGTTCTATAGTATCCACCAGGCTTGTTTTAGATGATCACTCTCACCTGTTCTATAGTATCCACCAGGCTTGTTTTAGACAATCACTCTCACCTGTTCTATAGTATCCACCAGGCTTGTTTTAGACAATCACTCTCACCTGTTCTATAGTATCCACCAGGCTTGTTTTAGACAATCACTCTCACCTGTTCTATAGTGTCCACCAGGCTTGTTTTAGATGATCACTCTCACCTGTTCTATAGTATCCACCAGGCTTGTTTTAGACAATCACTCTCACCTGTTCTATAGTATCCACCAGGTTTGTTTTAGACGATCACTCTCACCTGTTCTATAGTATCCACCAGGCTTGTTTTAGACAATCACTCTCACCTGTTCTATAGTATCCACCAGGCTTGTTTTAGACAATCACTCTCACCTGTTCTATAGTATCCACCAGGCTTGTTTTAGACAATCACTCTCACCTGTTCTATAGTGTCCACCAGGCGTGTGTTAGATGATCACTCTCACCTGTTCTATAGTATCCACCAGGCTTGTTTTAGACAATCACTCTCACCTGTTCTATAGTATCCACCAGGCTTGTTTTAGACGATCATTCTCACCTGTTCTATAGTATCCACCAGGCGTGTGTTAGACGATCACTCTCACCTGTTCTATAGTATCCACCAGGCTTGTTTTAGATGATCACTCTCACCTGTTCTATAGTATCCACCAGGTTTGTTTTAGATGATCACTCTCACCTGTTCTATAGTATCCACCAGGCTTGTTTTAGATGATCACTCTCACCTGTTCTATAGTATCCACCAGGCTTGTTTTAGACAATCACTCACCTGTTCTATAGTATCCACCAGGCTTGTTTTAGACAATCACTCTCACCTGTTCTATAGTGTCCACCAGGCTTGTTTTAGACAATCACTCTCACCTGTTCTATAGTATCCACCAGGCTTGTTTTAGATGATCACTCTCACCTGTTCTATAGTATCCACCAGGCTTGTTTTAGACAATCACTCTCACCTGTTCTATAGTGTCCACCAGGTTTGTTTTAGACAATCACTCTCACCTGTTCTATAGTATCCACCAGGCTTGTTTTAGACGATCACTCTCACCTGTTCTATAGTGTCCACCAGGCTTGTTTTAGACGATCACTCTCACCTGTTCTATAGTATCCACCAGGCTTGTTTTAGACAATCACTCACCTGTTCTAAAGTATCCACCAGGCGTGTTTTAGACAATCACTCTCACCTGTTCTATAGTATCCACCAGGCTTGTTTTAGACAATCACTCTCACCTGTTCTATAGTATCCACCAGGCTTGTTTTAGACGATCACTCTCACCTGTTCTATAGTATCCACCAGGCTTGTTTTAGACGATCACTCTCACCTGTTCTATAGTATCCACCAGGCTTGTTTTAGACGATCACTCTCACCTGTTCTATAGTATCCACCAGGCTTGTTTTAGACAATCACTCTCACCTGTTCTATAGTATCCACCAGGCTTGTTTTAGACGATCACTCTCACCTGTTCTATAGTATCCACCAGGCTTGTTTTAGACAATCACTCTCACCTGTTCTATAGTATCCACCAGGCTTGTTTTAGACGATCACTCTCACCTGTTCTATAGTGTCCACCAGGTTTGTTTTAGACAATCACTCTCACCTGTTCTATAGTATCCACCAGGCTTGTTTTAGACGATCATTCTCACCTGTTCTATAGTATCCACCAGGCTTGTTTTAGATGATCATTCTCACCTGTTCTATAGTGTCCACCAGGCTTGTTTTAGACAATCACTCTCACCTGTTCTAAAGTATCCACCAGGCTTGTTTTAGATGATCACTCTCACCTGTTCTATAGTATCCACCAGGCTTGTTTTAGACAATCACTCTCACCTGTTCTAAAGTATCCACCAGGCTTGTTTTAGACAATCACTCTCACCTGTTCTAAAGTATCCACCAGGCTTGTTTTAGATGATCACTCTCACCTGTTCTACAGTATCCACCAGGCTTGTTTTAGACAATCACTCACCTGTTCTATAGTGTCCACCAGGCTTGTTTTAGACAATCACTCTCACCTGTTCTATAGTGTCCACCAGGCTTGTTTTAGACGATCACTCTCACCTGTTCTATAGTATCCACCAGGCTTGTTTTAGACAATCACTCTCACCTGTTCTATAGTGTCCACCAGGCTTGTTTTAGACAATCACTCTCACCTGTTCTACAGTATCCACCAGGCTTGTTTTAGACAATCACTCTCACCTGTTCTATAGTATCCACCAGGTTTGTTTTAGACAATCACTCTCACCTGTTCTACAGTATCCACCAGGCTTGTTTTAGACAATCACTCTCACCTGTTCTACAGTATCCACCAGGCTTGTTTTAGACAATCACTCTCACCTGTTCTATAGTATCCACCAGGTTTGTTTTAGACAATCACTCTCACCTGTTCTATAGTATCCACCAGGCTTGTTTTAGACAATCACTCTCACCTGTTCTATAGTATCCACCAGGCTTGTTTTAGACAATCACTCTCACCTGTTCTAAAGTATCCACCAGGCTTGTTTTAGACAATCACTCTCACCTGTTCTATAGTGTCCACCAGGTTTGTTTTAGACAATCACTCTCACCTGTTCTATAGTATCCACCAGGCTTGTTTTAGATGATCACTCTCACCTGTTCTATAGTGTCCACCAGGCTTGTTTTAGACAATCACTCTCACCTGTTCTACAGTATCCACCAGGCTTGTTTTAGACAATCACTCTCACCTGTTCTATAGTATCCACCAGGTTTGTTTTAGACAATCACTCTCACCTGTTCTACAGTATCCACCAGGCTTGTTTTAGACAATCACTCTCACCTGTTCTACAGTATCCACCAGGCTTGTTTTAGACAATCACTCTCACCTGTTCTATAGTATCCACCAGGTTTGTTTTAGACAATCACTCTCACCTGTTCTATAGTATCCACCAGGCTTGTTTTAGACAATCACTCTCACCTGTTCTATAGTATCCACCAGGCTTGTTTTAGACAATCACTCTCACCTGTTCTAAAGTATCCACCAGGCTTGTTTTAGACGATCATTCTCACCTGTTCTATAGTATCCACCAGGCTTGTTTTAGATGATCATTCTCACCTGTTCTATAGTATCCACCAGGCTTGTTTTAGACAATCACTCTCACCTGTTCTAAAGTATCCACCAGGCTTGTTTTAGACAATCACTCTCACCTGTTCTATAGTATCCACCAGGCTTGTTTTAGACGATCACTCTCACCTGTTCTATAGTATCCACCAGGCTTGTTTTAGACAATCACTCTCACCTGTTCTATAGTGTCCACCAGGTTTGTTTTAGACAATCACTCTCACCTGTTCTATAGTGTCCACCAGGTTTGTTTTAGACAATCACTCTCACCTGTTCTATAGTATCCACCAGGCTTGTTTTAGATGATCACTCTCACCTGTTCTATAGTATCCACCAGGCTTGTTTTAGACGATCACTCTCACCTGTTCTATAGTATCCACCAGGCTTGTTTTAGACGATCACTCTCACCTGTTCTATAGTATCCACCAGGCTTGTTTTAGACAATCACTCACCTGTTCTATAGTATCCACCAGGCTTGTTTTAGACGATCACTCTCACCTGTTCTATAGTATCCACCAGGCTTGTTTTAGACAATCACTCACCTGTTCTATAGTATCCACCAGGCTTGTTTTAGACAATCACTCTCACCTGTTCTATAGTATCCACCAGGCTTGTTTTAGACAATCACTCACCTGTTCTAAAGTATCCACCAGGCTTGTTTTAGACAATCACTCTCACCTGTTCTATAGTATCCACCAGGCTTGTTTTAGACAATCACTCTCACCTGTTCTATAGTGTCCACCAGGTTTGTTTTAGACAATCACTCTCACCTGTTCTATAGTATCCACCAGGCTTGTTTTAGACAATCACTCTCACCTGTTCTATAGTATCCACCAGGCTTGTTTTAGACAATCACTCTCACCTGTTCTATAGTGTCCACCAGGTTTGTTTTAGACAATCACTCTCACCTGTTCTATAGTGTCCACCAGGCTTGTTTTAGACGATCACTCTCACCTGTTCTATAGTATCCACCAGGCTTGTTTTAGACGATCACTCTCACCTGTTCTATAGTGTCCACCAGGCGTGTGTTAGACGATCACTCTCACCTGTTCTATAGTATCCACCAGGCTTGTTTTAGACGATCACTCTCACCTGTTCTATAGTGTCCACCAGGTTTGTTTTAGACAATCACTCTCACCTGTTCTATAGTATCCACCAGGCTTGTTTTAGACGATCATTCTCACCTGTTCTACAGTATCCACCAGGCTTGTTTTAGACGATCACTCACCTGTTCTATAGTATCCACCAGGCTTGTTTTAGACAATCACTCTCACCTGTTCTATAGTGTCCACCAGGCTTGTTTTAGACAATCACTCTCACCTGTTCTATAGTATCCACCAGGCTTGTTTTAGACAATCACTCTCACCTGTTCTATAGTATCCACCAGGCGTGTGTTAGACGATCACTCTCACCTGTTCTATAGTATCCACCAGGCTTGTTTTAGACAATCACTCTCACCTGTTCTATAGTATCCACCAGGCTTGTTTTAGACAATCACTCTCACCTGTTCTATAGTATCCACCAGGCTTGTTTTAGACGATCACTCTCACCTGTTCTATAGTATCCACCAGGTTTGTTTTAGACAATCACTCTCACCTGTTCTATAGTATCCACCAGGCTTGTTTTAGACAATCACTCTCACCTGTTCTAAAGTATCCACCAGGCTTGTTTTAGACAATCACTCTCACCTGTTCTATAGTATCCACCAGGCTTGTTTTAGACAATCACTCTCACCTGTTCTATAGTATCCACCAGGCTTGTTTTAGACGATCACTCTCACCTGTTCTATAGTATCCACCAGGCTTGTTTTAGATGATCACTCTCACCTGTTCTATAGTGTCCACCAGGCTTGTTTTAGACGATCACTCTCACCTGTTCTATAGTGTCCACCAGGCTTGTTTTAGACGATCACTCTCACCTGTTCTATAGTATCCACCAGGTTTGTTTTTAGACGATCACTCTCACCTGTTCTATAGTATCCACCAGGCTTGTTTTAGACAATCACTCTCACCTGTTCTATAGTGTCCACCAGGCTTGTTTTAGACGATCACTCTCACCTGTTCTATAGTATCCACCAGGTTTGTTTTAGATGATCACTCTCACCTGTTCTACAGTATCCACCAGGCTTGTTTTAGACGATCACTCTCACCTGTTCTATAGTATCCACCAGGCTTGTTTTAGACAATCACTCTCACCTGTTCTAAAGTATCCACCAGGCTTGTTTTAGACAATCACTCTCACCTGTTCTATAGTATCCACCAGGTTTGTTTTAGACGATCACTCTCACCTGTTCTAAAGTATCCACCAGGCTTGTTTTAGACAATCACTCTCACCTGTTCTAAAGTATCCACCAGGCTTGTTTTAGACAATCACTCTCACCTGTTCTAAAGTATCCACCAGGCTTGTTTTAGACAATCACTCTCACCTGTTCTAAAGTATCCACCAGGCTTGTTTTAGACAATCACTCTCACCTGTTCTAAAGTATCCACCAGGCTTGTTTTAGACAATCACTCTCACCTGTTCTAAAGTATCCACCAGGCTTGTTTTAGACGATCACTCTCACCTGTTCTACAGTATCCACCAGGTTTGTTTTAGATGATCACTCTCACCTGTTCTATAGTATCCACCAGGCTTGTTTTAGACGATCACTCTCACCTGTTCTATAGTATCCACCAGGCTTGTTTTAGACAATCACTCTCACCTGTTCTAAAGTATCCACCAAGACAATCACATCAGTGTCGGGAATATATCTAAACACTTTCACAATTAAACTCGCCGTATTCAATCTCGGGGCAGACAAACAGGTAAACTGTTGAATATTTTTTAATGAATTTAACAGGAAGCCATAGCTGTTGAATATTTTTTAATGAATTTAACAGGAAGCCATAGCTGCTTTAGGCAGCCTTAGGCAGCAATGACTTCCAGTAGTGTTGGGAATTGGTACTATTTTTGTAATCGATGATTGGCCATAGCTGCTTTAGGCAGCAATGGCTTCCAGTAGTGTTGGGAATTGGTACTATTTTTGTAATCGATGATTGGCCATAGCTGCTTTAGGCAGCAATGGCTTCCAGTAGTGTTGGGAATTGGTACTATTTTTGTAATCTATGATTGGCCATAGCTGCTTTAGGCAGCAATGGCTTCCAGTAGTGTTGGGAATTGGTACTATTTTTGTAATCGATGATTGGCCATAGCTGCTTTAGGCAGCAATGGCTTCCAGTAGTGTTGGGAATTGGTACTATTTTTGTAATCGATGATTGGCCATAGCTGCTTTAGGCAGCAATGGCTTCCAGTAGTGTTGGGAATTGGTACTATTTTTGTAATCGATGATTGGCCATAGCTGCTTTAGGCAGCAATGGCTTCCAGTAGTGTTGGGAATTGGTACTATTTTTGTAATCGATGATTGGCCATAACTGCTTTAGGCAACAATGGCTTCCAGTAGTGTTGGGAATTGGTACTATTTTTGTAATCGATGATTGGCCATAGCTGCTTTAGGCAACAATGGCTTCCAGTAGTGTTGGGAATTGGTACTATTTTTGTAATCGATGATTGGCCATAGCTGCTTTAGGCAGCAATGGCTTCCAGTAGTGTTGGGAATTGGTACTATTTTTGTAATCGATGATTGGCCATAGCTGCTTTAGGCAACAATGGCTTCCAGTAGTGTTGGGAATTGGTACTATATTTGTAATCTATGATTGGCCATAGCTGCTTTAGGCAGCAATGGCTTCCAGTAGTGTTGGGAATTGGTACTATTTTTGTAATCGATGATTGGCCATAGCTGCTTTAGGCAGCAATGGCTTCCAGTAGTGTTGGGAATTGGTACTATTTTTGTAATCGATGATTGGCTTTACATACTAACCAATGATCAATTAATGATCGATCAAAACATTTTGTCATTTTTACCCATTCTGAAATTTTGAATGCAATAATTATTTCATGTTCATGGATATTTAACCTTAATAATTTAAGAAATAGTATGTTGAATATTTTGAAATTAATTTGATTGGAAGCAGTTGCTGCACATCTCTCAGTCAAATAAGTTTCAAACTATTCAACAGGTTATTGGTATAGTGGTTTTAACATTAGCATACTATTTCAGTGTTTCGAAGGTTAATGTATGACATGACTATGGACTCGTATGGAGTAATACTATGTTAGATAGTTGTAAAAATGAAATTAAAATGGTATTGCCGAAAAAAAAGAATCATCTGCAGTTTTAATATCGTAAATTTAAAAACAGTCAAAATCGATTTCTTAAATCATGATCGATCTGTTGGCTGGACATGTAAACCAATCAATCATCGATCAAATCGATTAATTAGAGCAACACTAGCTTCCAGTCATTAATTTCAAAATGTTCAACAATATGCTATAAATCATAAAAAATGTCCAGTTTTCAGGGATTTGTCATTGAAAGGGTTGAAATGTTTTCCAACTGACACACTTCTCCCAGTCTTTGTGTGTGTGTGACAGAATACTAATATTTATGATTGTATTGTTGCTGTGACCTGGAGAGATGACAGACTGAGAGAAGCGGCACAAATGACTAGTGGTCCTTGATAAGAGGTGGTCTGTTTCTAAAGATCATTTACCATAAAGCTGTACTTTAACCCTTACCATTCTGATGTCAATATTCTATATTTTACTGCGTCAATAGCAAAGAACCTGGTGTACATTTTTCAACAATTTTGGTGGAGGATGTTGCTGTCTACGACAGCACCATCTTCCACCAAATTTGTTTTAAAATGAACACCAGTTCATCTTTTAATTTAATGTGAAAATTAACAATTTTGACATCAGAGTGTTAAGATTTAAGACAGCTGATCTGTTACTTAGCTTCTTTAGCCCTTTAGGCCTCGAGATTGTTTAAGAAAATGTGTATTTTCTCATAGAAAATGTCGATTCGCAGACCAAGAGAAGACTATTTTTGAAAATTTACCACTGGAATGACTGACTCAGTTATCCAGTCAGTCATTCTAGTGATAAATTTTCAAAAATTACCTTCTCTTGGTCTGCAAATGGATGTTTCTCAAGACCACTGCAGAAGACGTTTTTGACTGATATGAGTGTTACGGGGTTGTGTTTAACCTTTAAAGACTCCTATCGGCAAAAAATGGCTTCTGTAGTCGTCTTGAGAAATATACATTTGCAGACCTAGAGAAGACTATTTCTGAAAACATACCACTGGAATGACTGGCTCGATAACCAAGCCAGTCATTCCGGTGGAAGATTTTCAAAATACTCTTCTCTAGGTCTGCAAATGTATATTTTCTTTGAGAAATTGTAAATATTCTTGAACAAATTTGAGGGTTAAAGGGATAAGATAGCTGGTCTGTTACATAGCTCCTTTAAGACTAACTGTCTCCCCGCTACAAGGAATTAGATAATAATCTCAATGGTCAAGAACTCTGAACCTGCTGAATGTTTTGAAAACAATTTGATTGAAAGTTGTTGGTGACTTAAGTTAAATTGTTTTCAAAATATTTAGCAGGTGGAGAAATAAACCCTGGAAAGGGTCTGCAAAGACCTAGCAGTCAAATGTTTAGCTATTTTCCTTATTGAATGTCCATTTGCGGGCCAAGATAACACTATGCTTAAAATTTTACTACTGAAATGAGTGTCTCCGTTACTGCTCATTATCAGTTATCGGTCAGTTCAGTAGTAAAATTAGTTTTTCTTGTCCTGCAAATAGCCATTGCCATGTCCACTGCCAGTACATATTAGTGTTATGTTCACAGTGATGGTAGTAGTAGTGCACGCAGTGTGGAGAGTGAGCTAGCCGCTGTACAGGCGCTACGACAGAAGCTACAGGACGATGTGTTACAGAATCAACGTGTACGCGCAGAGCTTGAACAGCACATGGCGAGTGTCACCAGTCGCAGAGCCGCCACTCCATGTAAGTTTATTGTCTCATTGCTAGACTTGGTTTCATTAGCTCAACTGGCCTGAAAGGCCAAGTGAGCTTATGTCGTGGCGGGCCATTTTGAATTTTTTTATTTGATGTATTTTGAGGCCGAAATTGGTTTTATATAGGTTTTTGGGTATTCTGATTTGAAATTTGCACTCTTCGAAACTGTCGGCTAAACGGTTTGGGAGCCATCTTGCATCATTTTAGCACCAAAAGCTCCCATACTAAAGCAATGGGAAATTTAAAATGTCTTCTCGAGAACTACTGGGTCGATTTCAATTATATTTGGCAGGAAGCATCCTTAGGGCATAGAGATTCCATTTTGTTCAAACGAAGCCGATCGGCCAATTTGGCCGGCAGCCTTCTTGGATTTCGGCTGATTTTTAGAAATGTCTAAAAAATCTCCAAAACCATTTGAGGGATGAATTCAGACCTCATGAAATATGATCTATGGTAAGAGCTGACCCAAGTTTGTTCAAGGGAACTTGATTGACTAAGTGGTTCAGCAGCCATCTTGGATGACCTCATTTTCGCAAAAACAACTTCTTCCCCAGAACCACTGAAGCAATCAGGCCGAAATTTGTGATATATGATTAAGAACTAAGGGCCATTAAAGTCTGTTCAAGAGAAGTTGATCCATCAAAAAAACTGGCCGCTTTAAAATGTCTTTAAAAATCTCCAAACCCGCTTGGGGGATCAATTCAAAACGCATGAAATATCATCTAGGGCAAGAGTTGCGCCAAGTTTGTTTCAAGGGAACTTGATTGGCAAAATGGTTTGGTGGCCATCTTGGATAACCTAATTTTTGCCAAAATGACTCCAGGACCACTGAGCGGATTGGGCCGAAATTTGGGAGATATGATTAGGCACTGAGTGCCATTAAAGTTTTTTCAAGGGAAGGCGCTACGTCAGAAACATGGCTGCAGTGAACCAATCAAAATGTAGTGTGTTTGGCGGCCATATTGGACTTGCAAAAATGTCCACAAACTCATTTAGAAGACTACGCCTAAACCACCCACCAATAATTGTGAAAAAAATGCATATGTGTTTCTAATACAGTAGCACATGGCGAGCCTCACCAGTCATGTAAGGTTACTGTGTCATGGCTTGGCTTATTACCTCACCTGCTTATGTCATGTCTGTCATCAACTTTTATTTTGGAACATTTCAACCAAATTTGTCAGGAAGCATCCTCGGGTCATAGAGATTCAAGATTGTTCAAATTAAGTTGATTGGTTGATTTAGATCATGGCCATCTAGGATTTTACGCTATTTTTAAAAGCACCTTTAAACATCTCTGAAACCGCTTGGTCAATGGAGGAGTCCAGTTTTAGCTCTACCCCGCCCATCTCTAGCTAAGCTCCACCCACGCTTTGCCCATGTTGGCATTAATCGATCCCTGTTCACTGTGAATCTCAATTTCCAGAAAACTATACAGGTAATTTGTTGAATATATTGAAACTAATTTGACTTGGTGCTGTTGCTGCCTATTGTGTGTGTGTGTGTGTGTGTGTGTGTGTGTGTGTGTGTGTGTGTGTGTGTGTGTGTGTGTGTGTGTGTGTGTGTGTGTGTGTGTGTGTGTGTGTGTGTGTGTGTGTGTGTGTGTGTGTGTGTGTGTGTGTGTGTGTGTGTGTGTGTGTGTGTGTGTGTGTGTGTGTGTGTGTGTGTGTGTGTGTGTGTGTGTGTGTGCATGCGTGTGTGTGCATGTGTATGCATGTGTCCGTGCATGCGCGCGCATGTGTGTGTGTATACTGCTTGTCAGAAACATCTGCAATCTCATTGTTTTTACTATTATTATTAGTAGTAGTAGTATTATTATTCTTTTCAGCTGATAGCACCGACTCTGCAATTGGATTGAGGGAAGAGAATGATTTACTGAAAAGGGAGCTAGCGAACGCAAACCGCAGAAACTCTGAGTTAGCATTCAGGCATGTCCAAGCCGATTCAACCACAGCTGATGTTGATAGTACGGGTCTAAATGGCATGTCTCCAGCATCGTTACGTAAAACATTGAAGGGCATACAGGCAAAATTACACCAAACTTTGACTCTGAATGAGAAACTAAAAGAAGAAATTGCTATTACAGAGGCAGAGAGGGAAGTGTTTATGCACGATGAAGTCAATCAGCAGAACACCGAGACATTAAATGACCTTCAGCACTTTAGAGAAGATAATGAACTCTTGAGGAGTAAGTTTGGAATATCCGCTCGTGAGGACCTTAGTGCTGCAGTCTTGCCAGATGTTACTGAACTCAAAACTCTAAATCAGAAGTTGAAAAGTAAAGTGAGAAGCCTAGATAGTATTAATAATGTACTTAAGCATCAGATTGAGTCGAGTCTGAAACCGGGTAATGATTCCTCTCATCTCAACCCGGAACTGTTAATTAAAATGGCTAAGAAGATCGAGAAATTGAAAGAGGAACTGAGAAAGGAGCGGGAGATTTTAAGACAAGTTAGAATAGAGCGTGAGTCATTGCTCGGTGAACAACATGGCAGCGCAACTGTGGTTAGAAGTAAGTTAAGCAAAAACTGTCAAACAGATGATCATTCTTATGGCGGGTTAGCTCCGGCGAGTATCCAGCCAAGTCGAATCCCAGTAGCCCATTCTAATTCATCAACAATGGTGGGCTGCTCACTATCTGATTATGATGTAGCTAAATCTAAGCAGCCGGATGTTGTTAGGAACGCTCTCCGTGATGCTAGAGCTCACATTCACTGTCTGGAGAAGAAGGTTTTAGCGACTGAAGCGACGTGTCGTGCTCTGACCAGGAAGATGTCCTATTACCGTCGCGCCGCTGAAGATGCTGGTATTCCGATGGAACCACCTCGACGCTCTCAAAGCGAGTCGTGTCTTATTGATCTTAATGGACTGGACAGTACTGATGACCAATCAGAATTACTTGTATCGTTATCAGACGCGTCAAACCTTAGCGTAGCACTGTCATCCATTAAATCAAAACTCTCAAGTGTCGATACAATAAACATGGAAGCTTTATGCCGATTTGGTGAAAGTAATGATATTGGAGAGCTTAAGCAGCAGGTTATGGACCTTAGAACACAAATTGAAAATTATCATCAGGCGATATGTGACATTAGTCTAAATATCAGTGACAGCAAGATGGTTAGCTCTGAGTTATTGAAGTACGGTGACGCGTCACTGCAGAATAATATGCATAATGAAACGCTAACGGAGGGTAATGGTGAGGCGAATATGACTGATAAACAACTCCCATTACGTGCTGTCTCACAGGATCTGACATCCACAAATAGTCCTGTTATCGACTCTCTGAATGACTCTGTGAAGTATAAGGATGTGGAGATAGCGTGCCTAAAGAAGCAGCTGTGTGACAGTCAGAACCTGTGTACACAGTTACATGAGCAGCTTGATGAAGTGAATGCATTCCTGGAGCGTGCACTGTATTGTGAGCAGAGTCTGCACGGATATAACGATGATGTCACTCGGGACGGGAATACTGACGGCATGATTCAGGCACTCAGTGTCACGCAGGAGATACTCAAGGACCTTACGTGTACACTAGAAGGTATGTTATTCAGCTGTCAGAAATAGTGCTGTATAGAGTATTATGCTCCATTCTCTGTTACTGTAATGGTCATGCTGGTAAGAAAAACGTTTAATTTGTGCTTGTTGAATATCCATATGTAGGCCAAGAGATTATTTTTGGAAATTTACCACTGGAAGCGCTGCCTGTCATCGAGCCTGTCATTTTAGGGATAAATTTTCAAATAGTCTTCTCTTAGTGCACAAATAGAGATTTTTCAGGAATGCACAGAGGACGGATTAAATGTCAAAATATGTCAAGAAAATACAACTTTTGTTCTTCAAATGCTGACCAAGAAACTAATAAAATTGGATGGAAATAGTGTAAGAAAATTTGAAACATTCATAGAGCAGAAAAATAGCCCCTAATCGTTTAACCCTCAAATGTGTTCAAGAAAATTTTTAATTTTCTCATAAAATGTCCATTTGAATACTAAGAGAAATTTTCAAAAATATTCTGTTTTTCTGCAAATGGCCATTTCTCAAGACGACTGCAGAAGGCATTTGTTGGTTGTCTTACTTGTTAAATGTTTAAATATAGCTTACCTGATTTCCATTCATGGTGAGAATTTATTAAAGGTGCATATTCACAGCAGAATGGTTCAAAATAAAGTTGTTGAAATTATATACTTCTAGAGGCTTAAATTGTGTTCCTAGATGTAATGAAACGAAATAAATCTTAGCATATGATGATTTCATTATGTATAAATTAATAAACTTGTAGGTTGTCAAATTGAATTAGAAGCACGAGTCCCTAATTCAAATTCACAACTAAACATAAGAAATTTATTTATATGGAATGAAATCATCATATGTTAAGATTTATTGTTTCATTACACTGAGGTACACAATTTAAGCCCCTAAACGTATATAGTTTCAGCAATTTTATTTTGAAGCATTTTGATATGCACCTTTAAGAAATTACTGTGTGAATCATATAATTATAGAAATCTGTAAATGTGCTGTATATTCCCAAGTATATTCTGAATTTAAATGCAATATAGATTTATGGTATTACAGTTGTTTTAAACTGCAACTACATCACAAGCAAGCTGGTTGCATGGGCGGGAGGCAACCACGAGGTACTATAATAAATCTACACCAAATGTGAAACTTTTTGTGCCGCAGATATGTGAATTAAATTACAGTAATTCGCTTAATAGTAGCTTATGATCTAATAGAAGCCCACCCCCTAACTTTGACATATGAGCTCCAATGATTTCTTAGCAGTTTCAAAACGGCAAAACTCTGTATTAGAAGCCCACCCCCTAACTCAGCAGACTGTATAGGAAAATTTTTCTTAAGAGCAAATTTGTAAGAATAGTGTGTATAATAATAACAATCGTGTCACAGGGTGTGTCTACTTCAGACCGATCTCTGCCCTGATACATTCCCGGCCCCTCTAGAAGTCAATACAGGCCTCAGATTTGTAAATCTCGACCGCCTATTAGGTTAATACTAATAGTAGGCCACGTATGTTCCAGATATAATAAAGTTTATTCCACACTTTTGTAGTCAAAATGCGCGTAAAACAGTCTTGGCGTGATTAAATACCTTCCGTATAAAAAGACCAAATTTATGTACCAAACAACAAGGATGGGAGAAAATGTGCATCAATTTTGTAACACCGATCAACATTAAATGATCCAAATTGAATTATTACGAACGACAATATAGCCGGCTTCTTAAGTTGGCGAGCCAGCGGTTCTTGAGATGTGAGGCATCATGTTCTCGCAAGATATTATACGCTAATGGGAGTTTATCAAACGGGTACCCGTTGTTTAATATCAGTATAATACTCGGTTCCTTTCGCGCAATGATAATATATAGATATTCCCGAGTTCCAAGTCCCCGATTCCAGAATATTTATATCCGAGTACTCGCTCTAAAATAAACTCTTCAATTGGAGGCGAGTCACGTGATTTGTATTTTTTCACGACGCCATTTTATATCAAATTGTGGATTAATTTTGATGTAATAAACGAGCTTTATTAAAGAATACGCAATATTTAGGCGCTCAAATCAAATAATTTCACTTCCCCCGGTGATGTTTTGATGTATACATTAAACATAGGCATAGGCGGTGAGAATTGTTACGGGAGAGAATATGTTGAATTTCCGTGGTATCAATTTTAGAAAACTTTTTTGGGAACACTATAATATAAGCCCACCCCCTTTCTCAGAGATGTTTGGATGGAAATTGAACACCTCTTGTCCTAATAGAAGCCTAGGTTACTATTAAGCGAAATACGGTAGCCCATGAAGATGTGTACATGCAGACAAGGGCTCATATGTCTGGCCACGCTGGATGATTTGGCCAACGTTATCATTAAATGGTTAAACCTTTAAGCCTAAAGTTTGTTCAAGAAAATTTCAACAAAATGTCCATTTGTTGACTAAGAAGATACTTTTTTTGAAAATTTACCGCTGGAATGACTTGCTCGATAAGCGAGCCAGTCATTCCAGTGATAAATTTTCAAAAATAGTATCCTTTTCTGCAAATGGTAATTTCTCGAGACTACTGTGGACTCCTTTTTTGGCCGGCTTAATCATTACATAGTGAAATTAAATCTGAATAGCTTGATGTTTAACATGATTTTATTTTTATAATTTTCAGTCACGGATCCGACGGCTGATGGTGGCGATGAATTGAGTGTTACAGAGAGCAAGCAGGAGTTGTACAGACGGCTTCAGAAAGCCCTGAGAGACAATGATAGACTTAACACACAGCTTGCAGAGATAAGGTAAGGCTTTAGAAAGCCCTGAGAGACAATGATAGACTTAACGCAAAGCTTCCAGAGATAAGGTAAGGCTTCAGAAAGCATTAAGAGACAATGAGCTTCAGAAAGCTCTGAGAGACAATGATAGACTTAACGCACAGTTTGCAGAGATAAGGTAAGGCTTCAGAAAGCACTGAGAGACAATGATAGACTTAACACACAGCTTGCAGAGATACGGTAAGGCTTCAGAAAGTACTGAGAGACAATGATAGACTTAACACACAGCTTGCAGAGATACGGTAAGGCTTCAGAAAGCACTGAGAGACAATGATAGACTTAACACACAGCTTGCAGAGATAAGATAAGACTTCAGAAAGCACTGAGAGACAAAGATAGACTTCAGAAAATGCTGAGAGACAGTGATAGACTTAACGCAAAGCTTCCAGAGATAAGGTAAGGCTTCAGAAAGCACTGAGAGACAACGATAGACTTCAGAAAGCACAGAGACAATGATAGACTTAACACACAGCTTGCAGAGATAAGGTACGGCTTCAGAAAGTGCTGAGAGACAATGATAGACTTAACACACAGCTTGCAGAGATAAGGTAAGGCTTCAGAAAACACTGAGAGACAATGATAGACTCCAAAAAGCCCTGAGAGACAATGATGGACTTAACACACAGCTTGCAGAGATAAGATAAGACTTCAGAAGGCGCTGAGAGACAACGATAGACTTCAGAAAGCGCTGAGAGACAATGATAGACTTAACGCACAGTTTGCAGAGATAAGGTAAGGCTTCAGAAAGCACTGAGAGACAATGATAGACATAACACTGCTTGCAGAGATAAGGTAAGGCTTCAGAAAGCACTGAGAGACAATGAGCTTCAGAAAGCTCTGAGAGACAATGATAGACTTAACGCACAGCTTGCAGCGATAAGATAAGACTTCAGAAAGCACTGAGAGACAATGATAGACTTCAGAAAGCGCTGAGAGACAATGATAGACTTAACGCACAGCTTGCAGAGATAAGGTAAGGCTTCAGAAAGCACTGAGAGACAATGATAGACTTCAGAAAGCTCTGAGAGACAATGATAGACTTAACGCACAGCTTGCAGAGATAAGGTAAGGCTTCAGAAAGCACTGAGAGACAATGATAGACTTAACACACAGCTTGCAGAGATAAGGTAAGGCTTCAGAAAGCACTGAGAGACAATGATAGACTTCAGAAAGCGCTGAGAGACAATGATAGACTTAACACACAGCTTGCAGAGATAAGGTAAGGCTTCAGAAAGCACTGAGACAATGATAGACTTAACACACCGCTTGCAGAGATACGGTAAGGCTTCAGAAAGCACTGAGAGACAATGATAGACTTAACACACAGCTTGCAGAGATAAGATAAGACTTCAGAAAGCACTGAGAGACAATGATAGACTTAACGCAAAGCTTCCAGAGATAAGGTAAGGCTTCAGAAAGCACTGAGAGACAATGAGCTTCAAAAAGCCCTGAGAGACAATGATTGACTTAACACACACGTTGCAGAGATAAGATAAGACTTCAGAAAGCACTGAGAGACAACGATAGACTTCAGAAAGCACTGAGAGACAATGATAGACTTAACGCACAGTTTGCAGAGATGAGGTAAGGCTTCAGAAAGCGCTGAGAGACAATGATAGACTTAACACACAGCTTGCAGAGATAAGGTAAGACTTCAGAAAGCACTGAGAGACAATGATAGACTTCAGAAAGCGCTGAGAGACAATGATAGACTTAACACACAGCTTGCAGAGATAAGGTAAGGCTTCAGAAAGCGCTGAGAGACAATGATAGACTTCAGAAAGCCCTGAGAGACAATGATGGACTTCAGAAAGCGCTGAGAGACAATGATAGACTTAACACACAGCTTGCAGAGATAAGGTAAGACTTCAGAAAGCACTGAGAGACAATGATAGACTTCAGAAAGCGCTGAGAGACAATGATAGACTTAACACGCAGCTTGCAGAGATAAGGTAAGGCTTCAGAAAGCGCTGAGAGACAATGATAGACTTCAGAAAGTGCTGAGAGACAATGATAGACTTAACACACAGCTTGCAGAGATAAGGTAAGGCTTCAGAAAGCCCTGAGAGACAATGATAGACTTAACACATAGCTTGCAGAGATAAGGTAAGACTTCAGAAAGACTGAGAGACAATGATAGACTTCAGAAAGCCCTGAGAGACAATGATAGACCTAACACACCGCTTGCAGAGATAAGTAACAGTGTGTGTCTACATCAGTTTAACCTTATAAAGAAAAACTCATCTTATGCTAAAAAATTTCCCACCTAGTATCCATCCATGCCATTTTAGGTTTTTATCATGCCAGCAATGAACAATATTCAGGCTTTAGTAGCTAAATGTTGATACATTTCTACAGAGTATGATTGCTGTCATGATTTACTTTTCAATCAATCAGAAAAAGCCTAGTTTGTCTGCCTCAGTATATACGCTCAGGAATAGAGATACCAGCTATAGTTTGGCAATGTGCCATAAAAGCAATCATAACGGTAAGCTGTTGAATATTTTGAAACCGTCTATAGGTCTAATAGTGGAGACGATTGGCTGTGGTGTTAGCGTTGTCGACTGGTAATCAGCCGGGCAGGGGTTCAAATAAAAAATAAAAACCAGCCTAGATGTGGCGTAAATGGGACCGGGAATCAGGGACTTGATAGATGTCAATCAAACCAATAACTTTTTGCCGTCTATAGGTTGGCAACGTGGTATAAAAGCAACCATGCAAGTAAGCTGTTGAATATTTTAAAACTAATTTGACTGGAAGTTGTTGCTGCCAGTCGAATTAGTTTCAAAATATTCAACAACTCAAGATAATTATTACATAATAAGGATTGTAAAACATTGGCACTTACATGACATTACACACTATTTCTTGAGGCGATAAAATGGTGGCGATCACTGTTCAACATTTATGGGATATTACAAAGCAGATAATTGTGATACAGATAAGGGAATGTGACAGGATATTTATGATATGAAATCTATAAACCATAATCTATCGGTGAAATTCAACATTTTATGTGAGATTAGCATCCCTTTAATATTCAAAGTTTTACAAGAAAAATTACATTTTCTCAAAGAAAATGTCCATTTGCAGACCATTGGATTTTGTTTTGAAAATTTAACTGGAATGACTGGCTAAATTTTCAGAAATATTCTTCTCTTGGTCTGCAAAGAGATATTTCTCAACATCAGTGCAGCGGTTGTTTTTTGGTCGGCTTAACTTTGAATGGTTTAAAGGTGCTGTGCTTTCAATTTTTATTGAATTTAATGATGAATGATATGGGAAAATGCTGTACTCTAGCACTTTTATACCATCAGACTTTAGCATCGGAGACCGCTCCATACATTAACAATGGTAGTGATGCCAATGTTTTTCCTGGAAGAGTGCTTTTTCTTTGTCCACTTGACCCTATTATCCAGGCATAATTAGATTGCTCATTTGCTGACGCATCCTCACATATCCCCCACATTCACTGCACCCTGTGGGCGGAGCCAAATATAAATGTCGTTTGCACTCTGCAGTCATACGGGTAACTAACATACCACATTTGGTTGAATTCCATCCACTGGCTTGAGTTGTATTGTAATCAATTTCATGACCATTTAACCCCTGCCCCCCCCCCCCACTCCCCCTCATGAGGGATGAGCCAAATGTACTTGTCCTCTTGCACTCTACAATCATATAGGTAACTGACATACCAAATTTGGTTGAATTCCGTATAACGGTTTCAGGGGAGTTACACCACAATCATCCTACCCCACCCCTTGGGAGCAGGGCCAAATGTAAATGCGCTCTTGCACTCCACACTTAAATGGGTAACTCACATAACAAATTTTGTTGAATTCCATCAAAAGGTTTCGGAGGATTTGTGTTACAATCAATTTCTGTACCTTAAAATTGTATCTTTTAACCCCTCCTCCACCCCCTGATGGTGGAGGCAAATGTAAATGTGCTCGTGCACTACGCAATCATATGGGTAACACAAATACCAAATATGGTTGAATTTCATCCAACGGTTTCAAAGGAGTTGCATTACAATCAATTTTCTTCACAGTGAGACAGATAGACACATCGGTTGCACTGAATAATGCCCAGTTTTCTTTGAAAAATGTGGTGATAATTATACAGTGCATGAAATACAGTGTCATCATATCCATTGAAGTAAATAAACTCACCACAGAGCATGTGGGGATGGAATTTATAATAGAGGAATCAAATCTGTCAGTCAAATATGACATCATAATCAAATATGTCACAGGTAGACTGATGTCACAATTTAGATATGTCATGAATGGCATATCTAGGTCCGTTAGGAACTCTTAGGACGGTAGTCCATTATGTGTACGAATTGTATGACAACAGCTCCCAGTCAAATTAGTTTCAAAATATCTTACCTGTATGGTTTTCTGGAAATTGAGATTCAGGGAGTTCATGGTTCACTAGACCCCGATATGAGCAAAGCATGGGGGCGGAGCTTAGGTAGAGATGGGAGGGGCATAGTTAAAGGTGGATTCATCCATTGCATAATGTTGTCAAATGCCACATCGGAAATGCAGTGCTCGAGGTCAGGCGGTATAGGCAGTAATAGCTAAATGTTGTGTCATTTACTTGAGGGGTATTTTGTTCATGATTCAGGCCTGAAAGCTTTAATGCAGAGAACTTCTTTAATCCTGTAAAGATTTGTTGAGTAAATTAACATTCTCCATTTGCAGGCCAAGGGAAGGCTTTTTTATGAAAATTTGTGACATGACTGACTGGCTCGATAATTGAGAAAGTCAATCCAGTGATAAATTTTCAAAAATAGTATTTTGGCACTGACAGTCAGACTGACACCCATGATGGCATGATATCGTCGGTGAAGCATTGACGCCCATGATGCCCTGATGTTGTCGGTGAAGTCCTGACAGTCAGACAGATATCGTCGGTGAATAGTGAGACCAGGATGACCTGATATCATTAGTCAAGCACTGACAACCAGACTGACACCCATGATATCCTGATATCCTGGATGACGCCCTGACAGTCAGACAGATATCGTCGGTGAATAGTGAGACGCTGTGATAACATACTATGTGATTTAATCTCCAGTTTTGTGAAGAATGAAGAGAAAGCTAAGTTGGAAGAGAGCCGCATATCTCAGGAAGCGTCTAACCTCCTGTTACATGAGCAGCTCAAAATGAAGGATGAAGAACTGTACAGCGCTCAGCATAACCTTGATCAGTATGTACACACTACAGCTCAGCATAACCTTGATCAGTATGTACACAGTAAAGCTCAGCATAACCTTGATCAGTATGTACACACAGTACAACTCACCATAACCTTGATCAGTATGTACACACTACAGCTCAGCATAACCTTGATCAGTATGTACACACTACAGCTCAGCATAACCTTGATCAGTATGTACACAGTAAAGCTCAGCATAACCTTGATCAGTATGTACACACAGTAAAGCTCACCATAACCTTGATCAGTATGTACACACTACAGCTCAGCATAACCTTGATCAGTATGTATACACAATACAGCCCAGCATAACCTTGATCAGTATGTACACACAGTACAGCTCAGCATAACCGTGATCAGTATGTACACACAGTACAGCCCAGCATAACCTTGATCAGTATGTACACACAGTACAGCTCAGCATAACCTTGATCAGTATGTACACACAGTACAGCCCAGCATAACCTTGATCAGTATGTACACAGTACAGCCCAGCATAACCTTGATCAGTATGTACACACAGTACAGCCCAGCATAACCTTGATCAGTATGTACACACAGTACAGCCCAGCATAACCTTGATCAGTATGTACACACAGTACAGCCCAGCATAACCTTGATCAGTATGTACACACAGTACAGCCCAGCATAACCTTGATCAGTATGTACACACAGTACAGCTCAGCATAACCTTGATCAGTATGTACACACAGTACAGCCCAGCATAACCTTGATCAGTATGTACACACAATACAGCCCAGCATAACCTTGATCAGTATAAACACACAATACAGCTCAGCATAACCTTGATCAGTATGTACACACAATACAGCCCAGCTTAACCTTGATCAGTATGTACACACAGTACAGCTCAGCATAACCTTGATCAGTATGTACACACAGTACAGCCCAGCTTAACCTTGATCAGTATGTACACAGTACAGCCCAGCATAACCTTGATCAGTATGTACACAATACAGCCCAGCATAACCTTGATCAGTATGTACACAGTACAGCCCAGCATAACCTTGATCAGTATGTACACACAGTACAGCTCAGCATAACCTTGATCAGTATGTACACACAGTACAGCCCAGCATAACCTTGATCAGTATGTACACACAATACAGCTCAGCATAACCTTGATCAGTATGTACACACAATACAGCCCAGCATAACCTTGATCAGTATGTACACACAATACAGCCCAGCATAACCTTGATCAGTATGTACACACAGTACAGCTCAGCATAACCTTGATCAGTATGTACACACAGTACAGCCCAGCATAACTTTGATAAGTATGTACACACAGTACAGCCCAGCATAACCTTGATCAGTATAAACACACAATACAGCTCAGCATAACCTTGATCAGTATGTACACACAATACAGCCCAGCATAACCTTGATCAGTATGTACACACAGTACAGCTCAGCATAACCTTGATCAGTATGTACACACAGTACAGCTCAGCATAACCTTGATCAGTATGTACACACAATACAGCCCAGCATAACCTTGATCAGTATGTACACACAGTACAGCCCAGCTTAACCGTGATCAGTATGTACACAGTACAGCCCAGCATAACCTTGATCAGTATGTACACAATACAGCCCAGCATAACCTTGATCAGTATGTACACAGTACAGCCCAGCATAACCTTGATCAGTATGTACACACAGTACAGCCCAGCATAACCTTGATCAGTATGTACACACAGTACAGCCCAGCATAACCTTGATCAGTATGTACACACAATACAGCTCAGCATAACCTTGATCAGTATGTACACACAATACAGCTCAGCATAACCTTGATCAGTATGTACACACAATACAGCCCAGCATAACCTTGATCAGTATGTACACACAGTACAGCTCAGCATAACCTTGGTCAGTATGTACACACAGTACAGCCCAGCTTAACCTTGATCAGTATGTACACAGTACAGCCCAGCATAACCTTGATCAGTATGTACACAATACAGCCCAGCATAACCTTGATCAGTATGTACACAGTAGAGCCCAGCATAACCTTGATCAGTATGTACACACAGTACAGCTCAGCATAACCTTGATCAGTATGTACACAGTAAAGCTCAGCATAACCTTGATCAGTATGTACACACAGTACAGCTCAGCATAACCTTGATCAGTATGTACACACAGTACAGCTCAGCATAACCTTGATCAGTATGTACACACACAGTACAGCCCAGCATAACCTTGATCAGTATGTACACAGTAAAGCTCAGCATAACCTTGATCAGTATGTACACACAATACAGCCCAGCATAACCTTGATCAGTATGTACACAATACAGCCCAGCATAACCTTGATCAGTATGTACACACACAGTACAGCCCAGCATAACCTTGATCAGTATGTACACACAGTACAGCCCAGCATAACCGTGATCAGTATGTACACACAGTACAGCTCAGCATAACCTTGATCAGTATGTACACAATACAGCCCAGCATAACCTTGATCAGTATGTACACACAGTACAGCCCAGCATAACCTTGATCAGTATGTACACACAGTACAGCCCAGCATAACCTTGATCAGTATGTACACACAGTACAGCCCAGCATAACCTTGATCAGTATGTACACAGTACAGCCCAGCATAACCTTGATCGGTATGTACACAATACAGCCCAGCATAACCTTGATCAGTATGTACACACAGTACAGCTCAGCATAACCTTGATCAGTATGTACACAGTAAAGCTCAGCATAACCTTGATCAGTATGTACACACAGTACAGCCCAGCATAACCTTGATCAGTATGTACACAGTACAGCCCAGCATAGCCTTGATCAGTATAAACACACAGTACAGCTCAGCATAACCTTGATCAGTATGTACACAGTAAAGCTCAGCATAACCGTGATCAGTATGTACACACAGTACAGCCCAGCATAACCTTGATCAGTATGTACACACAGTACAGCCCAGCATAACCTTGATCAGTATGTACACACTACAGCCCAGCATAACCTTGATCAGTATAAACACACAATACAGCCCAGCATAACCTTGATCAGTATGTACACAGTAAAGCTCAGCATAACCTTGATCAGTATGTACACACAGTACAGCTCGGCATAACCTTGATCAGTATGTACACACAGTACAGCTCGGCATAACCTTGATCAGTATGTACACACAGTACAGCCCAGCATAACCTTGATCAGTATGTACACACAGTACAGCTCGGCATAACCTTGATCAGTATGTACACACAGTACAGCCCAGCATAACCTTGATCAGTATGTACACACAGTACAGCCCAGCATAACCTTGATCAGTATGTACACACAGTACAGCTCAGCATAACCTTGATCAGTATGTACACACAGTACAGCTCGGCATAACCTTGATCAGTATGTACACACAGTACAGCCCAGCATAACCTTGATCAGTATGTACACATAGTACAGCCCAGCATAACCTTGATCAGTATGTACACACAGTACAGCTCAGCATAACCTTGATCAGTATGTACACAGTAAAGCTCAGCATAACCTTGATCAGTATGTACACAGTACAGCCCAGCATAACCTTGATCAGTATGTACACAATACAGCCCAGCATAACCTTGATCAGTATGTACACACAGTACAGCTCAGCATAACCGTGATCAGTATGTACACAGTAAAGCTCAGCATAACCTTGATCAGTATGTACACACAGTACAGCTCACCATAACCTTGATCAGTATGTACACACAGTACAGCTCACCATAACCTTGATCAGTATGTACACACAGTAAAGCTCACCATAACCTTGATCAGTATGTACACAGTAAAGCTCAGCATAACCTTGATCAGTATGTACACACAGTACAACTCACCATAACCTTGATCAGTATGTACACACAGTACAGCCCAGCATAACCTTGATCAGTATGTACACAGTACAGCCCAGCATAACCTTGATCAGTATGTACACACAGTACAGCCCAGCATAACCTTGATCAGTATGTACACACAGTACAGCCCAGCATAACCTTGATCAGTATGTACACACAATACAGCTCAGCATAACCTTGATCAGTATGTACACACAATACAGCTCAGCATAACCTTGATCAGTATGTACACAGTACAGCCCAGCATAACCTTGATCAGTATGTACACACAGTACAGCCCAGCATAACCTTGATCAGTATGTACACACAGTACAGCCCAGCATAACCTTGATCAGTATGTACACACAATACAGCTCAGCATAACCTTGATCAGTATGTACACACAATACAACCCAGCATAACCTTGATCAGTATGTACACACAGTACAACTCACCATAACCTTGATCAGTATGTACACACAGTACAGCCCAGCATAACCTTGATCAGTATGTACACACAATACAGCCCAGCATAACCTTGATCAGTATGTACACACAGTACAGCTCAGCATAACCTTGATCAGTATGTACACAGTAAAGCTCAGCATAACCTTGATCAGTATGTACACACAGTACAGCTCAGCATAACCTTGATCAGTATGTACACACAGTACAGCTCAGCATAACCTTGATCAGTATGTACACACACAGTACAGCCCAGCATAACCTTGATCAGTATGTACACAGTAAAGCTCAGCATAACCTTGATCAGTATGTACACACAATACAGCCCAGCATAACCTTGATCAGTATGTACACAATACAGCCCAGCATAACCTTGATCAGTATGTACACACACAGTACAGCCCAGCATAACCTTGATCAGTATGTACACACAGTACAGCCCAGCATAACCGTGATCAGTATGTACACACAGTACAGCTCAGCATAACCTTGATCAGTATGTACACAATACAGCCCAGCATAACCTTGATCAGTATGTACACACAGTACAGCCCAGCATAACCTTGATCAGTATGTACACACAGTACAGCCCAGCATAACCTTGATCAGTATGTACACAGTACAGCCCAGCATAACCTTGATCGGTATGTACACAATACAGCCCAGCATAACCTTGATCAGTATGTACACACAGTACAGCTCAGCATAACCTTGATCAGTATGTACACAGTAAAGCTCAGCATAACCTTGATCAGTATGTACACACAGTACAGCCCAGCATAACCTTGATCAGTATGTACACAGTACAGCCCAGCATAGCCTTGATCAGTATAAACACACAGTACAGCTCAGCATAACCTTGATCAGTATGTACACAGTAAAGCTCAGCATAACCGTGATCAGTATGTACACACAGTACAGCCCAGCATAACCTTGATCAGTATGTACACACAGTACAGCCCAGCATAACCTTGATCAGTATGTACACACTACAGCCCAGCATAACCTTGATCAGTATAAACACACAATACAGCCCAGCATAACCTTGATCAGTATGTACACAGTAAAGCTCAGCATAACCTTGATCAGTATGTACACACAGTACAGCTCGGCATAACCTTGATCAGTATGTACACACAGTACAGCTCGGCATAACCTTGATCAGTATGTACACACAGTACAGCCCAGCATAACCTTGATCAGTATGTACACACAGTACAGCTCGGCATAACCTTGATCAGTATGTACACACAGTACAGCCCAGCATAACCTTGATCAGTATGTACACACAGTACAGCCCAGCATAACCTTGATCAGTATGTACACACAGTACAGCTCAGCATAACCTTGATCAGTATGTACACACAGTACAGCTCGGCATAACCTTGATCAGTATGTACACACAGTACAGCCCAGCATAACCTTGATCAGTATGTACACATAGTACAGCCCAGCATAACCTTGATCAGTATGTACACACAGTACAGCTCAGCATAACCTTGATCAGTATGTACACAGTAAAGCTCAGCATAACCTTGATCAGTATGTACACAGTACAGCCCAGCATAACCTTGATCAGTATGTACACAATACAGCCCAGCATAACCTTGATCAGTATGTACACACAGTACAGCTCAGCATAACCGTGATCAGTATGTACACAGTAAAGCTCAGCATAACCTTGATCAGTATGTACACACAGTACAGCTCACCATAACCTTGATCAGTATGTACACACAGTACAGCTCACCATAACCTTGATCAGTATGTACACACAGTAAAGCTCACCATAACCTTGATCAGTATGTACACAGTAAAGCTCAGCATAACCTTGATCAGTATGTACACACAGTACAACTCACCATAACCTTGATCAGTATGTACACACAGTACAGCCCAGCATAACCTTGATCAGTATGTACACAGTACAGCCCAGCATAACCTTGATCAGTATGTACACACAGTACAGCCCAGCATAACCTTGATCAGTATGTACACACAGTACAGCCCAGCATAACCTTGATCAGTATGTACACACAATACAGCTCAGCATAACCTTGATCAGTATGTACACACAATACAGCTCAGCATAACCTTGATCAGTATGTACACAGTACAGCCCAGCATAACCTTGATCAGTATGTACACACAGTACAGCCCAGCATAACCTTGATCAGTATGTACACACAGTACAGCCCAGCATAACCTTGATCAGTATGTACACACAATACAGCTCAGCATAACCTTGATCAGTATGTACACACAATACAGCCCAGCATAACCTTGATCAGTATGTACACACAGTACAACTCACCATAACCTTGATCAGTATGTACACACAGTACAGCCCAGCATAACCTTGATCAGTATGTACACACAATACAGCCCAGCATAACCTTGATCAGTATGTACACACAGTACAGCTCAGCATAACCTTGGTCAGTATGTACACACAGTACAGCCCAGCTTAACCTTGATCAGTATGTACACAGTACAGCCCAGCATAACCTTGATCAGTATGTACACAATACAGCCCAGCATAACCTTGATCAGTATGTACACAGTACAGCCCAGCATAATCTTGATCAGTATGTACACACAGTACAGCCCAGCATAACCTTGATCAGTATGTACACAGTAAAGCTCAGCATAACCGTGATCAGTATGTACACACAGTACAGCTCAGCATAACCTTGATCAGTATGTACACACAGTACAGCTCAGCATAACCTTGATCAGTATGTACACAGTAAAGCTCAGCATAACCTTGATCAGTATGTAAACACAGTACAGCTCAGCATAACCTTGATCAGTATGTACACACAATACAGCCCAGCATAACCTTGATCAGTATGTACACAATACAGCCCAGCATAACCTTGATCAGTATGTACACACAGTACAGCCCAGCATAACCTTGATCAGTATGTACACACAGTACAGCCCAGCATAACCTTGATCAGTATGTACACACAGTACAGCTCAGCATAACCTTGATCAGTATGTACACAATACAGCCCAGCATAACCTTGATCAGTATGTACACACAGTACAGCCCAGCATAACCTTGATCAGTATGTACACACAGTACAGCCCAGCATAACCTTGATCGGTATGTACACACAGTACAGCCCAGCATAACCTTGATCGGTATGTACACACAGTACAGCCCAGCATAACCTTGATCAGTATGTACACACAGTACAGCCCAGCATAACCTTGATCAGTATGTACACACAGTACAGCTCGGCATAACCTTGATCAGTATGTACACAGTAAAGCTCAGCATAACCTTGATCAGTATGTACACAGTACAGCCCAGCATAACCTTGATCAGTATGTACACAGTAAAGCTCAGCATAACCTTGATCAGTATGTACACAGTACAGCCCAGCATAACCTTGATCAGTATGTACACACAGTACAGCTCAGCATAACCTTGATCAGTATGTACACAGTAAAGCTCAGCATAACCTTGATCAGTATGTACACACAGTACAGCTCACCATAACCTTGATCAGTATGTACACACAGTAAAGCTCACCATAACCTTGATCAGTATGTACACAGTAAAGCTCAGCATAACCTTGATCAGTATGTACACACAGTACAACTCGCCATAACCTTGATCAGTATGTACACACAGTACAGCCCAGCATAACCTTGATCAGTATGTACACAGTAAAGCTCAGCATAACCTTGATCAGTATGTACACACAGTACAGCCCAGCATAACCTTGATAAGTATGTACACACAGTACAGCCCAGCATAACCTTGATCAGTATGTACACACAGTACAGCCCAGCATAACCTTGATCAGTATGTACACACAGTACAGCCCAGCATAACCTTGGTCAGTATGTACACACAGTACAGCCCAGCATAACCTTGATCAGTCTGTACACACAGTACAGCTCAGCATAACCTTGATCAGTATGTACACACAGTACAGCCCAGCATAACCTTGATCAGTATGTACACACAGTACAGCCCAGCATAACCTTGGTCAGTATGTACACACAGTACAGCCCAGCATAACCTTGGTCAGTATGTACACACAGTACAGCCCAGCATAACCTTGATCAGTATGTACACACAGTACAGCCCAGCATAACCTTGATCAGTATGTACACACAGTACATCCCAGCATAACCTTGATCAGTATGTACACACAGTACAGCCCAGCATAACCTTGATCAGTATGTACACACAGTACAGCCCAGCATAACCTTGATCAGTATGTACACACAGTACAGCCCAGCATAACCTTGATCAGTATGTACACACAGTACAGCTCAGCATAACCTTGATCAGTATGTACACACAGTAAAGCTCAGCATAACCTTGATCAGTATGTACACACAGTACAGCCCAGCATAACCTTGATCAGTATGTACACACAGTACAGCCCAGCATAACCTTGATCAGTATGTACACACAGTACAGCCCAGCATAACCTTGATCAGTATGTACACACAGTACAGCCCAGCATAACCTTGGTCAGTATGTACACACAGTACAGCCCAGCATAACCTTGATCAGTATGTACACACAGTACAGCCCAGCATAACCTTGATCAGTATGTACACACAGTACAGCCCAGCATAACCTTGATCAGTATGTACACACAGTACAGCCCAGCATAACCTTGATCAGTATGTACACACAATACAGCTCAGCATAACCTTGATCAGTATGTACACACAGTACAGCTCAGCATAACCTTGATCAGTATGTACACACAGTACAGCTCAGCATAACCTTGATCAGTATGTACACACAGTACAGCTCAGCATAACCTTGATCAGTATGTACACACAGTACAGCCCAGCATAACCTTGATCAGTATGTACACACAGTACAGCTCAGCATAACCTTGATCAGTATGTACACACAGTACAGCTCAGCATAACCTTGATCAGTATGTACACACAGTACAGCCCAGCATAACCTTGATCAGTATGTACACAGTACAGCCCAAAAATAACCCAAACCAAAATAAGACATTGTTGAATATTTTTAACATAATTGGATTGGAAGACATTGCTCCAAAATATTGACTAGAACATTAGTTACTATCATGTTTGTGTTTTTGTTTTGAAAACATGTTATCTGAAGGGAGGATTCCAGCTTATCCATCAATCATATGATGTCATAATCACCTACATAACATGTAGGATAATTTCTTAATGTATTATGTTATGATTGGCGTAGCTAAGTTCGTCACGAATACATAATTGATGACGGACTAAGCGTTGTCGTGCGAGTAGTATGTCTTTACTCTTTAATAAATATGCTGTTGAATATTTAAACTAATTTGTCTGGATGCTGTTACCTTTGGTGGTGGTTGGGGGCAGAGCGTCAAAGTTGGAAACAGTATGGGGATTTGCGATAGCATGCCATCGACTTCACTTTCTGGTTTTAAACATTAATGTTTGCGTTTAACTATTTGATAATAACAATATTAATGATTTTTTATAATTATATTTGTAGGTTAACTAAGAACCTGTCAGCAAGAAATTCACTGCTACAGCAGCAATCACCAGTATTTAGTAAGAGTCAGCCGGAGATGCGATGTCGGGAAGATAACAGTCAGCAGAGGCGATGTCGGGATGACAGTAATTCTGGGTCTCTTGCCTCGGATGAATCGCTTGATGGAAACAAACAAACAGAGGCGCGTTCTTCAGGAAGAACACGGAAATATTCTCCCAGTAAGAGAGCGATGCGCGTTCAGGAGCAGTTTTCTGACAGTGATTCCGATGACCTTGTGACGGTCAGAAAGAAACCCAGCAGAGCATCCTTATCAAAACACCAACAACAACAACAACCACATGAAGCTGACCGAGGAAGCGGGAGTCACCAACAAACAAACACAGATCACCATTCACGGATACCACACACAAGTCAACAAAGTGACTTGTCGCTTGAGCGAACACGGCATAGAACTGCTAGTGGTCACATATCTAAATTTAATAATATACACATGCCATTGCATTCCATAGACAAATCCGAGATTGTGTTTGAGCCGAGTTTGTCCAGTACTGTGTCGGAGGCATCAGAGCATCAGCGATACAGTCTGAGAGGCTCGAAGTATGACGATGATTACGATGCCTCTCGCAAGATCTGTGAACAGATATATGAACGAAGAACTGGGTTAGGAATTTATGGTTGGCTTAACGGGGCCGAGACCGCCATGACGCCAGGGTCAGTCACCGAGACAGACTCAGTCGGCATCTCTGGTGTTGATAGTCATTTGCTGTCAAGCGGACGCGAGAAGAGCATGTCTCCTGACAATGAATGGAATGTGAATCGTAAACACAGTCCATCGAATAATAGCAGGCAAAAGTTAAGTCCTAGACAAGAACCGAGATCCTCTAATAGTAGACCACACTCTCATCACACATCTCAGCATGGTAATAATAAAGAACAGAGGAATACATCCACGGAGAGAGGTAGTCATGGCGACGAGAAGCTTCACTCACTTGAGAACAAGCTTCAGTCGATGGAAGTCATGAACAAGACATTAAAAGATGAACTCAATCTGTATGAAAGCATTCACATGTCAGTCGGAGCGAGTCGTCTTTCCTTGTTAGGACTAACAGGTGGTGATCAGAGTAGATTCAGCCTTGGTGTAAACACAACCAACACTGACCGTGCTAATTTCCATGCTAATACTAGTGGTGGTGACTGTGAAGCGAGTCGTCTAAATAAAACCAGATCTACTGCGGCGGGGAATATGTCTGTAAACATTAGTACTAGAAGAGGAAATGCAGGTGTGCAGACGAGCTTTGTGTCGGGTGACGACCAGGAGAGTGGTATTTTACGTGAACATCTCGCAGAAATACGTGCCATGAGAATTCGTCTTGAGGAATCACTTAATCACAATGATGTACTACGAGAGCAGCTTGAAAAGCGTCTCCGTGAAGAAGACAATCAGCAAGGTAAGTGATGAAATCTTGCTTGGAAGATATTATTACCTTTGTATTCCCGATTTGTCACCCATTTCTAGCTACACCCACCCAATTCCAGCTACAGGTTACATATGCTTAAATCAATTTTAACAATTTGGACCCTGCACTCCAAGAATGCCAATATCAAGGTAAGCCGTTAAATATTTTGAAACTAATTTGACTGGAAGCTGATTGCTGCAGCAATTCCCCCGTCAAACTAATTTTAAAATATTCAACAGAATGTTGATTAATTTGTAAATTCATCAAAGGCATGCAATTCAGTCACTTCGTTGAAAGACCCTTTCATGACAGATCTACATAATGTTGATTGTAAAGCTATTAAGTGACGTGTTGGATTATGACCTCGGATACTTGAGTGACTTACCACCCATTATGTCTTTTCAGGGCTTTGGATTTATTTCATTTGGGCGCACCACTTATCTGGTCCGGGATTCATCAATCCTTCGAGAAACTAGAGATTTTTGTTAGTTTTAGTAGCACTATAAAACCTCTGAATGGCCATAAAAGTGCCACAGCGTCCATCTCTAAGTAGTCAATTGACTGTAAATCACTTAATTAGTGTTCATAGCAGCCAGTAGGATTTCATTTGGGCATGATTTGTAAAGTCATAGCTAATGGGTAATCTAAAGCCCTGTTATTGTATGGTGTAGGTGTTTGAAGTAGTTGCTATTATAACCAGAGTCACACCTAGCATGCCTAGCTAGGCTCCACTTCTGTAGAAGTCTTCTGTTTGTTGCTTTATTAACTCTGTAACACCCACATCAGCCAAAAACCGCTTCTGCAGTGGTCTTAAGAAATGTCCATATGCAGACCAAGAGAAGACTATTTTTGAAGACTTACCGCTGGAATGACTGGCTCGATAACCGAGCCAGTCATTCCAGTGGTAAATTTTCAAAAATAGTCTTCTCTTAGTCTGCAAATGGACATTTTGTAGGAGAAAATTAAAATTTTCTTGAACAAATTTAAGGGTTACGTCTGATTGCTGATTAAATTTTTGGCAAAACATTATGCTTAGCATTTATTCTGCATACACGCGTGTGTTTTTCTCTGATTATGGAGAGAGTGTGGCATCCATCCCACTGATAGATGTAGGGTGAATGGTCCTCAGCCATCAGCATACATATATTTGTGTTAGAGGTGATTCTATGTATAGTTTTGTATAAATTTGTCATTAGTTCTCCCTGACGGGGTCTACAGTGACGGGTCTGATCCTTCTGTCCACCAGCATGTGGTTTACACCCGATGCATTTAGTTAGCCTACATGGATTCAGTTCAAAATTTGAAATTACATGCCTGTCTGAGCCCTTGCCTGGGGATTGTATGCAACTGAAATTTGACTAATCGTGTGAGTTATTTCCACTTCTCCCTCCCCCCCCCCCCCCCCCCCCCCTGATTTATTACAAATTGTAAAATCCCTGTTTTTGACAGATGGCCTGCATGGACACACACACCTTCTCCCCCCCCCCCCCCCCCCAGTTGAGACCTTGACTGGGATAGCACACCGCAAACATGGTCACATCACTATCACAATATATCCTAATTTGTTTTTCATATGATAACTTCAAACTGGATAAGTCCAGTTTTAGCTATTCCCCGCCCATCTCTCATTAAGCTCTACTCACTCTTTGCCCATGTTGGGAGCAATCGATCCATGCACAGTCTGAATCGTAATTTCCAGAAAACTATACAGGTAAGCTATTGAATATTTTGAAACTAATTTGACTGGGTGCATGTGGATTAAATAGTAGACATACAGGCGTTTGTGACCAGCTTAATTACGTCATTCATCACGTAGTTGATTATGACAGACTACATGTAACATATTTGATTATGACATATAACTGACTGAGAAATTGGATTCATCCATTACATTGTAATCTACATGTATTAAGCGTCTCTGCATATATCAATGTAGAACCCCGAATACATGCAGATTAAATCTTACGGCCATGTTGACTGTTTCCAATCCCAGGCAAGGTTTCAACAGGACGCATGTGTTTCTTTGCAGAATAAGTGAAATTATCGTGCCGAAACCAAGTATTTTACGATTTGTAATAAACCAATTTGATTTGTAATATTAATCATTGTCTTGCTGGTTCTAGCTTTATATATTTATAACTAATTCTGTAGGCGGTTCTACAGTGAACATCTACATTCATGAAGAGGGTCGGCGTTTAACAGTGGATGAGATTCAGCAGCGTTTACTGACGCTGAGAGAGGAGATTCATGAGCGAGAGACGCTGATCGCTGAGAAAATTGTCATCATTCAGGAGAAGGAACAGGACTTACAGGTCACTGTAAACATTTAATCACTAAAGTTTGTCATGAAAATATAAATATTTAATTATTAGCTCACCAGGCCAAGTGAGCTTATGCCATGGTGACCGTCTGTTTTGTGTCCATCCATTGTCTGTCAACTTTTCCTTTAAACGACTTATGCTCAAGTACTACTGGGCCGATTTCAATTATATTTTTGGCAGAAAGCATCTTAGGGTATAGAGATTCAAGTTTGGTCAAAGGAAACCAATCGGTCATTTTGGCCGGCGGCCATCTTTGATTTTGGCAGATTTTTATAAATGTCTTTAAAAATCTCCAAAACCGCTTGGGGGATCGATTCAAAATTCATGAAATATCATCTAGGGCAAGAGCTGAACTAAGTTTGTTCAAGGGAACTTGATTGACCAAATAGTTTGGCGGCCGTTTTGGATGACCTAGTTTTCACAAAAATTACCTCCAGAACTGCTGACGAGATCGGGCCAAAATTTCACAGATATAATTAGGGACATTAAAGTTTGTTCAAGAGAAGTTGATACGTAAAAAAACGTGGCCACCATGGACCAATCAAAATCTAACATGTTTGGCGGCCATTTTGGATTTTTTTTTATTTGATGGATTTTGAAGCCAAAATTGGTTTTACAATGATATTTGCATATGCTGATTTCACCTTCAAAACTGTCGGATGAACGGTTTGCCAGCCATCTTGGATCATTTTCCCACCAAAAATCCCATACTAAAGCAATGGGAAATTTAAACTGTTTTTATCAAGAAATGTTACCAGAACAAATAGAAGAGCCAAACCACACCCTTGATCCTCCACCCTGGGAAAACAAACTAGGGAGCATAGCTATTCGCGCCACAGTACCTCATTTCACAACCAAAGATGAACACAGTGATGTGAGCAAGAAGGCCCTGACCATAGCCATGCTGGACGAAATGTACCCTCAGGAGACATGGATAAGGATCTACACAGATGGATCAGCCAAAGATGCAATTAGGAGCGGAGGTGCCGGACTGCAAATACAGTATCCAAACGGACAACATGAGTCCGCTGCAATACCGACAGGCAAACACTGCTCAAACTGAAGTCGAAGCACTGGTTCATGCAGCTAATACCATCAGCAGAACAGAAGACCCTATTGCACAGATTGTCTTTTTATCTGATGCCCGCTCCGTCCTTGAGGCTATCACCAAAGGTAAGCTTCCACAACTTGAAGAAGCACTACAAACCATCAAATGCTTTCGGATAGCACTGCAGTGGATCCCCTCGCACTGTGGAGTCCAAGGAAATGAGGAAGCAGACAAGATGGCAAAGGTTGGTGCAGAAGAGAATCAGACAGAAAACATGGTTACCCATACAGAGATGAAGACTATCATCAAGTCACTATAGAACACCTCAATCAGAAGATGCCTACCATCATCTCTCGAGGCCAGAGCAAGTGACCATTTTTCGTCTCGGAACTGGACACAACAGACCAAACCAACACATGTACAGGCGGTTCCACCTTACGACATCGCCCGCTTGTCCTCGTGGAGAAGCAGAACAGACCACAGAGCACATACTTCAATGTTGCAGTACGTATCAGCTTGAAAAGCTGTATGGGCCTGTGGAAGAACTGCAGAAAACTACAGATTTCTTGAGAACGGCTCTCCAAGTGTGATACCAGCGATCGAAATGAAGAAGATCAAGAACTGCTTGGCCGATTTCAAGTATAGTTAGCAGGAATTATCCTTAGGCCATAGAGATCCAAGTTTGTTCAAATGAATCGGCCAATTTGGCCTGTGGCCATCTAGGATTTTGGCCGAATCTTAGAAACATATTTAAAAATCCCTGAAACCATTTGAACGAGCGATTCAAATCTCATGAAATATGATCTAGGCCTAGGGCAAGAGCTAAACCAAATTTGTTCAATGGAACTGCTGTTGAAGATATAGCAAGAGCCATAACTCTGTTATTTATGGGCATAGCCAGTTCATTTTCGTAACCTAAATAGATATTGCCGAAAGGCAGATATCTGCCAAATTTACTTTTAATCCATCATCAAATGGCGAAAAGTGCCGCAATTGTTGACAGACAGACAGACAAATCATGGTTGTCTAAACCAACCTAGGTGAGCTAAAAAAAAACCAGGAAACTTGTTCCAAAGTCAGTGACCTTGACCTATGACATTGTGACAGCAATGTCATCAGGATGATCTGGTAAACATGCATACTCCAAGCTTAGTTCTGATACTCATAGGCCTACTTGATCGTGAAATAGAAGCAAAATGTAACGTCGTTGTGACGTGAAGTGATACCTATGTGTCACTGATGCTTTTCATGTGAGACAAAAACTATTTATTCAACATGCATAAAGCGTGGCTGGGGAGTAGAAGGCTGTACAATGAATTGCAGATCAATATATGTACTATACAGTGAAATCTCCCAAAACAGAACACTATAAACCAAACAGCCTCTTTAACACTTGTACAATCGAGCGGGTCTCAGACAACTTCTGCAGTGTTTTTTTAGAAATGTCAAGGCCAAGGGAAGACTATTTTTGAAAATTTATCACTAATATTATTCATATTATTCATTGAGGAAATATTTAGCGTTTCTTGACCAAATATAGCCGTGACAGATCTGCAAATGATCAGAGAGTTGACCTTTCACAGCTGAACATCATGGTTCTGACATGTACATGAGATACACACCAATTACACAGGCAGGCTGTTGAATATTCTGAAACTAATTTAACTGAGAGAAGAGGCTATATATGGCAGCCGTAGATTCTAGTCAAATTGGATTTAACTGACTGGCTGCTACAGGCCACCCATCAATAATTTTAATGGGCAATAACTGTGGACCTACTGAATATTTCGAACACATTTTGACTGAAAGATGTTGGTGGCTATGTTTTTTAGTCAAAATGTTTTTAAAATCTTCAGCATAACCAGAGTTGAATAGGCAATAACTCTAAATATGCTGAATATTTTGAAAACTATTTGACTGAAAGTTGTTGGTGGCTAACAATTTTCAGTCAATTTGTTTTCAAAATATTCAACATATCCAGAGTTAAACCCCAAGGAAAATGTAGTCTGCAGTTAAAATGTGGTCAAAAAGTTGAATAGGCAATAGCCTAGCTTAGCCACCAACAATTTTCAGTCAAATTGTTTTCAAAATATTCAACATATCTAGAGTTAAACCCCCAAGGAAATGTAGTCTGCAGAAATTCAGCAGGCTGACAGTTAAAGGACAAACATACTAATATCTTATGATATACTTTAAAAAGCATGGGAACTTCATTTCATGTGATCTCTACCTTTAAATCCCTTCATTCACAGGATTCTAGACAGGAACTCGCCGTCACAAAAGATATGTTGTCAGAAAACAGTTACGTATTGAAGAAAACGGATAAGAAAATCTTGGAAACAGATAAGGTCCTTGTCGAGAAAGATAACAGGATTTCTGACATCGAGAACTTGCTGAAGCAGAAAGAGAGGAAACTGTTTGATAAAGACGGTCAGCTTAGAGAGATTAAGAGGAATGCAGAAAGTATGCTTCATCAAAAAGACAGTGAATTAAATGATGCAGAAAGGTTACGTAAAGCAACAAATGATAAGTTAATTTATGCTGAGAAATTGCTTAAATCCAAAGATGATAGACTGTTAGACGTGGAGAAGCTTCTACAGCAGCGAGATAGGACAGTGATGGACAAGGATACGTTACTAAGAGAGATGACAAATAAGGTGGTCGAGCGGGAGACATTGTTGAAAGATAAAGATGTTAAGATGGCTGACAAGGACAAAGCTTTGACGGAGAAGGAGGCTCTATTCCGTCGCCTCTTCCATAAGAAGGAGATTGTGGAAGGGGACTTGAAACAATCCAAGAAAGACGTCAAAAGGTTTGTATTGTTCACATTTTATGTAGTGTGGGTTATTGAGGAACATCTCCCAGTCAAATTAGTTTCGAACTATTCAACCGCTTGCCTGTATAATTACCTTGAAATTGGCATTCTGGGAAATCAGTGTTCAAAGACATGTAACAGAATATATTTTGCACCATAGGGAAGCTCAAGGGTTAGGCAGTGATAAATGCATATTTGTCCAGTTAATATCAGCAAATTTTCCTAGCAGGAATTTCCATGTGTTTGGTTTGAAAATTCATGAGTGTTATTTATGATCTTTATAATGTGCACTTCCTTCGTTTCCTTCCTTACTAGGCTCACACATGAACTCCACTCTGTGCAAGACCAGGCCGGCGAGACAGAAGAACTCAACAAGACACTTAAGTTTGAACTTAGTGTTTATGAAAAAATGGACGTTGTTAAAGATGCCAGTAAGTTTATGTAGAATATTTGAAATTAATCTTAACGCTTTCATCGACAAATCCCTAAAAAAGTAAATTCTTTACGATATAAAAGTTGTTCTGTTGATTATATTGAAATTTATTTGACAATGGCTTCCAGTCAAATTAATTTCAAAATATTCAGCAGTTTTCTTGTATGGTTGCCTTGAAAATGAGATATCAGGACTTTATCGGTGAACGGGTTAAAGAATATTGGCAGATTTGATAAGTTGTCTCTGTCATAACTCTACATTAGCTTGATAGATATTACTGAATTTTCCACTTTGCATTTGACACAAGCATTTTGAGATCAGCAAGTATCTGAAATCCAATATGGTCGTCAAAGGGACATCTTAAAGTATTAAACCATGTTAACTGTTATTTTCACAATTTAAGTCAAGCAGGTCAATGGAGGCCTTTGCACTGGTCAGCAGAAATGATTATTTACAAGCCAAGAGAATAGTATTTTTCAAAATTTCTCACGAATGTCTGGTTTGTTATTTGAGCCAATCGGTCTAATAGTACATTTGTTAAACATAGCTTGTTGGTTTGCAAATGGATATGTATTCATTCAGTAAGCAAACATTTGATTTGCTCTACCAGTTTTAGCCATTAAAATATTTACGTGGAACAGAAACAACAATTTCTCTATGAATTTTTTTTATCTAATTAGGGCCCCGCAACTTCTGGCCTCGCACCAGAAGTCTGGTGCAGAAGCCTTATGTATTAATCACTGCGTCCATTCATCCGTCCATCCATCCATCCACAATATCTCATAAGCAGCATTTCATACAGAACCGCTTCAGATATTTTAAGGAAACTTGGTTTATGCCTCAGTTATGATACGCAGATGTTTCTTTTGAAGAAGTCAGTCAGCTTTAGAGGGCCAATATTTTGGTTGAAATAGGATTTTTAATGTAAAATTTTTGTAAATTTTCTCGTAAACACCATATCATACAGAATTGCTTAAAATAATTTAATGAAACTTGGCAGGTGGCTTCTTTGTGATGAGTAGATGTGTCTTTTGAAGGATTCACCTTTATAGGTCCAAGATTTTGGGTGAAAATGGGCTTTTCTCACATTTTTGGTCAATATTCTCATAAACACTATATAATACGGAATCGCTTAAAATAATATAATGAAACTTGGCAGGTGACTTTGAAGGATTCACCTTTTTAAGTCTACTTTGGGTAAAAATGGGCTTTTTAATGCAAAAACAATTTTTGTCAATTTCTTTTCCTTCTTTTTTTAAAATTATATATATATATATATATATATATAATCTTAAACGCCCGCTCAAATGGGGGTCGGGTCGTATTATGTGATGGCGCCTGGCCATCCGCCGTCGGTCCGTGCGTCTATCCGTCTGTCCGTGTGTCTGATTTCTTGTCCGGACCAGAACTTGGAGAGTTTTGAATCTACACTAACAATTTCTTTCAGCAGATGTGTTAGGGATTGGACGAAGTGTTATGATTTTGATTCGGCAAAATCCGCCCATATTCGCCAGAGTTATCTCCCTTGAAAAGCTAAAAAAATTTCTCGTCCACGCCATATCTCGTTGAGCCCATACAATGTCTGCACAGCTGCGTCCACGCTTGAAGCCACTTTAACATGATCCTGTGAAGTCATCGATCTTGTCTCGGATGCATTATGGGTTTATATAATGTCAAACGCACTCATCTGTGAATTGGTGTGCATGTACTGCTACTTCCATTTGTGTTACTCTGACAGGTTGATAATATGCTTGATTGACTAACAGAATACCTAAATTTCTTATATCTAATTTAATACTTAGGTATAAACACAGGCTCTCAACCACAGCAGCAAATCTCCAGCAGAATGAACATTGACATCACAGAACTGTTTCTGGAGATGAAGAATCTCCGTATTCAACTTGAGAGATGTATTAAAACAAATAATGAACTCCGACAGAAGTTGGAAGAGAACCTGCAGAGAGATAGTCCCCTTTCACAGCCGAGCACCACCATCAATATCAAACATTTCAGTAGTGATGACTCACGGCACGACAGTAAAGGTAAGACTCGGTCAACACCATGACCCTGTCACAGCCATGACTATCATAGCCACAACTCTATCCCAGCCACAACCCTATCACAACCACAACCCTATCCCAGCCACAACCCTATCACAACCACAACCCTATCACAGCTACAACCCTATCATAGCCACAACCCTATCACAGTCACAACCCTATCATAGCCAAAACCCTATCATAACCAAAATCCTATCATAGCCATAAGCCTATCATAGCAACAACCACACAGTCATGACCCTGTCACAGCCACAACGCTTTCATAGCCACAACCCTATCATAGTCACAACCGTATCATAGTCACAACCGTGTCAGTCACAACCCTCTCATAGCCACAACCCTGTCACAGTCACAACCGTATCACACCTATTACCCTGTCACAGCCACAACCCTATCTAACCATGACCCTGTTACAGCCACAACCTTATCAAACCATGACACTGTTACAGCCACAACCTTATCAAACCATGACACTGTTACAGCCACAACCTTATCAAACCATGACACTGTTACAGCCACAACCTTATCAAACCATGACACTGTTACAGCCACAACCTTATCAAACCATGACACTGTTACAGCCACAACCTTATCAAACCATGACACTGTTACAGCCACAACCTTATCAAACCATGACACTGTTACAGCCACAACCCTATCTAACCATGACCCTGTCACAGCCACAACCCTATCAAACCATGACCCTGTCACAGCCACAACCTTATCAAACCATGACCCTGTCACAGCCACAACCCTATCTAACCATGACCCTGTCACAGCCACAACCCTATCTAACCATGACCCTGTCACAGCCACAACCTTATCAAACCATGACACTGTTACAGCCACAACCTTATCAAACCATGACACTGTTACAGCCACAACCTTATCAAACCATGACACTGTTACAGCCACAACCTTATCAAACCATGACACTGTTACAGCCACAACCTTATCAAACCATGACACTGTTACAGCCACAACCTTATCAAACCATGACACTGTTACAGCCACAACCCTATCTAACCATGACCCTGTCACAGCCACAACCCTATCAAACCATGACCCTGTCACAGCCACAACCTTATCAAACCATGACACTGTCACAGCCACAACCCTATCTAACCATGACCCTGTCACAGCCACAACCCTATCTAACCATGACCCTGTCACAGCCACAACCTTATCAAACCATGACCCTGTCACAGCCACAACCCTATCTAACCATGACCCTGTCACAGCCACAACCCTATCTAACCATGACCCTGTCACAGCCACAACCCTATCTAACCATGACCCTGTCACAGCCACAACCCTATCAAACCATGACCCTGTCACAGCCACAACCTTATCAAACCATGACCCTGTCACAGCCACAACCCTATCTAACCATGACCCTGTCACAGCCACAACCTTATCAAACCATGACACTGTTACAGCCACAACCTTATCAAACCATGACACTGTTACAGCCACAACCCTACCTAACCATGACCCTGTCACAGCCACAACCCTATCAAACCATGACCCTGTTACAGCCACAACCTTATCAAACCATGACACTGTTACAGCCACAACCCTATCAAACCATGACACTGTTACAGCCACAACCCTATCAAACCATGACACTGTTACAGCCACAACCTTATCAAACCATGACACTGTTACAGCCACAACCGTATCAAACCATGACACTGTTACAGCCACAACCTTATCAAACCATGACCCTGTTACAGCCACAACCTTATCAAACCATGACACTGTTACAGCCACAACCTTATCAAACCATGACACTGTTACAGCCACAACCTTATCAAACCATGACACTGTTGCAGCCACAACCTTATCAAACCATGACACTGTTACAGCCACAACCGTATCAAACCATGACACTGTTACAGCCACAACCCTATCAAACCATGACACTGTTACAGCCACAACCCTATCAAACCATGATGCTGTTACAGCCACAACTCTATCAAACCATGACACTTACAGCCACAACCTTATCAAACCATGACACTGTTACAGCCACAACCCTATCAAACCATGACACTTACAGCCACAACCCTATCAAAGCATGACACTTTTACAGCCACAGCCCTATCAAACCATGACTCTGTTACAGCCACAACCCTATCAAACCATGACTGTTACAGCCACAACCCTATCAAACCATGACACTGTTACAGCCACAACCCTATCAAACCATGACACTGTCACGGCGACAACACTCAAACCATGACCCTGTCACAGCCACAACCCTATCAAGCCATGACACTGTTACAGCCATGACCGTATCAAACCATGACACTGTTACAGCCACAACCTTATCAAACCATGACACTGTTACAGCCACAACCCTGTCAAACCATGACCCTGTTACAGCCACAACCCTATCAAACCATGACACTGTTACAGCCACAACCCTATCAAACCATGACACTGTTACAGCCACAACCTTATCAAACCATGACACTGTTACAGCCACAACCTTATCAAACCATGACACTGTTACAGCCACAACCCTGTCAAACCATGACCCTGTTACAGCCATAACGCTGTTACAGCCAAAACCTTATCAAACCATGACCCTGTTACAGCCATGACAATCCCTATCACGATCACGGCCAAGCCACAGGATTGAGTGTTAAAGGGTTAATCTATTGATCCTGATGAAGAATATTTACGTGTGAAGGCAAGATGTATAATATTAGCAGCCTAACCTGATTAGCACTGCTTTGCATTATGAGATCTATATGTATGTTTGTGAGGTCATGGAGCCAGGGGGTGTGACAGGTCACTCTTTAAAGCTGTATACACGTAATTTTAAGTAATTATTACTTAGTACTGGTTGTGTATTGGTAGAGGTTGAGTAGTAGTGTATATGTAGAACTTTTGCGTGCAAATTAGACCTCATATTTCAGGTTTTCACCCTTTAACACTCATATCTGTCAAAAACGGCTTCTGCAGTGGTATTGAGAAATGACCATTGAAGACTATTTTTTTTAATTTTAACACTGGAATGACTGGCTCGGTTACCGAGCCAGTCATTCCAGTGGTAAATTTTCAAAAATAGTCTTCACTTGCTCTGCAAATGGACATTTTCAAATTCGGTTGTTAAAGGGTTACTGTACATATGTTTGAATAGTTCTTTATATTACACCATAAGCTTTAACCCTTTACTGGTCAAAATAAGCAGAACCTGGAGCTTGTTGAGTAAGGAAAACTTTGCTGAGTGATCTGACAAATTCGCAGAACGGAAAACGGTTTTTTGCTGAACAATATGTTTTGTTAGAGGGCTCCGCTATTTTGCGAAACATGTTTGAAGGTATCGCGCAAAGGATGTGGGTAGAAAGCTGTCTTCAAACATTTTCGTTCGGTATAGAATAGTTTTGTTAAAGACCGCTCTGAAAGAACCACCTTTTGAAACTATTTTTTGCCCCTCTTACCGAACATAAGACTGCCATTGTCGTTCTCTTAATGCTTCTTTTTGCACGACAAGAGAAGACTATTTAGGGAATTTTACCACTAAAATGAGTGGCTCTTTAGCAAATAAAAATTATCTTCTCTTATCCTGAAAATGGACATTCGCTAAAGATTTTCCTTCATTTTCCGTGACAAGTCTGGCCAATTAAATGGTTAATCATGTAATTCTTCACTGCTTACAGATGCTGTTGATGGAATGCCGAATTCCAATGACGTTCCACATCAGACAATCCACAGAAACAGCAGTAAAGAGACATCCAGTCAGCATGTAGTACACAGGAATGGTACGAATGCGGGTGTGGTAACTACTCTAGCCAGCACGACCACGAGTAGGTCATCATCAGCTACAGTAATTAATACAGGAGATATAATCACAGACAAATCAGGACCGTCAACCTCTCTATCCCGCAATAGCCGATACTCACCTGCACATGGTGCTGTAAACCTGCTGTACGGGAGCAGTGTGGAGGTGTCTAATAGCGGAGACACGCCCGAGAGACAGTTATCATCAGGAAGACAGGAGGATGGCTTGATGATGGATCCCAGTATGCGCAGTGAAGGTGATACCTGGCGTCATACACTCTCTCCAGGGGCTGATAATCCAGGTAGATATTACACTAGAAATCAATCCTTCTATACAGGAGTCAAGCGGGCAATTATAATGGATGTATCGACTAATTACACTTTGAGCTATGCCCCGCCTATCTCTAGCTCAGCTCCACCCATGCTTCACGCATCTAGTGATTGAGTTATATACCTTGAGCCCTGAATTCCCAGAATTACAATTTCAATGTAACTGTAAGCTGTTGAATATTTTGAAACTAATTTGACTGGGCACTGTTGCTGCCTTAGGCTATGGCAAATTCATTTCAAAATATTCAACATATTGTTTATTATATAGTAAAAACATACAATTCATACAACTGATAGACTTTTAAAAGTCCATGATGGAACTTAGCTGCGTCATTCGTTACATATTTTGATTGTGATGTCGGCCTAGATTGGATTCATCCATTTATAAATAATGAACGCTTTCCTTTCTCAAAGCCCAGTATTTCAATTACAAAACAAACATACATCCTTGAACTCTTGAATGATTTGAAACTCATTTAACTGAAAAAACTGTCTTGCTACCTCGGGCAATAATGATCAATAGCTTCCTGTAAAATAGTTTTCAAAATCTTCAGAACAGACTTTCTTCTTTGTTGTATATGATGTTGAAAGAGTATGTGCCTGTAGAGGCCTACACAATGCCGAGGATGGGACAAAGCTATTCAAGTAGCATACATCACCCTATCTAAGCCAGGCCTTGATGGATTTGGATATACAGCAAAGATTAAGCCTTATAGCTGAATCATCGGGTTACCTAATTCACTTCCTATTAGCATGATACTTTGTATTTATTTTCAAAACAGTTTTTCTGTCGGCCAATGCTGGCTTTAATCTTTTAACCCTGGAAATTGTTCAAGAATATTTTATATTTTCTCGTAGAAAATGTCCATTGCAGACCAAAAGAAGACTATTTTTTTTAAATAGAGCCAGTCATTCCAGTGGTAAATTTTCAAAAATAGTCTTGGTCTGCAAATGAATATTTCTCAAGACCACTGCTGAAGCCTTTTTTTTTGGCTGATATGATTGTTAAAGGTTAACCCTTTCATATCGAAGCCAGCCAAAGCCAGCCTCTGTAGTGGTCTTAAGGAATGTCCGTTCCCAGGCCAAGAGTAGACTATTTTTGAAAATTTAGCGCTGGAATTGCTGTCAGATTAACCGAGTTGGCCGGTTTTGTCCGGCTTCGCCATGAAAGGGTTAATAACATACATTAACAATCGTGCCTTAATTTTCAGCTCGACGACTCGACTATTTTGACACGTGCCCACCAGACCATAACAGCACATGGCCAGCTGTCAATCAAAGTGACCATCATCATAATCATCCTCATCGTTATGACGATAGCAATTATCCATCATTATCTCAAACATTCTATGTCGCTAAATCATTGCCAGGCATCCTCGTCGACAATTCCAGTCCTGGCCGTAAAGACAGCACGCTTGTCTCTGAACGTCATTCACGACTTGAAGATGGGTCACCGCGACACATTAACGATCGAAATCTGCGCTACTATTCATTTTCTAAACTGCCAGGTTTTGTCGGTTAGTTGATCTTTGTTTCTTATTATTGTTTCTGCACGGTCATTGCATGCCTCCTTGATTCTCCTCGGTATATTTGTTATATAAATTGTGATGAAGCTAAAATCTCATAGTTAATCATTTTGTCATCAAGATTATACAAAAATATCCAAACTTCTGCTTCTAAAGTCAATGTAGTTTTGTAGACAATCCACCAGACAATAACTTCAATGCGAAAAGACTGCTGATTTGCTGAATATTTTGAAAACAATTTGACTGAAAGTTGTTGGTGGCTTGGCCACCAACAACTTTCAGTCAAATTGTTTTCAAATTATGTAGCATGTGCAGAGATATAACCGTTGAAATGTCGTCTGCAAAAACTCAGCAGTCAAACAGTTAATTTCTGAGCTGTATTGTGTATATGTGTCTAATTGGCCTTCATTCCATCAATAACCTATTGATAATTCTTATGCGTGACAGATGTTATGAAACTCAGTATAATGGATATTATTCTGAGACACTGAACATTCATATTGACATTGAAGGTCAACGGTCAAGCTCACATCAAATACCATTCTCCGTATTATTAGCTCACCTGGCCTGAAAGGCCAAGTGAGCTTATGCCGTGGCGACCATCCGTCGTCCGTCCTTCCGTCGTCCATCAACTTTAGCTTTAAAACGCTACTCCGCCTTAACCAATAGGCGAATCTTAACTAAATTTTGGTCAAAGGATGCTATTGTGCTCGGATCCGAACCTTCCATTTGGAATTTTGATTCATACATTTTTTAGGTCAAAATCTTAGATTTTATTAAAAATGTACAGGAAATTGTCAAATTGCTTCTTCTTAGAATTTTGACCGATTTCAACCAAATTGGGCTAAAAGAATGCTATGGTCATAGGCTCTAGAACTTCTATTCGGAATTTTTTGCGTAAATTTTTTGAGTGAAAATCCTAGATTTTATTAGCTCACCTGGCCTGAAAGGCCAAGTGAGCTTATGTCGTGGCGACCGTCCGTCAACTTTTCCTTTAAACGACTTCTCAAGAACAGCTGGGCCAATTTTGATTATATTTGGCAGGAAGCATCCTTGGGGCATAGGGATCCAAGTTTGTTCAAATGAAGCTGATCGGCCAATTAGGCTGGCGGCCATCTTGGATTTTGGCTGATTTTTAGAAACTTCTTTAAAAATCTTCTCCGAAAACACTTGAGGGATTGAAGGAAACCTCATGAAATATGATCTAGGGCAAGAGCTCAACCAAATTTGTTCAAGCGAACTTAATTGGTCAAATAGTTTGGCGGCCATCTTGGGGGACCTAGTTTTAGCCAAAATAACTTCTCCAGAACCGCTGAAGGGATCAGGCCAAAATTTGGGAGATATGATTAGGGACTAAGGGCCATTAAAGTTTCTTCAAGGGAAGGTGCTCCGTCAAAAAACATGGTCGCCATGGGCCAATCAAAATGTAGCATGTTTGGCGGACATAATGGATTTTTTTATTTGATGAATTTTGAGGCCAAAATTGGTTCTATATATGTTTTTGGGTATTCTGAGCTCAAATTTGCAATTTTTGAAACTGTCGGATAAACGGTTTAGCGGCCATCTTGCGTAATTTTCTCGTCAAAAGCTCCCATGCTAAAGCAATGGGAAATTTTTAATGTCTTCTCGAGAACTACCAGGCCGATTTCAATTATATTTGGCAGGAAGCATGATTAGGGCATAAGGATCCAAGTTTGTTCAAATGAACCCGATCGGCCAATTTGCCCAGCGGCCATTTTGGATTTCAACCAATTTCAGGAAATGTCTTTTAAAATCTTTTCTGAAACCACTTGGGGAATCTTCATCTAGGCCAAGAGGTAAGCCAATTTTGTTCAAGAGGACTTGATTGACCAAATGGTTCGGCGACCATCTTGGATGACCTAGTTTTCACGGAAATTACTCCTCCAGAACCGCTGAAGGCATCAGGCCAAAATTTGTCCAAGGGAAATTGATCCATCAAAAAAACATGGGCGCCGTGGGCCAATCAAAATGTAGTGTGCTTGGCGGCCATATTGCACTTGCAAAAATGTCCACAAACTCATTTAAAAGACTGCTAAACCACCCACTAACAATTTTGACAAAAATTGATGGTGCTCTTGTTAAAAATTTAACGGAAATTGACAAATTGCTTCTTCTCCTTACCATTTTGACCAATTTGAACCAAATTGGGCTGAATGAATCCTATGGTCATAGGCTCTAGATCTTCCATTCAGAATTTTAATGCGTAAATATTTTGGGTGAAAATCCTAGATTTTATTAAAAATTTACTGGAAATTGTCAAATCTCTACTTCTCCTTACCATTTTGACAGATTTCAACCAAAATGGACTGAAAGGATTCTATTGTGATAGGCTCTAATATTTCTATTCAGAATTTTGATTCATGAATTCTTTGCATGCAAATATTAGATTTTACTAGAAATGGTCAAAACACTGCTTCTCCTTAGTTGCTTGACATATTTCAAAGAAATTTGGCTAGAGTGACGCTATCAAGGTAGACTAGAATTTCCATTCAGAATTTTGATTGGTAAATTTTGGTGGAGGGGGGTGGCCATCTTGGATTTTCCAAATATTATTCATCATATCTATTTAAATGCAAATGGTTCAAATGCTAGTGGTCCAGGTGAGTGCCACAGGCCCTTGGGCCTCTTGTTGTATTTAATTAAGTGAGTATTCTGGCTCCAGATTTTGTTGCTCTTTGTCAGCCTTACTTCACAGGCTGCTTTGTGTTTCACTTGTTGCTTTCATTGTTGTGGTCTCTTTGCTCCTCTTGTAGATCTTTTCGCCATTTTCCTGCCCTGCTATTACATCCATGTTTACTCAACATTAGTACCTTCACACCAAGAGCGTATTGTATTCTGGGGTCTGTCCTGTCTGTTTATGTCTCTGTCTGTCTGTCTGTAGCAGCGCAGCTGTGTAGCAGAAGCTACTGATCTGATTCAGATCTTAGTATAAGAAAGCTGGTAGCCATACACTAGGATTTCCAGTCATTGCCTGTGATCCGGTTTTGGAAACACATATTCAGTATTTAAAAAATGCCAAAGAATTGTACGAAACATGGAGAGCGCAGGAACCACCCGCCCAATTTGGCTCAGATTTTAAGAGAGGAAAGTGTGTGATGACCATACACTAGGATTCCTCAACTTTAGGCATGATCCACAGATCTGGAAAATCAGACAATGTCATACAATGTGACAAAAATGGGAGAACGTGTGTCTGCCATTTCTGATTGTTCTTGTTTACTCGGGTTCATCATGTCCACCTTTATTTAACCCTTGAATTTGTTCAAGAAAATTACAATTCTCTCAGAAAATGTCCATTTGCAGACCAAGAGAAGACTATTTTTGAAAATTTACCACTGGAGTGACTGGCTCGGTTATCGAGCCAGTCATTTCCAGTGATAAATTTTCAAAAATAGTCTTCTCTTGGTCTGCAAATGGACATTTCTCAGGACCACTGCAGAAAGCATTTTTTGGCTGTTAAATATTATTTACTATATTTATATGTCTAGAATGCTGATTCATGGTTTTGAATTGAAATGGTCTGATTGAAGCTTATTGCTCCCTCCGTCGAATTGTTATCAAAATAGCAGCTTTGCATGTTATCATATTTCATTTCCTTCATTGCACGCCTTCCAGGAATTCAACCTCTAATGATATTAATGATCTATGTTGTCCAGTTGATAACCTTTCCCCCCCCCCCCCCCCCCTCTCTGCTAGTTCTGTTGCATGTAGCACAATCATCTGTTTATATTGCACACATTCCAATGCCTTTTCTACTGAATGTCGACTATTTAACCGTTTCACCCGCAAGCTGGACAACACCGCTTCTACAGTGGCATTCACAAATGTCCATTTGCAGGACAATAGATTATTTTTTAAATTTTATCACTGAAATAACTGGCTCGATAATAATTATTCCAGTGCTAAATTTTCAAAAATAGTCTTGTCTTGTTTTGCAAATGGACATTTTCAATGAAAAAATTTAGGCTTGAATTATTTTCCAAGCACCAAGAAAACGACTATCAAAAAAATAGTGTCATTGAAAAGTGGATATGTCAGGCCTTGAATGGCCATGGTTGTTGAATTAGAATGTAGATAGATGAGTTCTTCCGCGTTTTATCACATGTACTTGAATTAGAGGATGTGGTCGGGATACACAGCAACTCGAGGGGTGTATTTATATATATATATATATTTATATATTTTCTATTTATCATGACAGAGCTATACGTCATTATTATTGTTACATGAACTAGCTAATTACATAATTGATGATGACGTCAGATACCTGAGTGTGATGTCAGCTCACTAGTGACGTAATTGAGTATCAGATAGTAATCAGCCGTCTTTGTTTTGTTTACAAAGTTTGACCTTAAATGAGATCGCAAACGAGAATTGGGTTTTTATAAAAACAGCCAAACAATTTTGACAAAAACAAATTTTATAAATTAAAAAGAATTTGACAGATCGTCACATAATTTATCACTGTTAAATTTTGGTTAATATCATGAATTGTTACACGCCATAAAATTCACAGTATGACGTCATCGTGTGAATTGTTAACCACAAACACATGTTTTCAGATTAGATGAACCGGGTGTCTAATACCATTAACAAAGGGAGGGCATCAGTTAACCCTTTAGCCCTCATATCAGCCAAAAGTGGTTTCAGCAGTGGTCTTGAGAAATGTCCATTTGCAGGCCAAATGAAGACTATTTTTGTAAATTTATCACTGGAATGACTGGCTCGATAACTGAGCCAGTCATTCCAGTAGTAATTTTTCAAAAATACTCTTCTTGGTCTGCAAATAGACATTTTCTATGAGGAAAATTTAAATTTTCTTGAATAAGTGTCAAGATCCAACTTCTGTTTTAACAAATGCTAGTATTCCTCTCATAAATATAGTAGTGTCTGAATCGGCTATTGTGAGGTGTATAAATTATCTACGACAAAATATTCACGCGAAGACGCATCTTTCACTTGATGACGTCACTGTATTTCTCATGTGAAATTTACTTAATTTGCGAAATTTACTATGAAGGAATTAGAAAATATGCAAACAGTATATGTTATTTTATTTCAATTATGCAAGAGCATAATTGTGTGTGCTTTGACCTGTCTGTGTGTGTGTTGTCCTTGAATCCACACCCACACTTAGCATGATTAGTTAGACATGCTTAGAGGCATAAAGGTCACCATGGCTTAGAGGCAAAAAGTCACCATGGCTTAGAGGCTTAAAGGTCACCATGGCTTAGAGGCATAAAGGTCACCATGGCATAAAGGTCACCATGGTTTAGAGGCATAAAGGTCACCATGGCTTAGAGGCATAAAGGTCACCATGGTTTAGAGGCATAAAGGTCACCATGGCTTAGAGGCATAAAGGTCACCATGGCTTAGAGGCATAAAGGTCACCATGGCTTAGAGGCATAAAGGTCACCATGGCTTAGAGGCATAAAGGTCACCATGGCTTAGAGGCATAAAGGTCACCATGGCTTAGAGGCATAAAGGTCACCATGGCTTAGAGGCATAAAGGTCACCGTGGCTTAGAGGCATAATGGTCACCGTGGCTTAGAGGCATAACGGTCACCATGGCTTACAGGTCACCATGGCTTACAGGTCACCATGGCTTACAGGTCACCATGGCTTAGAGGTCACCATGGCTTAGAGGTCACCATGGCTTAGAGGTCACCATGGCTTAGAGGTCACCATGGCTTAGAGGTCACCATGGCTTAGAGGTCACCATGGCTTAGAGGCTGAATTTTACATGTCTTATTAAGCCTTTAACCCTTTAATGGTCAAGTTTGTTCCAAAAAAAATTTAATATTTTCTTATGTAATGTCCATTTACAGGCCGAGAGAATGCAATTTTTTGAAAATTTATCACTGGAATGACTGGCTCGGTTAACGAGCCAGGCATTCCAGTGATAAATTTTCAAAAATTGTGTTCTCTCGGCTTGTAAATGGACATTACATAAGACCATAGCCGAGGCCGGGTTAATGGTCAAGAAATATTAAAATATCTGCTTAGTGAATGGCAATTTGCCGGCCAAGAGAAGAGTATTTTTGAAGATTTACTACTGGAATGACTGGCGGTAGCAAATAGCTTTTCATCAAAGAGTGTTTTTAATGTCTTGATTATTAACCCTTTCACCGCTGAATTACCCATTTTCGAGGCAACTATGCAGAAAATTTGTTGAATATTTTGAAAGTAATTTGACTGGAAGCCATTCAAAATAATTAGTTTTATAATTAAACTTGTCAGTCAGCTGAGCTATATCAATCTGCGTCCTGCCATCTGTCTGAGTCATCAACAATGGGCAGATTTATATCAAACGGCTATATGCTCCTCAAATTTATCCATTATGAAAATGATGCTGATTTGATGACAAACAGTGGAGCTATCCCCTTTGCAAACATTTTGCAGTATGGAACCCAATGGGGAAAGAATACTTGGTGGCACATTTCATAATTTTTAGAGCTATTGCCTTCTAACTTGGTGTGTGTGGGTGGGTGGGTGGGTGTGTGTGTGGGTGCGTGTGTACCTAGAGGCTATCGATAAATACATGAAGTGGCCATCCCTTCAACTAGCAGAGTTATGACCCTTGCTATATTTTCAAATGTCTGATATGTGTTAACTGTCTAACGGCGGCAAGCCACCAGACAATAATACCAATATAGCTCTGGACCTGCTGAATATTTTGAAAACATTTTGACTGAAAGTTGTTGGTGGCTTAGCCACCAACAACTTTCAGTCAAATTGTTTTCAAAATATTTGGCAGACAGTTAAATATACAGACAATATTGAAATATTAATCATGCTCTTAAATGTGCAATGCTTATTATAGTACTTACTTTCATTTTGCTCCCTCAGAGCCGGCGAATGTGGAGATTAATAGCGATATCCGTAATTTGTTTGCAATCTGTAAGATTGATGATTACGAGCGCTTGCAACGAGAGAACCACGAATGTTGTGTAGTCCTCAGCGGCATTGAAGCACGAATCAAAGAGAGGCTGAGTAAATTTAAGGATTCCTCCCCGTCTCAGGTATGCGTGATATAGGATAGTTCGTATTTTCACTCATTTATACACAGACTCGCCATTTGCCTTTCACCGCTGAAATACTTGTTACCTACACACACCCTGTTGGCACAAAGCAACAATTTTCCTGAGAATTCTTTCCAAAATCTACAGCGTCGTTTCATCTGCTGGCTATGTAGCATCTAACTGTTTGACAACACGCAGCACTTAGGTTAAAATACTGCTTTTTGTTGAACCAATATCCTTACACAAGCTGGTGTACATTTTAACAAGTGTGCGCTGTAGTTGTGACGCAGGCAGTTTTGTCAGAAATGGAAGATAGGCAGACAGGCAGGCAGGCAGACAGACAGACGGATGGACTGACATATGCTAGTTGCATGTCACATGTAAACAAATCGGTGTGTGTTATAGTTGTGATATAGGCAGCTTGGACAAAAAGATCAAAGTTTTGACAAATAGCCCACCTAGCAAGCGCTAGAGTGACTTATACTGGTTACAAGTCACAACTAAAACATACACCAGACACACTTCAGCCCTTTTACCCTTACAGAACATAAACACGAAACCATCTTTCAAATGGTAAATAACTCAACATGGAGATGCAGCTTCCAGTCAAATTAGTTTTAAAATATTCAAAACACTGGGATTTCAATGACTAATGTGTTAAGAATTTGAATTTACAAGACTTAAATCATCAGAAGTGTTTCTTGTATATTGAGTAAACCTATCATTGCCTTCTAAATCCTATAAGTCTAGGCAGGTTTGAGGGAAATACTGAGGAATCCAGTTTTAGCTATGTCCCGCCAACTCTAGATAAGTTACATGCACAATTTTCCCGTGTTAGGATCAGTCAATCCCTGCACTCGAAGAATCTCAATTTCCAGTATAAAGGTAAGCTGTTATGGAAGCAGCAGCGCCCAGTCAAATTAGTTTCAAAATATTCAACAGAATGTTTATTAAATAATAAAGCCATACAATTTGTACAACTTGTCGGACTATTAAGCGTTTTTGACAGACTATATTGCACGTCATTCATGACGTAATTGATTATAATGTCAGCCTACATGTGACGGAGTTGATTATGACATATGATTGACTGAGAAACTGGATTCCTCAATTGATGAAGATTTTTAACTTGTATATTTTCTCTGAAATACACATAAGGTTGAGACTAGTTAGACAAATGTGCAAGCATGCCCTGACAAATGCTCGCACGCACAGACACACTTATTCACAACATGCACGCGCGCGCGCGCACGCACGCACGCACGCACGCACACACACACACACACACACTTTTACATACATTAGTTCTATACTTTGTTTTCTTTGACATGAACAGTTGATTAAGGTAATATTGTATGTTTATTTTTCTGCAAGCATCATTGTTTCAATGTTCTAATATCGCATGTGATTGTATGCCACATTTATCTTTAACAAAATCTGTTTATGCCATTGAAGAGAAGCCTAAGAATGGCAATATCCTGTATGAGCCTCAGACAAAGATGATGTAATTCTGCTTATGTTCTGATTATGTGCATGAGCAAAAACTCGTGAATGTTAAGGCTTCTAGGACAGCATGTGTTCATTTCAATAGATCTCCAGGGAAAGAATGGACCTTTCCAGTTTATCCATCAATCATATGATGTCATAATCAACTGTGTGATGTGTAGGATGACGTCATAAACAATTACGTCAAGTTTGGCACGAACACCTAAGCGTTGTTGTATGAATTGTATGTCTACTATTTAATAAACATTCTATTGAATATTTTAAAACTAATTCGACTGGGTGCCTATGGCAGCAACAGTGTCTTGTCGATTTAATTTCAAAATATTCAACAGCTTACCTGTATAGTTTTCTGGAAATTGAGATTCAGAGAGTGCAGGGATCGATTGATCCCAACACGAGCAAAGCGTGGGTGGTACTTCGCTAACGATGGGCGGGGCATAGCTAAAAATGTATTCATCCATTCCATTAAAGTGTGTTAAAGCAGTTGAATTTAGGCTAAGATCCGCCCACATTTTTACGCTTGTTAGAATCGTGTTGAAACATAAACCAGAATTCACAGAATCTAACTTTCAAGGTAACTATGCAACTATGATGTTGAATATTTTGTAACTGATTTGACTGGGGTCTCTTGTCTCTAGTTGCATATAGAAGGAACAGCTCCTCGATAAATTAGTTTCAAAATATTCAACAGAATGTTTATTAAATTGTAAATTCATGAAAGTCGTACAATATTGAGTAGATGTATAGGAACATGACGTCAGAGTCCGAAAAAGTGACAGATTGGATACCTCGCTTGTCAGTTTTTAGAGCAGTTAAAATGAAATTAAGTTTTATGTTGCCATGATGATTAACTGGATGAAAAGCATAAAGTCATTAGTTTCATGATAATTCTGTATTATTTATTTTATTCATTTAATAGCTATTCTCAATGTCGACTAACCCAGGATGCATGATGCATAACTATGAATGTTTTTTTATTATTATTTTATGTGTCTAGATATTAGGACTTATACTGCTGAGCTCACATGTCAATCCTCTCTTGGATATAACATGGGTGCTCATTACTGCAAATAGTGTTGCTGTCAAAAACGGCTTCTGCAAGTGGTCTTAAGAAATATCCATTTGCAGACCAATATTTTTGAAAATTTATCACTGGAATGACTGGCTCGATAACTGAGCCAGTCATTTTAGTGGTAAATTTTAAAAAATCGTCTTCTCTTGGTCTGCAAATGGACATTTTCTTATTTTCTTGAACAAATTTGAGGTTTAAAGAGTTAAACAGCAACAGCATTTACAAACTGAACATCAGTTAGGGTGTTAATGATGTAGACTGGCAATTCAGCAGTAGAAGGGTTAACATTTGAATAGTCCGAGACACAAAAACTACCATCCTTCCCTTATCCATTATTATTTAGCTTTCGGATCTTTTATTTTATTTATTTTAATTTAACATTTTCAACACCGCAAACCTAACACAACAAATTGTTTATGCTCTAAGAAATTATATGTTGAATATTTTGAAAATAATTTACCTGGAAACTGTAGCTGCATAAAGGAAGCAACAGCTTTCGGTTAAATTACTTTAAAATATTCAACAGCTCTTGAATTTTAATTTTACTTTTGATCGTGTTAACACCATGTTTATTTCAGCATACTCAAACCCTCAATTTTAACCAACTGCACAGCGTTCCTTTAATTGTCCAGCTACATGTATATGTTAAGTTTCTCACGATTTCATTATGCCTGCATATATAGCACGCGAATGTTGCATGCTGGACATTGCCATGATACGGAACTGATAATAATTCACTAACTCGTGAATAAGGGAGTCATGAGTTTATCTTCTCTTGCTAAACAAATACGATGTCATAAGCAATTACGTAACTAGTTAGCTGACGTCATAATCATAGTGCAGTTTTATAACTCTGATATGGTTATGCAAGTAGTCGTGGTATTGCAGTATTTTGGCATTGACAGGGAATCGAACCCACAATGGACGAAAGCACCAAGCATTATAGCCCACAAACGCTTCCACCACACCAACGCCGCAATACTTCTTTCGTCCGTTGTGGACTATGATACTTTCGTCTGTTGTGTGTTCGATTCCCTGTCAACTCTGTCCTGAAAATCAGAACGTCTGTCGCATATACAAATTGTATGTCTTTGATGGATTTGCAATTTAATAAACATTCTGTTGAATAAATTTTGAAACTATGGTGGCACGTAGCTCTTGCCTGTTGCTGCCATAGCTCCTGAGGCAAATTGTCTTCAAAATATTTGATATCTTACCTGTGAAATTGGAATGCTGGTAATTCAGGGTTTCAAGTATATAAGTCGATTCCACTGCAGATACAAAGTGGGTGGAGCTTAGCAAGAAATGGGCGTGTCCTAGCTAGAAATGTATCTCTCTATTGAGTGTAATAGTCTACAGATGTGGATACATTGACAACAAAGGGTCATGTTAAATGTTTGAATTTTATGTTTAATCCAGCAGAATCTATGCTCCCAGATAGACAGTACATTATCCACAGGAAATGTTTGTTATGCTGCACCCCCTCCCCCACCCCACACCCTCCCCATATAGATATAAGGTGTGTGTGTGTGTGTGTGTGTGTGTGTGTGTGTGTGTTTGTGTGTGTGTGTGTGTGTGTGTGTGTGTGTGTGGTGTGTGTGTGTGTGTGTGTGTGTGTGTGTGTGTGTGTGTGTGTGTGTGTCCTATTGATGTTTGTGTCAAAAGATCACGGTCACAGTGACCCACTCATGGAAATTGTGATTACTTTTAATTTTAATAATATTCCGTTTATGGCTGAGTGAATGTCATCGGTGCAGTACATACTTGTATGAACACAATATGCTGTGGCAATGTCCTTTGCCACTGCACTGCTAGACAGTTTTCATGGTAAGCTGATCCATTGAGTGATAGTGTTAGGGTGTGTGGAGGGGTGAAATGGATGTTAGCAACCTCTGATTGTCATTATTGTTTGTATTGTAATAATTATTTAACAATCCATTTCTCCATGACGCTTTCTCACTGTCCGCACTCATTAACTGTTCTGTGTGTTGCAGAGTGTAGAGTACAGCATGCTGAAGGAATTGTCTCTATCGACAGAAAATCTCAGAATTTGCCTCAGTGATGAGACGCGGCTTATTCGCTGTTTCAAGGTGTCACAACTTCCGCCGTTTAACGCCATGGGAGAATTCTATGACGCAAAACTTCAAGATGAGGTAAGTAATTTGCTAGCAGGTAAACTCTAACCCTGATGTCATTAAATAGAGGAATCCTGTTTCTTAGTCAATCATATGACAGGATAACATCATAATCAATTATGTCATGAATGACTCAATTTAGTCTGTCTTAAATACTTACTAGTCCATCAGGTTGTACGAATTGTATGTCTTTAGTAATTATTAAACATGCTCTTGAATATTTTGACGCTAATTTTACTGGTGGATGTGGCTGCCATAGGTAGTCAAATTAGTTTCAAAATATTCAACCGCTTACCTGTATAGTTTTCTGGAAATTGCGATTCCAACACGGGCAAAGCGTGGGTGGAGCTAAAACTGGATTCCTACATTATCTATTTGCCAGTCAGCTGTTGTTGTCTAAGTTAATTTTTACCTTTTCAACAGCTTGCTTGTGCATGTATGATTACTGTATTCTGCGGCTGTAGTAGTAGAAACATCCTACAGCTGCAATCAGTCCTTCGTTTTTTCCCACTTGTCCTCAGCCAAAATCTGTAGCTTCCTCAGGTCCATTCTTAATTTGACTGTAATGAGTCCTGCTTACTTGTGTGAATGGTTTGATATAAGGATACTGGGATTCACTGATACACTGATCTTGAGAAAGATCCATTTGCAGGCATAGATAAATCTTTTTAAATTGCTCACTGAAATGGCTGGCTCAATGATTGAATTGTCCAAATCAGGTTTCGCTCAGCCTGCAAATTAACATCTATATTTTCTTCTTTATTTTCTTGACAAAACTTCACTGCTTGAAACGTGTATGATGTTGCAAAATTAGGTAACGAACTGCGATGATGATAGTGGTGGTGGCCGCCATAATTATAGGTGGTTATGCTGATAATGGCATGATGTTGATTGTAGTGATAATGATGATGATAATTATGGTAGTGGTGATGTAGGTGGGAGTCGTGGTAAATTTAACAATGATGATATGGTGGTTGTGATAATGATGGCAGGTATGATGATGATAATTGTGGTGGTGATGATGTAATTGGTGTTGATTGTGACAAGGATGACAATGATGATGATATTATGGCGGTGATGATGTAGTTGGTGTTGATTGTGACAAGGATGACAATGATGATGATATTATGGTGGTGATGATGTAGTTGGTGTTGATTGGCAAGGATGACAATGATGATGATAGTATGGTGGTGGTGATGTAGTTGGTGTTGATTGTGACAAGGATGACAATGATGATGATAGTATGGTGGTGGTGATGTAGTTGGTGTTGATTGTGACAAGGATGACAATGATGATGATATTATAGTGGTGGTGATGATGTAGTTGGTGTTGATTGTGGCAAGGATGACAATGATGATGATATTATAGTGGTGGTGGTGATGTAGTTGGTGTTGATTGTGGCAAGGATGACAATGATGATGATATTATGGTGGTAATGATGTAGTTGGTGGTGATTGTGGCAAGGATGGCAATGATGATGATATTATGGTGGTGATGATGTAGTTGGTGTTGATTGTGGCAAGAATGACAATGATGATGGTATTATGGTGGTGCTGATGTAGTTGGTGGTGATTATGGCAAGGATGACAATGATGATGATATTATAGTGGTGGTGATTATGTAGTTGGTGTTGATTGTGGCAAGGATGACAATGATGATGATATTATAGTGGTGGTGGTGATGTAGTTGGTGTTGATTGTGGCAAGGATGACAATGATGATGATATTATGGTGGTGATGATGTAGTTGGTGGTGATTGGCAAGGATGGCAATGATGATGATATTATGGTGGTGATGATGTAGTTGGTGTTGATTGTGGCAAGAATGACAATGATGATGATATTATGGTGGTGATGATGTAGTTTGTGGTGATTGTGGCAAGAATGACAATGATGATGATATTATGGTGGTGATGATGTAGTTTGTGGTGATTGTGGCAAGGATGATGATATTAGGGTGGTGGTGATTATGTAGTTGGTGTTGATTGGCAAGGATGCCAATGATGATGATATTATGGTGGTGGTGATGATGTAGTTTGTGGTGATTGTGGCAAGGATGGCAATGATGATGATATTATGGTGGTGGTGATGTAGTTGGTGTTGATTGGCAAGGATGCCAATGATGATGATAGTATGGTGGTGGTGATGTAGTTGGTGTTGATTGGCAAGAATGACAATGATGATGATATTATGGTGGTGATGATGTAGTTTGTGGTGATTGTGGCAAGGATGACAATGATGATGATATTATGGTGGTGATGATGTAGTTGGTGTTGATTGTGGCAAGAATGACAATGATGATGATATTATGGTGGTGATTATGTAGTTGGTGTTGATTGTGGCAAGGATGACAATGATGATGATAGTATGGTGGTGGTGATGTAGTTGGTGGTGATTGTGGCAAGGATGACAATGATGATGATATTATGGGGGTGATTATGTAGTTGGTGTTGATTGTGGCAAGGATGACAATGATGATGATAGTATGGTGGTGGTGATGTAGTTGGTGTTGATTGTGGCAAGGATGATGATGATGATATTATGGTGGTGGTGATGTAGTTGGTGTTGATTGTGACAAGGATGACAATGATGATGATATTATGGTGGTGATGATGTATTCTACTTCGAATAATACTTACCAGATGTACTATTATGATAATGATAATGTCTATTATCTAGTCTAGCTCAAAATAAACAATTAAAACTCCGCACTCTCCTGGTCCTGCCCATACTGTGTCCGGGAATACCATAGCCGTAGGTACCGAGTCAATTCCCAATCACAGTCAGATTCGTCTATTTTGCGCTTTTGAAAAGTCGCGTTTTTTCTAGAGCTAGTTAATTGAGCAATTAAGGAGTTTAGCGAGCGTATTTTACGTGGTTATCGGTGGACTCATGGAGGAATTGGGAAAATCATCACAGGGGCAGGTTGTATCAATCTAGAATTTATACATTCGTGCCATAATGACTGTTTGAAATTTCCTTAAATTGGCACATTGTTTTAAAATGTTAGCCATTGTTGGAGTCGCTTCTGTACCCGTTAACTTTTAGTTTAATTCGGGTACTCGGTTAATTTTCTCTTGCGACTCAGTTCCGCTAAATATGGATGCGCCCGTAGCCAAGATGGCGGCGCCCATGAATTATGTCGTTCTTGGCCTGGTGTGTCTATGCACTCTGTTTATCGCCGATATTAGCTTTCGCTTCATTGTCGAGGGTGTTTGTAGCGATAGGCGATGTAGCCTTGGTGATTTAACGTTAGTTAAAGGCTGAGTTGTGTGTTTTAAAAAATTTTCACTCAAAAAGGTTTCAAATATCTCCTGCCTAAGAACTTGATTATCATTAATTTAAGAGAAAGTTAATGTGTTTAAGAAATCTTAACTATCAAGTCGATTGTGAGTATTGCTCGTCATCATTTGTCATGTGCAGCGTTTTAATTTTTCTCTGTTCGCAGAAACCTAAGAATCCGGATACGTTGTGCCAAAAGTGCAACCGGTTCATGAAACGGAAGTATTTGGGACATCACTGCGTGGCGTGCGCCCAGTGTAAGGTCGGGAGCCCTTGTGATGTGTGTGTGAAGTGGTCGTCGGCAATGGTGGCAGAGTTCGACAGGGATCGGCGTGCGAGACTGGAGAGGATCGCGAAGGATAAGGCAGCGAAGTTGCAGCAGGCGTCGTTGATGGGACTGGAAGGTCGGCTGAATGACAGGATGGATTCAGCTCTGGGCGTATGGGCAGCCCAGTTCAAGGCAATGTTTGAATCATTGCAGTCCACGGTCCCGGTGACGCCAGCTGGTGCAGGACAACCATTAGGTGGTCCGGCTAGTTCTGCTGAGGGTCATGCACCTGCCCCTTCTCTGTCCTTGGCTCAAGAGCCGACGATAGAGGAGGAAGATTTGTTGCTGATGGAAGATTCCGGCATGCCGGATCTTTCTAAGACGTCAATGCCCGGTACGTCCCAGGGGTCGCTCTCGGGATTAGTACGGGTTTGCCAGGCGGACGGTGATGTCGACGTTCCGTCGGGCATTTTCCATCCGCTATTTGTGCAACCGGAGGGGTCAGCAGAGCCGTGTTTTGCGGTTCCTGCTGGTATCCCGGCGGCGTTAGGTGCGGCTCCTATCGGAATGCCGTCGCCTGCCATAGGTAAAGCGGTCGTGGTCCCGACTCCCGTGCTGGAGCCGATGGACTGCGGAGAATCCGGGTCTGGCGATTTGTTAGACACCGGTGCCGCTGGTAGTCGCGCTATGGATGCGCTCTGTCTTGGCAGAGACGTGTCTCATAGCGCTCAGCATGGATCGTCGGTGGCCCTCTCATCTAAGGGAGAGAGGGAGGATGAAAACGGGAGTTCGTTGATGGACGAGTCCGTTTTCTCCACCGAAGCTGAATGGGTGCAGGTCCTCGGATGGATGACCAATCGTCTCGGGTTGGCATCTGATCTGGGATCTCAGCGCGATCCGGCGATGGAGCGGATGTCAGAGCGAGCGGCTGGCGCTCTGTCAAGTGGCTCTTCTGCCATGCCGACACTCCCGTTGGACACGCAGACTTCCGACATGCTGGAAGTTGCGGCATACCGTCTGGTTCAGCCAGACTATGCATTGCCAAAGGCCCCGAAGGGGATAAGGAGTAGGGTCCGTTTTCCGGAGCTGGCCTATCATCAGTACGCCCGTGTTCCACGGCTTTCCGTTGCGGAACGAGAGGCTCTGAATAGGCCGTTGGCTGGGAAGGCTAAGGGGCGGTCGCGTCCTTTTGGTTTCCCAGACCAACAAAGACCCGTTCAATGAGCTACGCTCATTGAGGATGCGGCGAGGGCAGCCATGGCTGCGCTGTCGCACGGGTGTACCGTCCTGCAGGGTATGCTGGACTGCACGGCGGATGGTGGACAGGTGCCAGAGGCTGCTCCCGGCGTTGTTCGGGACACCATGCGCCTGTCTCAGGATTGCCTGGCCAGGGTGATCACTAGGACATTGGCAGAGCGGCGGAAAATGGTTCTCGATTGTGTAGAACCAGGACCAGAAATGAGGGCTGCATTGTCTTCTGCGCCTTTCATAGGTCCAGGCTTGTTCGGCGGCTCGGCACGACAAGCTCTCTCCAAGGTCGCTTCAATGGTTGCAGAGCAGGAGGTAGTCGGCAAGTCGTGGAAGTCGACTAAGAGGACACAGCCGCAGCAGTCCTACAGGCAACATCGCCAGGAGCAACAACGACAGCGTCCTAGATCGCCCTTCCGTCCTTCTGGCCGTGATGCCCATAGGCCATCCGGATCACAAGGACCTGGCCGTTCATCCTCATACAAGTCCTCTAATAAGAGGCCGTATGAGGAAGACGGGAAGGGTGGCGGTTCGGGTCGCGGCGGCTACCGTAAGGATAGCCGTGGCGGCGGTTCCGGACCGTCGTACTACAAGAAACCGAGGGGCGGCCGTGGGGCTCGTTCCTGACGGGTTTCCGGCGGAACCAGTACCGGTGGCTTTGGAGGCGAATGGAGTCGAGAATCTTCACCCAAGCGATTTAGCGTCTTATCGGCCAATCTTGACCGACAGCTGTGTGCAGATTCCTTCCGTCGGAGGCAGACTTCAGTTATTCCTAAGCCAATGGGACCAGGTCGTGCGCGACTGTTTAGTTTGTCAGTGGATAAGAAATGGCTACGATCCGGACTGGCTCATCCATCAATCGTTAGTTCCGTTAACCTCGACTCCAATATGGACTCCTGTTCCAAGGGAATCAGATCATCTAGACGCCATTCGGTCAGAAATAGAATCTCTTCGTCAGAAGAAGGCGATTCATCTAGTCAAAGATCAGTCTTCACTGGGCTTCTATTCGATCATGTTCCTCGTTCCGAAGCGTACCGGAGGATGGAGACCAATTCTCAATCTCAAACCGTTGAACGAATTTATTCTTTCTCCAAAATTTCAGATGGAGACGGTAGCAGCGGTAATGACGGGGCTGAGGAAAGGCATGTGGGGAGTGTCGATAGATCTGAAGGATGCATATTTTCATATTCCAATGTCAATTCCTTTTCAGAAGTACCTTCGTTTTGCATTCCAAGACAATGTTTGGGAATTAAATGCTCTCCTGTTCGGCCTGACCACAGCTCCGAGGGTCTTCACCAAGGTGATTCTCGTCATGACTTCTTTACTTCGCAGGAGAAACATAGCTGTTCACACGTACATAGACGACTGGCTGCTAAAGGCGGGGAATCCAGTCACTCTGCGCAGCAATCTGCAGGTAGTCCTAGCCTTATTAAAGGATCTAGGGTGGATTGTGAATCTAGAGAAATCAGAACTGACTCCATCCCAGGAGTTTGTTTATCTGGGAATTTTTTTCAATCTCAGGGATGGCGTAGCTTTTCCGGCGGAGAGCAGAGTCAAAAGCCTGATTGCAGTTTTGGAGTCAGTTTCTCTAGGAGCCTATCTGACGGCGCACCAGTTTCTCAGGATACTGGGGTTACTAGTATCTTTAGAGAAGGTGGTTCCATATGCGGCACTCAGGCGCCGGCCAATTCAGATGTATCTAGTGTCATTCTGGTCTCAGAAAATGGATTCGTTATCTCTGAGGATACCAGTAAAAGAACCATTGATATTCCACCTTAAGTGGTGGTTATCGGAACACAACCCCCTCAGCCTCAGATGTCCATCTTCACGGATGCATCGTTGACGGGTTGGGGAGCGGTATTGGACAATCAGTCAGTGTCAGGGGAATGGGATCGGACCAATGCGCAGAAACATATCAATGTGCTCGAACTATTAGCGGTGGTATTTGCACTTCGAAAGTTCGAGTCTAATTCAAGACAAAGTTGTCCTAATAAGGACAGACAACTCAACAGTGGTGTCTTATTTGAACCGCCAGGGCGGGACGAGATCACCAGAGTTGTGTATGATGGTTTGGAACCTTCTGCTGTGGTGCCAAGAGAGGAATATTATTCTTCGGGCAGCACACATTCCAGGAAGATTGAACATCCTAGCGGATGCTCTCAGTCGAAGGACGGTTTGTCGTCCGACGGAATGGCAGCTCAACCACTCGGTAGCGGAGGTTCTATTCAAACAATGGGGCAAGCCAAATGTCGACCTGTTTGCGATGAATCAAAACGCAAAGATGGTCACTTACGTGTCACCGATCCCGGACCTGCTAGCCTTAGCAGTAGACACACTGGCGATAAGTTGGGAGGGAATGTACGCGTATGCGTACCCTCCAACAATTCTCATCCCGAAAGTTCTGGCAAAGATAAGAGAGGGGATGTGGCAAGTACTACTGATCGCCCCGTATTGGCCAGGCCGATCATGGTTTACGGATCTGCTGGACCTTCTGGTCTGCAATCCAATCTCTCTTCCAGACGCAAGAGATCTAATCTCTCAGAACAAGGGTCTGTACCTTCACGACAGACCAGAAATGTTCAGATTGACTGCATGGATGTTATCAAGCAGCGTGCAATTGAGGGTGGCTTTTCTGAGCAAGCAGCGAAGTTTGTTGCTTCAGCCAGAAGAGTTTCAACCACAAAAACATATAATTATAGAATCAACAAATTTGCACAGTTGTGTGAGAGAGGAGATATTGATCCCTTTTCTGCATCTGTTCAACACTTAGCAGATTTTATCTGTCATTTATACGAAGTTGACAAACTTGTACCTTCTACCCTAGCAGCATATAAGTCTGCATTAGCTTCAGTCATTCCCAGTCTCACTATTGGAGGAGTGGAGAATGACACCTTGAATGAAGTTATCAAAGGAATGAGCAATCTGCGACCTAGACAGCCAATTCCTATCCCATCATGGAATCTATCTCTTGTTCTACAGGTTTTAGGGCATGCTCCCTTTGAACCGATTAGATCTATTGACATTAAACTGTTAACTATTAAATCAGTTTTCTTGGTTGCAGCAGCGTCGGCGAGAAGGAGAAGCGAAATTCATGCGCTTTCTGCCGATCAAGACCGTTTTGTCGTCACGGGTGAAGGTTTAAGACTACTTCCACGTCTTTGTTTCCTGGCAAAGAATCAGTCACTTAAATATCCAGGACAGCCGATCAATTTGCCAGGTTTAACTAGACATGACCCAAACTCTTCTGTTTGGTGTCCTGTCAGATGTCTTAAAATGTATAAGAAACGTACTAATGAGTGGAGAGACGACCCGAAATCTCTGTGGTTATGTCTCAAAGCTCCCCATTTACGTGCCTCGAAAGATACTATTTCTCGTTGGATAGTTGACGCTATTAAGATGTCGCACAAAATCTCTACAGGAAAGCAGATTGATCGTGCGAATGCCCATCAGGTCCGAGCACTAGCAGCATCATCGGCCCTTTATACGGGTGTCTCATTAGAGGAGGTGATGTCTGTAGCACAATGGCATGCCGAGTCGTCATTCACTGATTTCTACCTTCGCGACATCTCCAGCTCACTTAATCCGGTAGCCGTCGCCAATCTGTCGAATCTAAATTAAGCCACTTCCGACCACTACTTCGCACACATCACTATAGTCTTCCGCCTACACTGAATAAACGCTATGCACATGACTGAGTACGACCTTGGATTGGGCCGAGCTCCTGTGATGATCAAGAAAAGATCAAGCACTCAAAATGGTGAGTGTTTACATTAATTAAGTGACTATAAATTATGTTTACTTAGTCGAAATACCAGACTGCTTAGGTAAATAGTCTGGTACAAGAGTATTCTTATCCTATCAACGAGACATTAGACTCATTCCAATTTGAAAATCTAGTCGATATACTGATATTTTTTCAAAGTTAGAAGTTGTAGTAGCTTCTTTGCACTCTACTGGACTGCCCTAGCTGAGGCTTGGGGCGGACACGGGTCTGGTGGGTGTTGCATCCCCCAGTGACAGCCCTCTGAATTTTGTGCGGACAAAAGAGGGGGGGGGGGGAGCGCGGTCTAGACCATGGAAGTTTAGCACTCTATGAGTCAGATAGCAGAACCCAAGCGTATGCCAGGGTTCTAGTCTCTTCACAACCTTCTCTGTTGGATGGTAGTTGAGTGCTGGTTCGAGCCTCACCTCCTCCCACCGGCATTTTCTGGCTGTCGAAATTCGGAGTTTATCATAATAGTACATCTGGTAAGTATTATTCAAAGTAGAATAAAAAAAGCATCCGCTTTTGTTTCTACGAGAATTCTTAATACTTACCAGATGTACTATGGCCCTGCCTCAGCCGCCCCGCTGAGGTGAGGCTGAGCTGCTTTCGCAGTTTGCCAAGGCAAACATAAGACGAATCTGACTGTGATTGGGAATTGACTCGGTACCTGCGGCTATGGTATTCCCGGACACAGTATGGGCAGGACCAGGAGAGTGCAGAGTTTTAATTGTTTATTTTGAGCTAGACTAGATAATAGACATTATCATTATCATAATAGTACATCTGGTAAGTATTAAGAATTCTCGTAGAAACAAAAGCGGATGCTTTTTTGAGTTGGTGTTGATTGTGGCAAGGGTGACAATGATGATGATATTATGGTGGTGGTGATGTAGTTGGTGTTGATTGTAACAAGGATGACAATGTTGATGATGATATTATGGTGGTGATGATGTAGTTGGTGTTGATTGTGACAATGATGATGATATTATGGCGGTGGTGATGATGTAGTTGGTGGTGATTGTGACAATGATGATGATATTATGGTGGTGGTGATGTATGTAGTTGGTGTTGATTGTGACAAGGATGACAATGTTGATGATGATATTATGGTGGTGATGATTGTGACAAGGATGATGATATTATGGTGGTGGTGATGTAGTTGGTCTTGATTGTGGCAATGATGATGATAGTATGGTGGTGGTGATGTAGTTGGTGGTGATTGTGACAAGGATGACAATGATGATGATGATATTATGGTGGTGGTGATGATGTAGTTGGTGGTGATTGACAAGGATGACAATGATGATGATATTATGGCGGTGATGATGACGTAGTTGGTGTTGATTGTGGCAAGGATGACAATGATGATGATATGGTGGTGGTGATGATGTAGTTGGTGGTGATTGTGACAATGATGATATTATGGTGGTGATGATGTAGTTGGTGTTGATTGTGACAATGATGATATTATGGTGGTGGTGATGATGATGTAGTTGGTGGTGATTGTGACAAGGATGACAATGATGATGATATTATTATGGTGGTGATGATAATGTAGTTGGTGGTGATTGTGACAATGATGATGATAATATCATGGTGGTGGTGGTGATGTAGTTGGTGGTGATTGTGACAAGGATGGCAATGATGATGATGATGATATTATGGTGGTGGTGATGATGTAGTTGGTGGTGATTGTGACAAGGATGATGATGATGAGATTATGGTGGTGATGATGATGTAATTGGTGGTGATTGTGACAAGGATGACTGATGATGATGATATGATGGTGGTGATGATGATAATGTAGTTGGTGTTGATTGTGACAAGGATGACAATCATGATGATAGTATGGTGGTGGTGATGATGTAGTTGGTGGTGATTGTGACAAGGATGACAATTATGATGATGATATTATGGTGGTGGTGGTGATGTAGTTGGTGGTGATTGTGACAAGGATGACAATGACAATGATGATGATATTATGGTGGTGGTGATTGTGACAATGATGATGATGATGGTATTATGGTGGTGGTGATGTAGTTGATGTTGATTGTGACAAGGATGACTATGTTGATGATGATATTAATAGGCATTAATATTTCCCTTGTTTCAGAATGTTTCTCTGAAGAGTGAGCTGACCACTCTCCATCTGAAGTATGAGTCGACGTGTGCAATGATGAAAGACACAACTGAGCGTTTAAAGTCGTCAAATAGACGGAAAGATGACATCGAGGAAGCACTAGTTAAGCAGTGTAAGTGATCTCACACCGATTCTCTAATGTAGGCCATTCTGGATTGGAAGGGAGAATGGAGAAATCAACTTTTAACTATTCAATGTTGCTCTCTAGCTTATCTCCAGCCATGTTTTGGCGTGTGTTTGCAGCAATCTATCCCTGCACTCATCTCTTTTTCTTGCTCTTTTGGCCAGCTCGCTATCTCTGAATCTCAGTTTCCAGAAAACTACACAGGTAAGCTGTTGAATATTTTAAAACTATTTTGACTGGGTACTCTTGTCGCCTATGGCAACAATAGCATCCAGTCAAATTAGATTCAATATATTCAACAGCATGTTTATTAAATAGTACAGACATACAATTCGTCCAACCTGATGGACTATTGATAGATAAACTGAATTCGTCCATTCTTCTATTGTTTTGTTGTTAGTGAGCATTTTCCATGGCGGCCGTCTGTCCGTACATCCGTCAAATCACTTCTTAACGGTTTAATCGATTTCAACCAAATTTGGCTGGGAGGATCCTATGCACCCTCCAGATAGTTTTTTCAGAATTTTGATTAATTAATCTTTGGGGTGAAAGTCTTAGATTTTATGAAAATTTTAACAGAAATTGTCAAAATGCTGCTCCGCCATAGCTGCTTGACATATTTCAACCAAATTTGGCTAGATGGATTCTATTGTGGTAGGCTCTAGAGCATCTTTTCAGAATTTTGATTGATCAATTTGTGGGTTCACTGCAAATAGTTAGAGAGGGAAGTGGAGAGAGGGGGGAGGGGAGAGAGAGGGGGAGGTGAGGGAGAGAGCACCTACATAACAATATAGGTAATAAATATATCATATGATTAATAGTTCGCTGCAAATAGTGAAAGATTTATGAAATATTTTATCATCTTTTGTCTGCAGTGAGCAAGACGGAGCGTGTGCTGAGAAAAGCTCGCAGTAACTTAGAAAAACAAGCACATGAGGCTGGCTATAGCGTTGAAGCACTGAGGCGGAGCCCAAGATCATCCGCAAAAACATAGCGCTAGTCCTGTCATGGTTACCATGCAATGTTCTGCTGGAATAAGACTTCCTCATCATCCAAAGTACTGAAGGCGGGTATCTCTGGATTGTAGACGGCATGATAAAGAATAAGCTCTACAGAATTTATGACTGATGCGGGTGTCTCGTTAACAAATTACTTGTATTATGAGACCATTTGTCTATAGTGCCTAATAGGTTTGGCTCCATGAGGTAGTTTGAGCTTTACAAGTAAGAAAAGACACCTTTCTCAGCTATGCTTGACGCTATACAGAGCCAGCTTTACCTGTGTCGTAGACACTTGTATCAGTGAAACGTTTAAAAAAGAATTTTCCTTTGCTATACCTGCCTATTTATATATAATAGGAGTGATGAGGGAAGAAATGTTAACTAGCGCTATGTATGTCAGTGCTAGGCTTAACGCTGTAATGATCAAATTGGTTTTAAAAATTTCAATTTTCTCATCAGAAAATGTTCATTTGCAGAGGAAGAGATTTTTTTTTTAATCTACCACTGGAATAGCTGGGTCCAAAATCGAGCCAGTCATTCCAATGTTCCAATGGTAAATTTACAAAAAATAGTCTTCTCTTAGCTTCAGTGTTAAAGGGTTAAAAAATACAGTTTCTGTGACAAGCATGTATTCATAATGGGTACAATTTACAGGAAGATGTCATATAGACATGTGTGCTTACTGTGTTTAAATCATTGTCACGGGTAGATATCATCATGCTATACCCTTATCCATTCATTCAGAAGTTTGCAGCTACAGGTACTTGATTTTATCCCGCATCTGTCCTTTTGCACCTTGTGAAATGTTCTATATTGCCTATCTTGCTTACTCTTAAAAAGATCACATCTTTTCCTAAATATATCTGTTGTTGTTACCGAGATGCAGTTATTTAATTCCTTGATGGTCAAGCTTATGTCGCTAGGCTGCCATGCACACTCATAGCCAGTCATCTTCGCCGGGATGCCGTGCTAGCTAACAAAGCCAGTCATCTTCGCTGGGATCCCGTGCTAGCTAACAGCCAGTCATCTTCGCCGGGATGCCGTGCTAGCTAACAAAGCCAGTCATCTTCGCTGGCATCCCGTGCTAGCTAACAGCCAGTCATCTTCGCCGGGATGTCGTGCTAGCTAACAAAGCCAGTCATCCTCACCGGGATGCCATGCTAGCTAACAAAGCCAGTCATCTTCGCCTGGATGCCTTGCTAGCTAACAAAGCCAGTCATCTTCGCCGGGATGCCTTGCTAGCGAACAAAGGCAGTCATCTTTGCGGGTGCCTTGCTAGCTAACAAAGCCAGTCATCTTCGCTGGGATCCCGTGCTAGCTAACAGCCAGTCATCTTCGCCGGGATGTCGTGCTAGCTAACAAAGCCAGTCATCCTCACCGGGATGCCATGCTAGCTAACAAAGCCAGTCATCTTCGCCTGGATGCCTTGCTAGCTAACAAAGCCAATCATCTTCGCCGGGATACCGTGGTAGCTAACAAAGCCAGTCAGTCATCTTCGCCTGGATGCCGTGCTAGCTAACAAAGTCAGTCATCTTCGCCGGGATGCCTTGCTAGCTAACAAAGCCAATCATCTTTGCCGGGTGCCTTGCTCGCTAACAAAGCCAGTCATCTTCGCCTGGATGCCTTGCTAGCTAACACAGCCAGTCATTTTGGCTGAGATGCCTTGCTAGCTAACAAAGCCAGTCATCTTGGCGGGGATGCCTTGCTAGCGAACAAAGGCAGTCATCTTTGCGGGTGCCTTGCTAGCTAACAACGCCAATCATCCTTGCGACGATGCCTTGCTAGCTACCAAAGCCAGTCATGTTCGCGGGCTGCTTGCTCACTAACATAGCCAGTCAGTTTCGCCATGATGCCTTGCTAGCTAACAAAGCCAGTCATCTTCGCCGGGTGCCTTGCTCACTAACAAAGCCAGTCATCTTCGCCTGGATGCCTTGCTAGCTAACACAGCCAGTCATCTTCGCCCGAGATGCCTTGCTAGTTAACAAAGCCAGTCATCTTTGCAGGGATGTCTTGCTAGCTAACAAAGGCAGTCATCTTTGCGGGTGCCTTGCTAGCTAACAAAACCAGTCATCCTCGCTGAGATGCCTTGCTAGCTAACAAAGCCAGTCATCTTCGCGGGATGCTCTGCTAGCTAACAAAGCCAGTCTTCTTCGCGGGGATGCTCTGCTAGCTAACAAAGCCAGTCATCTTCGCCGGGAGGCCTTGCTAGCTAACAAAGCCAGTCATCTTCGCAGGGATGCTCTGCTAGCTAACAAAGCCAGTCTTCTTCGCAGGGATGCTCTGCTAGCTAACAAAGCCAGTCTTCTTCGCAGGGATGCTCTGCTAGCTAACAAAAGCCAGTCTTCTTCCCGGGTATGCTCTGCTAGCTAACAAAGCCAGTCATCTTCGCCACGATGCTTTGCTAGCTAACAAAGCCAGTTGTCTTCTCTGTGATGCCTTGCTAGCTAACAAAGTCAGTCATCTTCTCTGTGGTGCCTTGCTAGCTAACAAAGCCAGTCATTTTCGCCGCGATGCCTTGCTCGCTAACAAAGCCAGTCATTCCATTGATAAAGTTGAAAAATTGAGTTTCTTGCCCATTAAAACGTTAAAGATTTCTATGCAAATATTTTAAATCATCGTTGCTTTCGTCTGTTGTTTAACTTGTGCTCAGATGATGGAGGGAATAAAGAATATCACTCTGTGTAGAAATGTTAAAATGGCATTCTGTGCTATCATAAGGCTAATGTAACACGATTCAAAAGGTGATAGCTTCTAAAACTAACTTTAATATTTTGTGACAATCCTTCGACATTGACATAAATCCACTTTATCATGACTCGATGAAGCACAGTTATATGCGAAAACTTGTCCAAAGAAAACAGATCAACATGGCTACCACAACCGTTAATCTATAAGGCTAATGGTAACGTATTTATGCTGCAGTCTCATGTTGATAAATAGATGAATTCTGCGAGGTACAGCATCTTTATAAACCTATAAGTGAGATGTATCTATGTGTAGTCTTGTCTGCAAATAAATTACTGTGAATCATTCGATGATAAGAATGTATATAGCTGAAGTGTGTTGTTAAATATGTAGATTCCATGCAGATATCATCGCGGATAAATATCATATGCAAACGGCAATCATTATTTATATTTAACCATTTAATGGTAATTGAAAGTTAATATTTTGCCCTACTAGATGCCCATTTGCAGGCCAAGTGAAGAATATTTTTGAAAATTTACCGCTGCAATAACTGCCTAGTTTATCATTATCCTATTATTTTTGTCTCATCTATATTTTGGCAAAGCTTCATTATTCATGCCGCCATGCCTATACGCATCAGTAATGTGCATTTAACTGTCTGCCTGCTGAATCTCAGCAGACTACATTTTCCATGGGGCTTAACTCTGAATATTTTGAAAACAATTTGACTGAAAATTGTTGGTGGCTAAGCCACCAACAACTTTCAGTCAAATTGTTTTCAAAATATTCAGCAAGTCCAGAGTTATTTCCCATTATAAGTATTGTTAGGTGGCTTGCAGCAGTCAGATGTTCCTATTGCTTAGCTAGAGAACCATATTTATCACCTGTATTCCTGAAAAGATAAATGTGAAGTTTGTCTATCTAATCATCATCATTATTACTATAGTTCATGCCAGATATACATGTAATGCTGTATACTGCATACTCACACGATTGATTATATACCATGTCTATATTGTATTCTAGTCTCTGTATATTTTGAGTTATTAATGGTAAGTTATATTGTCAAACTGGGATCTGAATTAGTCTATTATCTCATATAAATATATATATATATATATAAGTTTTATATATATATTTATATATAAGTGTATATATATATATATATATATATATATATATATATATATATATATATATATATACACCACTGTGTTAACAATTTAAATCCTAGACAAAAAATTACAAATTCTTGTTGTCATAAAGAATATTCCGTTGAATATGTTGAAACCAATATAACTTGGAGCTGTTGCTGCCTAGTATGGGAGTAACAGAATCCAGTCAAATTAGTTTCAAAAATATACAACATCTTTCCCGTATAGCTGTGCCTCAAATTGAGATGATGAGACCTTACAGGTTAAAGGGTTATAATATATATTGTTATTGTTGCCATATATTTTTGATGCCTGTCTTGGAATATGCTTATATTTCCAGTTAAACTCAGATTAACCATTTGAACATTGAAATCTCATTAGCCATTGCATTTCAAGCTAAACATACGCCAAAAGCTGTTCTACATTTTGTAAATAATCTCATTGGTCAACGACGACCAAGAAAATAATCAAGTTACTCAACAAGTTATAAGACTTACTGGAGACAAAATCGCTTCTAACTATAGTGCATTGCTATGGCAACTGGAACATGATTGGTTGAAATAGTGATATTGCCCGTTCAGCCATGGTATTTTTGCTTAGCCTTTGTGTTGAGAGGCTTAAATAATGATGTAAATAAATGCTTGAATTTGCTGCCATGTTTCAGGAGCTACTCATTGTGTGTGGTTACCATGACAATCATATATAATCAGCGGGTGAATCAGGGTCAATATACACATACAATCATCTTAACCCTTTAATGGCCACAGTTTTTCAAGAAAATTTCAATATTTGCTTATTGGATGTCAATTTGCAGACCAGAAGCCTTTTTTTTTTTAAATTTACCACTGCCATGACTGGCTATGTGGATGGCTCAGTTATCGATCCTGGCTCAGTTATCAACCCGGTCATTTCAGTGGTAAATTTTTCAAAATAGTCTCTTGGCCTGCTATTGGACATTCCTCAAGACTACTACAGAGGCCTGTTTTGTCTCGCTTGGTCAAGAAAGGGTTAAGGTAATGTAATCATGATTCAAGATTTGCTTCCTTGTGCCTTCATTGAGCAATGTGCTATACTAATTGATAATTTGCAAATATAATAGCCAAAATATATTTCCATGCAATCATCTTTTCAAATATATATCCCAGAAAGTATCTAATCAAACGTGTCTAGATAACGGATACATGCTTTTGTGTTTACAAGATGACATTGCTGTTAGATATGTGGCCGTAAACGACCACCTGTAAATTATCACCTGTAGATGCCCACATGTAAATTACCACCTGTAGAATGACCACCCATAAGGAATCACCTGTAAACCTCACCCATCTTACAGACTCACCATCTTGTCGACAGAAATAACATTTTAACACTCATATCAGTTAAAAACAGCTTCTGCAATGGTCTTGAGAAATGTCGATTTGCAGACCAAGAGAAGACTGGGGGTTTTTTTTTTTTAATTTACCACTGGAATGACTGGCTCGGTAACCGAGCAAGTCATTCCAGTGGTAAATTTTCAAAATGTCTCTTGGTCAGCAAATCGACATTGTCTATGAGAAAATTAGAATTTTCTTGAATGAATGTGAAGGTTAAATGGTAACAGGTTAAGGAAGGGGAAAATGGAGTGATGATTTAAGAATAAAGGAGTTAAGCGAACAAACTTTCTGTCTGATGGCGTCAAACTGTCATTATTGTTACTACTAATATTACATTCATGCTTCAGCCATTATGCTAATATGTATAGTTAACTGTCTGATTTCTTCAGACTGTATTTTACATGAGGCTTAAACATTGGATATGGTGAATATTTTGAAAACAATTTAACTGAAAGTTGTTGGGCAGTTAAATTGTTTTTAATATCAGCAGATCCAGAGTTATTGCCCATTGAAATTATTGTTTTGTGGTGTGCAGCAATCAGACTGTTAATAGCCATTTTCAGTGATTTCAATCAGCTGTGATAGTACGTCATATAAGATAATTTTGTATACCAATTTTTATCCCCATGCCAAAATAGATAAATTTCATAATTTAGCCATTGCTGTGCCAAATTTATGAAATGGTAAATCATCACGTACATTGCAATACAATTATAATGCTTATGTGTTTTAGACAAGTAAAGCAAGCCAAATAAATTGCAGATTTCAGATTTTGTTGGATATTTTGAAATTAATTTAAGAATGTTGCTGCTAAGATAGCAACTGGATAGCTGCCAAACTATTTTCAAAATAATCAACCGCTTTCCCGTGTGAGTGTCTTAACATGTATGTAATGGTACTGTGTCTCATGAATGAAAAGGTTTCATGATATAATTATTATTTCACATGTATAATGTGCTAAGTTGTGCTTTATCAGAGATTAGCGTTTTTGCTTTCTTTTGTTATTTCGTTTTTAATATATACTTTTTGTGGTTAAATTTGTTGGGTTTTTTTTGTTAATCAAAATCTTGCAAGGGATCAGTACATATTATGGTCAAAGCGTGTCGAGATGGATTTCTGTGTGTTACAGTGAGTGTATATTTCACATTTTGAATTGTACCCATCACTGCTCATGGATTAACACTTACCACACTGATGTCAACAGTCTATCAATCGTTGTATTATGTCAGTAGCAAACAAACTGGTGTACGTACATCTTTAAACAATTTTGGTGGACAATGTTGGTGTCTATGACAGCAATATCGTCCACAGGGTTCATACAAATTTGAAAAGTACTTGAATTTTTGTTTACATCAGCCCTTGAAAGTGCATGAATTTGAAATTTGTCTTGAAAAGTTCTTGAAGATAGAAGTAAGGCCTTGAAAAATACTTGAAAATGTGGGGTTTTTTCGCATAAAGACAAAAGTTGCATACGATATAAGGCTGCTGATTATCATTCTGTACTGCAGGAGATGGCGTTTCAGAAGATTTAATTTGCAACATTTCCTGAGTCCCCCCCCCCCCTAGAGCTTACACAGATTTAGAGACCTTGAAAATGAGACATTAAAATTTTGTCATCAGAGTAGCAAGTGTTAAAGGAGATCACAGATAAATTATATTTCAATAAAAACACCAGAAATTGAAGTTCATGAATTTTAACATGCGTAGGATTCATGGTTTGATGTGATCACCACTTTAGCCATGATTTGGATCTTAAAATGACTTTGCTCACATTGAGAATCTCTGCAACTGCTGGGACTCCAATCTGACTCATTTTGGACACAAGAAAGGTTGTGACCTACACTAGACTAAAACAACATTGGTCATGATCAAAATACTCAGGAAAATCTGAATTCTTTTTCTTAAATCTGGAAAAAAAAGTTCATGGTGAGGCGCCATAATCTCTGATTGTTTTTGTTTCCTTGATATTATTGAATCGCTAAATAAATAAATGTGTTAATAATTGATTGAGTGCTGCGTACTACTGCGTTACTTAAACCTTTAGTGGTGAAGCCGGCCAAAACCGGCCTCTGAGTGTGTGTAATGTACATCTACAGGCCAAGAGAATGCAATTTTTTAAAATTTTCCACGAATAACTCGCTTGATAACCGAGCCAGTCATTCCAGTGATAAACTTTCAAAGATTGTATTCTTTTGACTTGTAAATGGACATTCAATAGGTAGATATTTAAATGTTCTTGACCAGATTTGACCATTAAAGGGTTTAATATTGTCCAGTAACAGAAAACTGATGATAGACACAATTATTATTTATGTGTACATCGCTACTGTGTTATTACATAGCATCTGTATTTATGTGTACATCTCTACTGAGTTATTACATAACATCTGTATTTATGTGTGCATCTCTACTGTTATTACATAACATCTGTATTTATGTGTACATCTCTACTGAGTTATTACATAACATCTGTATTTATGTGTGCATCTGTACCAAGTTATTACATAGCATCTGTATTTATGTGTACATCTCTACTGAGTTATTACATAACATCTGTATTTATGTGTGCATCTCTACTGTTATTACATAACATCTGTATTTATGTGTGCATCTCTACTGTTATTACATAACATCTGTATTTATGTGTGCATCTGTACTGTTATTACATAGCATCTGTATTTATGTACATCTGTACTGAGTTATTACATAGCATCTGTATTTATGTACATCTGTACTGAGTTATTACATAGCATCTGTATTTATGTGTGCATCTGTACTGAGTTATTACATAGCATCTGTATTTATGTACATCTGTACTGAGTTATTACATAACATCTGTATTTATGTACATCTGTACTGAGTTATTACATAGCATCTGTATTTATGTGTGCATCTGTACTGTTATTACATAGCATCTGTATTTATGTGTGCATCTGTACTGTTATTACATAACATCTGTATTTATGTGTACATCTCTACTGTTAATATATAGCATCTGTATTTAGGTACATCTGTACTGTTATTACATAATATCTGTAGTTGTGTACATCTGTACTGTTATTACATAACATCTGTATTTATGTGTGCATCTGTACTGTTATTACATAGCATCTGTATTTATGTACATCTGTACTGAGTTATTACATAGCATCTGTATTTATGTACATCTGTACTGAGTTATTACATAGCATCTGTATTTATGTGTGCATCTGTACTGAGTTATTACATAGCATCTGTATTTATGTACATCTGTACTGGGTTATTACATAGCATCTGTATTTATGTACATCTGTACTGAGTTATTACATAGCATCTGTATTTATGTACATGTGTACTGAGTTATTACATAGCATCTGTATTTATGTGTGCATCTGTACTGAGTTATTACATAGCATCTGTATTTATGTACATCTGTACTGAGTTATTACATAACATCTGTATTTATGTACATCTGTACTGAGTTATTACATAACATCTGTATTTATGTACATCTGTACTGAGTTATTACATAGCATCTGTATTTATGTGTGCATCTCTAATGAGTTATTACATAGCATCTGTATTTATGTGTGCATCTCTACTGTTATTACATAGCATCTGTATTTATGTGTGCATCTGTACTGAGTTATTACATAACCCCCGTATTTATGTGTACATCTCTAATGAGTTATTACATGGCATCTGTTACAATCAATTAATGTGTGAATCTCTGTGAATATTTAAATTAACGACTGACTGTGCCAGGGGAGATAGCTGCTCCTATGTCGTGTAAATAGCTAGTTTCAGGAAGGAAGTGGAAGTGTTGCTGATGTGATTCAAAAAGACATGGCCCTCTTTAATTGTCAATCCGGCCTTAAAACAGCCTATACGGGTGTGTCTTGAGTATTGGCTATGCTAGTAATTTTACCACTGGAATTGCTGGCTCGATAACCAAGCCAGCCATTTTAGTGGGAAAATTTCAAAAATATCCCATCTCGACCTGCTAATAAATACGGTAGTGAGTACATTATCATGTAGTGGGATATTGAATGGTGCAGCGAGTATATGCATGAAGTGTTTATTTACTATAGTTATGTAAAGTTATGCATACAGTACAGCTCAGAAATAACTTCACATGTTTCCAAAATAAAATACGATGCATTGTTGAATATTTTGAGCATAATTGGATTGGAAGACATTGCTGGCTAAAATTATTCAACAGAACATTTACTAACATATTTCCGAAAAAGTTGGTCCCGATCCCAGGATGATTCATAATACGGAAAAATTAGTTACTTCTCCAGGATGTAGAAATTGTTAGAGTGGAGTTTTCGTGACCATCTCGGTCACTTCTTCAGCACCAACTGACGGTCGCTGGCTGAAGAAGTGACCAAGATGGTCACGAAGGCTACACTCAAATAATTTCTACATCCCGGAGAGGTAACTAATTTTTCCTTATTATTTACTACCATGTTTCTGTTTTGTTTTTTTGGAAACATGATAGCGTATGTCTGAGCGGCACTGTACATCAATGTTCCTGTATGATATTGATTGCAAAGGCCACCATGCATATTAATATAGAGCCTGTACTGTATATTGCTGTTGAATTATCAATGTCATATTATTACATGTAAACATGTTTGTTCTTGCAAATGCCAGACATTTTCAAGTAAACTATTTTTTGCCTGAGATGTTTGTTTGTTGTACTTGGTGATTCTCTCATACATGCGTGCATGCCCATCCAGACGCATGCTGTATACAGGCTCAAAAGCATACATATAGATGCAAACATGCACATACACACAAACTCAGGTGCGGACATGCATACTCGCATGCACACACAAACTCAGGTGCGGACATGCATACTCGCATGCACACACAAACTCAGGTGCGGACATGCATACTCGCATGCACACACAAACTCAGGTGCGGACATGCATACTCGCATGCACACACAAACTCGGGTGCGGACATGCATACTCGCATGCACACACAAACTCGGGTGCGGACATGCATACTCGCATGCACACACAAACTCAGGTGCGGACATGCATACTCGCATGCACACACAAACTCGGGTGCGGACATGCATACTCGCATGCACACACAAACTCGGGTGCGGACATGCATACTCGCATGCACACACAAACTCAGGTGCGGACATGCATACTCGCATGCACACACAAGACAGAGGTATAATAGTAATTTAGCATGTATCCTGCATTTGCCAGTAATTAGACCAAGTCTTTATATGGCCTCTGACCAAAATATGTTCAAATCAATAGAAGAAACATGTTTCTATTCCTTGTATATGCCTATAAATTAGGAAGTCATTCTTTGGTTGATGATGATGATTCACAATGTTTTCAGTAGTCTGAAAACATCCTACAGCTGCAATCAATCCTTTTCCCACTACCACATTTTTCGGAGTACTGGAGTTCCGCCTTCGTCATCTCATTCTACCCTTTGCTTGATGGTCCCTCGGACGTAACAATGATATCATAAGTGGGCCGCGGAGTTTGTAGACTTCCATCTGTGAAGAGGACTGTACGCATCCACCTCAATATTCCATCTCGCCTCCAGTCCATTCCTCCTGCTGGTAAAGATTGTCTGCCTGCTGAGTTTTTGCAGACGACACATTTCAAGGGTTATATCTCTGAACCTGCTAAATATGAAAATAATTTGACTGAAAGTTGTTGGTAGCTAACTCACCAACAACTTTCAGTCAAATTGTTTTCAAAATATTCAGCAGGTTCAGATTTATTGCCCACTGAAATTATTGTCTGGTGGCTTGCAGCGGCGAGACAGTTAACTCCTCACTCCAATGTCCTCCATATATATATATATATATATATATATATACGAAGTGCTTCATTCAAAATGTCTGCTATGAACAGGTAAATCAGCCTCAAACCAGGTGTGCGAGCGGTACCATCTGCACCACAAAAGTATGTACTGCGCAGGGGTGGGGCCAAAGATATCTGCACACCGAATAGCATCCTAGTATACATTGCATGATTGATCAGAGTAAAAGATAATCAAAGTTCAAACGCCAAAAAATTATAGTAAAACTGAAAATTAAGCTATTTTTTATGTGGACAAGTCCTACGCATCGTACAGAACAAATATCTTATTTATTCAAATCGGATAAACCCTTATTGATGTAAATGTTGTTTGAAAATTAACATTAACCACAGCATAATGAGTATAACCTGGATACAAATCGGCCGTAAAATCATCAAATGCTGTAAACGTATGCAATATTTTTGAAAATCAATGTCTTATGTGGAATTGTCCTAAGTAATGTATAGAACATATCTGTGAATTTGTATTCAAATCGGATAACCCCTTGTTGCCTAAATTGTTATTTGAAAAAACCTTAATCACGGCATAATACATAACATGGATGCAAATCAGCCCTAAAATAATCAACGTTCCAAAGCTTAAATGTGGAAAAAAATTTCAGAATCGATTTCTTTTTTATAAGTATCATACAGCACAAATCTGTGAAGTTTTATTCAAATCGGACAACCCCTTATTGACGTAAATGTTCTTTGAGAAAAAGCTTAGCCACAACAAAAACCTTAACCTGGACACAGAAAATAGCCTATGTTCAAACACGGTAAAAGTATGGAGGAATCTCGAAAATCAATATAATTTGGATGCAAACTAGTCCTAGGCATCGTATAGAACAAATCTGAGTTATTTAAATCTGATAGAATAGACTATTTTAATGGATTCATCCATTGTGTGGCAAGGTCTGGGTAGTTAATGGGAGAGGTGAGATCAAATGTGAAAAATGGGGCTTAGGTTTGCAGCCAGATCAAGTAACTCTGTAAAGAGATCAGTTGTTATTTATCTTGGACATTAGACATTGGGATATTTTGTCTCGTAAACATAATGTAGGACGGGTTTGCATACCTCTGTATCACCATTGTTAGATGGCGTGATGGGGAATTTTTCGGGATGACTGAGAGAAGTGAAAGTTGTTGAATGAGTTATATAGGGAGGCTCTTTCAGTGTGGTAGAAAGGGCAATTGAGTATAAAATGTCACATCTACTTCTTGTAAGTTACACAGTTGGCAGAGTCTTAAGCTGGTTTTTTGGGGGGAAGGGTGTCTTCCTACCTTAATCTGGAGATTGTGCGTAATGACTTTGAGCTTAACAAAGTGCTACTGAAATTTGTGTCGACTAGGAAAAGGTGTTCTATGTTAGACTTAAATGTTCTGTAGATTCTCAGGTTATAGCCTTGTTTGGGGGCATGCAATGGTTTGAATAAGCTCCCTGTTAATGTAGGTAGATCAATTTTCTTGATATCTAATTTCCATCGCATGGCCAAGTGTTTTAATGGACTGTTGTGTCTTACTGCTGTATCCTTGATTGTTCCAATTATTTTCTAGCCCAAAGTCCATAGGGTTTTCATATACGTGGCCCAGTTTACTGGTAGTGTAAATGATTATTGGTAGGCCTGATAAACTATAGTCTCAGAGTCAAGTGCGCCCAATCTAAACCAGAATTTAGTCGCATTTGTGCGGAGTGTGGTCAGTAGGGAATATTGATCTAGTTCTTCCTTCACTGCTGCATGAGTAGTCTTTCTACTGACTCCAAGAACATATTTACAGAAATATATAATTTTTTTACAGGCACATTATCACCGAGTTATATAAAGCAGTGGGCATTAATACCTTTTATAAAAAAGGGTCTCCAAATTTTGCTGCAATATCATAGAATTAGAAGGATTAATGGCCAATTTAAATGCCATTTTAATGTTGTTTCTGACATTTATGGTTTTAAGTTTAAATAGTTTCTTGCATCCTTGTTCCACAAGTCTCACAAGCTGATTTAAAATTACCTGAAGGAGTGAATATTATCCCTAAGTAGCAATAGGATGAAACAATTCCTATTGGTGATCCCTTCTATGTAAACTGATATTTCTTTAGGAGATGGCCATTTTTATTAAACACAATTACCATGTTTTTACCGAGCGCTTGCAATCTCAACCTGAGTCTCAGCACAAAGCTCACAGCATTTCCGGTTGTATTCCACAACCTGCATGGGTATAATTTGGGCTATGTTTGGGACCGAGGGGCTGATCAACTGCATGCCCAACAACATGGAGAAGTACATTTCCTTCAGCCTCTGCAGCCTCCGATTCATCGACTCGACCCAGTTCCTCCGGCATTGCTTGATAAGCTGGTGGCTAGTTCCACAGAGTTCTCGCTCACCAAAAAGTATGAGCCCGAGAAGCATTAGCTCCTGCTCCACAAGGGTGTGTACCCCTATGAGCACATGGATGGATGGGGCTGTTTCACTGAGACACCGCTCCCACCGCAGGAAGCCATCGATAGTAAACTCTCTGGCAAGGGAATATCCGACAGTGATTACCACCACACACAGGCTGTCTGGGCCTGTTAGATCTTGTCTAGTGGGTCCATGCACTGTATTCTTTGTCGGGCGGTGTGCAATTTGCGCTCTCGTCGTCAGGTGGAACGTCGTCCTCGCTCTAGGTCATCACTTGAGAGGCAGGAGGGGCTATTTGGTGGGCAGGAAGCTGTCTCTCGGGCACTTAACTAGGAGCAAGGAGCCGGTCTTCAGGAGAGGGAGCGACAGTGGTAATCTTCCCTGCGATCATTACGTTGCTAATGGTCACTAATCGTCATGTCAGTGTATCAGCGGTCATGAGTTGTTTGTGCTAGTATTAATTTCAGATGTTTCGCTTAGGACGGAATAAGGGGGTGCATTCTACTTTAGTATGTGGTTGAAGGGGGACTCTTCACTGGAAGCTTTTTAGTAGGTGCCGCCTGTTTGATCCGATGTTCTCATATGTCCAGAGGCCAGCCTGTAATTTAGAAGGGTGTTCCAAGTGATATGCAATGAGCATAACGTAACCAAATGGGGAAAGCCTTTTTGGCGAAAGCAGGCGTTTCCTCAATCGCAGAGCTATCATGTCTTCACGCTGCGTGAAGTGTAACTTAGCGCAAATTTGGTGGCTACGGCAGGCTTCCTATTATATATATATATATATATATATATCGAAAAGGAGACACCGCTAATGATTTAATATATATATATATATATACATTTACGTTGAGCGAATATATAAATATTTCTTTTAGAAATTTTTAGGCAGAAAGTAAGAAAAGGCAGCCGTAAGAACAGACGAATGCTTACGGCCATAAAAATCTGTAAAAAAAAAAACCCCAACAACACGATTAGTTAGTACATTTAAGATTTAACGAATACTTTCAAGTTCTGGTAGAGACTTAGAAGTAGTTTGTCACAGTTCTCCGGTGGATGCGTGGTCTAGGTTCTGCTATTGTGAAGACTGTGGCTTTAAACCACTAGGGATATTCACAAGGCACAGCATTACACAATGACGATGAATGGGTTGGAAGCAACAATTTTTTGTGGCTTCTTAGAGCAACTCAATTAAAGACAGCCCCAATGTCCATGTAGGTCCGTTAATATATGTTATGGGCAAAGAATCGGAATATATTTTCAAATCAGTTTTTTTAAACTGAAGCGGATGCTAATAATTTTGAGATCGTGTTCAAACGGTTTGATGACTTCGTACCCCGTAAAAATATTATTCATGAGATCTAGATTCCACCAATGATATAAAAATTCTGGAGAACCAATGGAAACGTTTGTTCGCTCCAAAAAGAAGACAATACAGGAAGGCGCAGTAATAGTAGATATATATTATCGGGGAAGACATCCACTGTACAGAAAACTCTACCTACAAACATATGCATCTATTCCAATGCAGATAGTCTGCTGAATAAAAGAAATGAACTCGAAGTAATAGTCCATGAAACCTCTCCAGCCGCTATATGTATCACTGAAGTACTCCCTAAATACCAAGATCCCAGCACAAGCATTAAATTAAGCGCACTGCAACTAGATAACTATGATTTATTTCTTAATAATAACCCGGCTAGGGGAGTTGCCATCTACAGCCACAAACTACTACAAGCCCAACCCTGTGAGACAATAAGTGGCGATTCTTTCAAGGAGTCACTTTGTTGTACATGGACTACCCAGAATAAAGGAAATGTTTTAGTAGGATGTATGTATAGGAGTCCTAATCGTGATAGAGATAATAATTTAAATCTCATGACCCTAATAAACAACACTAGTAAACTAAAACCAGACCACATTTTGATTACAGGAGACTTTAACTTCCCAGATATCAACTGGGCTTCTGGTCTCTCATGCACTCGTGATAGTGACAACTTTATCAATATTATTAGAAAAAAATTTCTCCACCAGTTTGTATTAAAACCAACAAGACAGGATAAACCAGAAATCAAATATCTTAGATCTCATTTTCGGAAACTACAAACATTATCAATGACATATTTCATCTAGCCCCGTTAGGAAAAAGCGATCACGATGTCTTACAAATAAACCTTCACGCCTATATATTTAATCTTTCAACTGAATCATATTTGCCCAAACTTTTACTGAATAAAGGTAGGTACAACAGCATGTGCAGGGAAGTTAGCAATATTGACTGGACAAACATGCAGGAGCTTCATACACCAGAAGCATGTAACCTTATTTACAACATCTTACCCACAATGCTAAATCAACACATGTCAGTTAGAAAGCTGATTATGGTCATTATGTTCATTGTCAAGGACTGGCATTCAGTTGCATAATGGCATGTAATTTGGTGAGATAAATTCAACCATCCAATTAAAACTATTCAATTCCCTAATCACACCAATATTGTTATACCAATGTGAACTCTGTTATGCAAGTAACAGTAAGATGCTTTGAGTTCTCAGATATATTTATATATGCCGATTGTATTTGCAGCATTTGTTTGTTAACTTTTCATGGTGTTTACATTTCTCAAGCTTATTAAATTTGTTATTCAAGTAACAGTAAGATGCTTTGTGTTCTCAAATTTAATAAGCTTGAGAAATGTAAACACCATGAAAAGTTAACAAACAAATGCTGCAAATACAATCGGCATATATAAATTTGCACCCAACTTAGCAACCAGGTATGAGCGTGGAAAATTCCAACTTACACTTGAAATCATAGTTAGTGAAACATTGGATGTGGATAATTTCACTACCAAATGATAGGATCGCCAAACAGGCATACCTGAATGACCCCGACCTAACCAACAGCACTGGAATTATTTGCCCATGGCTAAACATGATTTTAAAGACCTGCTCCAGAGCTGCGGACTTGATGACATATGACACAACCAAAACCTGGATGTCAAAACTATCCGCACACATCTAGAGGAACAATATAACTACAATTCTTCAAGACCATCCAAACTAATTGTCAAGCTTAGATTCAAGCCCTGTCATGCTGTTCGTGGATTGATAGTGTTGGTGGAGGGATTTATTCCTTGGTTCATGCACATATTATACACAGTTAAGCTAAGATAGGCTAGGCTAAGTTACAGAACGCAGGCATTGTTGCCTCTATGATCCGCTACATATCCTGTCACAGATTAAAGAATTATAATAATAATAATAATTATAATCATTTCCCTATCCTAAACCTTCCGGGTATTATACAATTTTATTTACAGTTGACGGTTTTATTCGTTGTTTACAGATGAAAGAATGACAATATCGACACAATATTATATTTGCAGGGTTGTATTATATTACAAATTACAGGATTATTGTACAATACACATGTATACATACAGATGTACCCTAGACAGTACACCAGTATAGTTGTTCTCTAATACTTATGATTTAATCTGTCTGATACAGGCATGGTGACGATGTTCTGGTCGTTAGCTGCGGTGTGCCACATACAATCAAGAACCTAATTAGTCCTTAGGTGGGCTGTGGTGTGCCGGCTACCAGGAAGACTGACCCACCAAGCCTGCCTAGTGTGCATACCTGTGTATAACCCGGTCATTAATCTGAAAGTGGTGCGCGTCCGTGCACCCCATCCCTTCCAATTACATCCTTGGTGCACAAAAACAACCTCACAATTAGTAAAATTAATATATTTAGGTATACCAAACATTCCCGCTACGTATGATATTGATATACATATACCTAGAATACATATATATATATATATACATGAATTGTGAAGGTGGTGGGATCTGCAGATTGCAGATCGGCTGCCAGTGGAGGGCAGTGTTTCTCTAATCCCAACCTTCCCGGGGCCTGGAAGCTGGGGGAGGGGGGGGGGGGGCACTTGATTTTAGATTATATATATATATATATATAATCTAAAATCAAGTGCCTTCCCCCCCCCCCCCCCCCAGGTATCAACAGAACGCCATAGAGGCAAGGAGACTTAGGGACTACAACATGGTTCAAGAATATAAGAGCCTCACCCGGAAGGAGGGGGCCACAGTAGGGACAAACATGTGCGATTTTTTTGGCTGACGAGTGTGATGAGTCTGTAGAAGTCATACAGTGGGAAGAGGAGAGGGTGGTACAAGAGTATAAATGCAAGAAAACAAGCCGACGGCGGGCATACTACCAGAGGAAAAAGGTGAAGCCACAGATGTCACGGCTGTGCAAGCTACTGGCCCATGACATTATGCTGGATGAGGGGTGTTTGAGAGAGGTGTCTCCACACCAATAAGCTGGTTCGGTTTGTCAGGCACTCCAAGATGAATCCGACAATGACTCATCAGCAGATCATACAGGTAATGGGACAAGTTTTAAGACCTAGGTATACCATGGCTAAATCGGAGTGCCGAAAGCAGCCTTAACTATATCCCGCCCTGGCAGCTGAGGATGGTGGTACAGTACACGGCTGGTGACTCCAGCAGATTGACACCATCACAGAATCTTGTTCATGAGACAGAAAAGTACAGCAGAACATGCAGGCGATATAAAATAATCTACAACAATTTAACATGCACAACTACAGCTGCGGGTGTGATTGGAGCCAGTGCTGGTGTGGCTGCCATTGCCACCCTCGCTACAGGGGTGGGTGCAATCATCGCTATCCCGCTGGGTGGAGTGACTCTTGCTGCTACTGTCCTGGCAACCGGCTTGACAGTTGGGCAGCGCCAGATCACCAGGAAGCTGGAGAAGCATGCTAAGTATGTAACACTATCGCAGAGCAGTCTACGACCTATCGACGAGTCTGTCAGCAAAGCTCTCGAGGATGGGCAGGTCAGTGATAAAGAGTACCACATATATTGACGCTCCAAATCCTGTACCGCACAAAGAAGCCCAAAGTGCGCCAGCAATACCTCAAAGGCTCCAGCAGGTGGGTAGACATGGAGGCATTAAAAAACGAGATGCTGCGGAGGGGTCACGTCGAAGATCTCTATGGTGTCAAATAGTACAAAGCGTCTGCAACAGTTTTAAGATGACTACTATAGATGGCGTTCCCGGTGAACCTCACGACAATCGACCAGAGCTAACCACCCCTCCTGGGTACACTCTGGACTGGCCATCTACACAGTCAGCTGGGTGATATTCCAGATCTAACGCCAATCTCCATTAAGGTCGATGGGCGGTCCCACATCAGTTTCTCCATCAATCCACAACCACTGACCAACCTCACAGTCACCATCAAGGATGCAAAAAAAGCTCACACCTGGATGGTAGGCCCAAATCTCTCGTTCTGGAACGAACCGCTGAACTTTGCCATCTGGGCCACCACAACAGGATGTGGCGTCGGTGCTGGTTTGCTTCACTCCTATTCTGGTACCCCTGAAGCTCTGCTCATTGTCGGCTGTCTCAGATTCCATGTGTACTACACGGTGAGACAAATCCTCTATGAGCTGGGTGCAAGCCTGCCTGATACAAATAATTTTGACCCACAGCTCTACAGCCACAGCCTCTCAGTAGCCAACAGACTACAGTGGGAATTCATCGCCCATGTGGACTATCGGTGGCATGGTGGTGACAACAGTGGCATGGGCATTATATATGGTGCTCCGAGACGTGACTACTCAGGCTTCCCATATCAAATGGGCCAAAAAAGTGTCTGTCAGAAGACAGCGACATTCTCATTAGACCCAGACTTTGAGCCCGGAGTGTCAGCGCAGAATATACACATCACCAGCATCTGGCAAGACCGCCCAGAAGCCTGGAAATACTGTGTCCCACGCACAACCTCAGGGCTTACACCAGCGGGGATCGTTCAAATCAACCAGTCCTTAGAAGTAGTATGTCATTGTCTCATCACAGCCCAGACCCAGCTGCGCCACTCTATATATGGGGCGAGCGACCTAAAGGTGCAGCCTATGTTCAGCAGTCTCATCGAAGATATGATCTGCATTGCAGACCATAGAAAACTCATTGCCACGTTCCAGTGGCCATTACAGCAGTCCTGCCGCCAGCTGGACTTTGCCATATCTCCACACCTGTGGCTTATTCTGAGCAACCTGATCGTGAATATCGAGGACCTGGCAGACAGGGTTTATAACAACATGTTAGTCAAAGGGGAATTCCCCCGGTGTCCACTTTGGGCTTAACACTGACATCAACTCAGCTGCGCATGTCGTCCCAATGCCTGTGACGCCTAGGTCCCCACAAGCATCTGTGGTCCTCACGCGCCAGTGCTACCATCATTCAGACTCTATTAGCCTCCCTTTGGTGCATATGCTCGAGCTGGCTGTGCTCAAACTTATCTTAGACATCTTCTCCATCGCCTGGTTATGACGTTTTTTCTCTACCTCTGCCACCGAAGCTGAGACCCCCAGTTCACCAAGGCAAACACGCCTGCATTCAAGATTGCAGATGCCATGAAGCGCTTTAAACTCGTCATATAGTTCTGACAGTGTATGAATCAGAAGCTTTCGAGGATCCAGTCGATGAGGATCCAGAAGCTTTCGAGGATCCAGTCGATGAGGATCCAGAAGCTTTCGAGGATCCAGTCGATGAGGATCCAGAAGCTTTCGAGGATCCAGTCGATGAGGGCTCTGATGATGTTGAAGATGTCTATGACGAGGATGAGGACTATGATGGTGTCGAGGATAATGAGGATGAGGACTTTGATGATGGCAAGGTATAGGTGAGAGGCTTGTCCATTGTGGTGGAGAGATCCAATGCTGAGGTTACTAGGCTGATAGGGCAGAAGCCTGTCAAGGCCATTCGGCGATCCTCTGTGGTCCAACCTCGACGTCAATCATGCTCTGAGGACAGCCTACCATCTGATGCCCTGGTTCAGTATTTGTATGAGCCTGACGAGTTGGAGGGCGGATGTAGGCGAGCAACTGACCCAACTGATCGATAGATGTACACAAGATTGACAGGTATGTGGAGGCGGCTGGGCAGCCTATGCTGTACTACCTGGCATGCTCGGAGAGCAGTCCTAGGCGACCGTTTGTACGAGAGGAGCTTCAGATCATGCATAAACACCCAGCTACCTCCACCCAGAGTGCTTACGTCGAGTAGACATCCTCCAGATGGTGTCCACGCCGAGCCCTGACTGTTGGTAGGCTATGTCACATTATGTTTATACGTTACCCCGCACCAGCAGCTCTTTGATGAAAGCATCCATTGGAGTGATGGCATCCTTGTGACCATAAGCCGGGGTGTGAATACCATCAGGAATTATCCATCGCTTTATGTCTAAAGGGCTGAGGCTTATTTTGGTCTGGTGGACCCAGTAGAGGTGGTGACCCTCACTTCGCAGCATGTTCATACCATGGTGGAAGACCTTTCGCTCGAAGAGACATTCCTTGTACTGCTCATGGCGAATCTGTCTAACCACAGCCCTGCGCACACCCTTTGCCTTCTTGACTTCCTGCTCATCTGACCGCTTGATGGAGTACATCTTCGGGCGCAGGCCAACAAATTTCTGGATTGACACACCCACATACTCATCCATCATCTTTCCCAGAACCTTCTTGTTGGGAGTACTGTGTATCAGGTGTGTTACTGGGTAGTCGCTTGTGTCATAGAGTTCACTCCTCACAGTCATGTCAGTATAGATATCCTCTGTCTGAACCTCTAGCAGGAGGCTGTCTGTGTGTGTGTATAGGAGCTCACAGTGGGCACCATAATGTTACTTCAGCTTGTTGTAGTAGAAGTCATACATCAGGTGCTTGGCTAGGTCGAGGACGGACATTCCCACATAGACAGGGCAGTTCAGCAGCAGGGTCATCTTGTACATATGGAGAGCAGCTAGATCATCATCGAACACCTTCGCCTGGGCGAAGTTGGGCGTGGCTATGAACCAACTTAGCATGTCCTCCTTGGATGACCACATTAGCTTGACATCCACTCGCTTGCACAAGTTCTCCATGGCTTTACTGAAGACAACCTTATTCATCGGCTTGTAGAGATGCTTCTCAAAATCGCTGTTGGCCTTCTTACGGAAATCTATGTTGAGTCAGATGTAAGACTCCATCCACGGCGACTGATTGAAGCATAGAACCCTGTGCACCTTCTTCAACCTCATACCCAGGTTGAGATAGAGCTTCAGGTTGCTGTAGTGAAGAACATACTGTTCTTTGTCTCTCAGGTTAGGCACCAGTTTGTTTGCTGCCGTGTCCGCTATCGACTCGCCCAATGCACACTGATACTCTGAGAGCCACTCTCCCTTCACTGCCATCCATTCTGGTACCAGTGGGTAGGCGTTGTGTGTGTTGTGCAGCTTTTGTGGATACTCAAGGTCCACCTCCAGGATGTAGGCCTTATCATCATCATCATCATCGGGATGATGTGTAATCTTATTGACATCAATATCCTCAACCCACTCACCCCCCCCCCCCAAAGTCGGTAGGTGTTGGCTCATTGCCCAACTATAGAGATTGTTAGCATCCAGATACATGATGTGGCTTGCCAGATGTTGTGGATTATAGCCAGCTATATATGGGTTGTTTGCCTTAGCATAGCGCTTGCTGACCATCGACATGCCACCCCTGAGTCCTTTCTCCATGAAGAGATGCATGCCATAGTCAGCGAGGATCTCCAGCTTTACACCTGTCTCCTGAGCAGAGCATCGCAGCTCAATCCTGGATTAGTGTAGTATTGGGCAGGTTCCAGATAATACTGCTGGAGGCACGTGGTGCGGAAGTTCTCAAAGACATCTGCAAGGAGCAGTGTCAGACCACAGATAGAGGTCATGCTAGTCTCCCAGCCAAACTGGGCCCAGACAGCCTGTGCATGGTTGTAGTCGCTGCCAGATACACCCTCACTAGAGAGTTTACTGTAGAAAGCAGCTTGTGGTGGGAGAGAGGTCTCATTGAAAAGGCGCCACTCATCCTAGTGAGCATAGGGGTAAACACCCTTGCAGAGAAGGAGCTCATGCTTGTCACAGTCTCGTACGTTATGGTCAGTGGAAATGTTGTGGAACTGGTGACCAGCTTGTCAAGTGATGTCAGGAGAAACTGGACAGAGTTGATGAACCGCAGCCAATGGAGGCTGAAGGAGATGTACTTCTACATATTTTTGGGGATGCAGTTGATCTGCCCATCTGTTTGGGAGATGGCCTGCTTTGTGGAATACTACTGGGATGGTGGTGGTTTTAGGGTTGAGGCGCAGCTTTAGATTACACACATTGCCTATCGCTGATACCTCTGCATGCATTCAGGTTGGTGCCTGGCAAGCAGGTCCTCCCGGGAATAGCAGTGGAGGCACTGCTCACCGAAGTGCTTCCTCCCATTGAATCGACTCTGGTCATGGAGTAGTCGATTCGGGCCATTGATCCAGGTATATTGTTGCTTACCACCCTTCTCGATGAGCAGCAGATTTATCCTCGGAATGGCGGGATCAGCCTCACTCAGCTGCAGTGGGTAGACACCCTTGTCATGCCTGAATACATTAATAGCCAGGCCATTCTGCCGCTCAACACACTTAAGCTGGCGGAGATGTGTTGGAGAGTCTGCCCTGATGAAGTCGAGACTGTCCCAGTGGGCCGAGTACTTTGATGGCCGGCCTGGGTTGACAGCTGCTGGAAATATTGATGACAGAAGAGACCAGTACAGGCAATGGTCATCCTTGTTCTTAACATTGACTACCATACGCTTCCCCTTGAGGGAAGCAGGGGTCGCAATATAGAAGCTGCCCCATAGTGGCTGGTATCTAGCAATGTTGAGGTACAAGGCATCAACTTGGTCTACCGACCAGCCAGTTCTCTTGCGAGTGTAGTTCTCGAGACTGCAGCACCATGCCTTTTGGCAGCCTTCACAGCCACACCAATGTCGCTTGCTTTAAGGAGGGCCTGTTGCTTAGACCAGAACACTGGATCTGTAACGACTTCTGTTCCATCGTTCCTCACCTTGTGCAGTGTTACTCGGAGGGAGAAGCAGAATGTTACCCCCTTCAGGGCAAGAATTTCCTCCACAAGCTTTCTCTCGATCTGGTCTTGGTTGTTTGTGAGGAAAGCCTTAGGATCTTTCTCCCCATCTCCATGGAGAACCCATCCTTGCAGGTAGTTCTGGATCACATAGTGAGTCTTTACAAAGTTTGGTGTTGTGTCCTCCTTCTGCATGAGGCCAGTGTGGGCTTCTCAGGAGCCGGTGTGGGCTTCCTGCATGGAGCTGGTGTGGGCTTCTCAGGAGCCGGTGTGGGCTTCCTGCGTGGAACCGGTGTGGGCTTCCTGCATGGAACCAGTGTGGGCTTCCTGTATGAATCTGGGGTTGGGGTGGCAGGTGGTGTTTGACTCAAAGCTGCCAAACCCTCTGCTAATGTGGTATGGCTAATGTGCCCAGTCCGCAATATGCTGGTCAATTCTTGGACAGCCTTTTCCATATCCCAGAATTTTCGTGCTTATACCTATGCATGTTCTGGTCTCTAATTGGGTGTTGAGTAAGACAACTATATACAGACAGACAGGCAGACAAGCAGCATGACAGACAGACAGATAGACAGACAGACATACAGGCGGGCAGGCACGCAGACAGGCACGCAGGCAGGCATACACGCAGGCAGTCAGGCAGGCAGGCAGACCACTAAACAGACAGACAGACATACCACTAAACAGACAGACAGACATACCACTAAACAGACAACCAGCAAGACAAATATATGCATACAGGCAAGCAGACAGACAGACAGACAGACAAACCACTAAACAGACAGACATACAGAGAGACAGACAAACCAATCACTTGTTAGACGGAACTGTGTGTGCGCTTACCGCATAGAGTAGAGTTTAACATCTCTGATCCCACACTAACACAAATATAGGGTGTGTATCATGACTCAGTGACGCACATGTGTAGATATATCGTATAGCACATGTCACTAAATGTCGGTCTCTTCAACCCCTGACAACACAGGAATTCAGTGTTTATCTAAATTTTCTGTCTTGCTTACCAGCAGTAGATATACAAACTGAAATTTGAAACTGTCCCGCTTTTTACCGTTTTGGCAAATCGTGTGAGGAACACTTTGGAGTGTGAGGGACACTTCGGAATGTTTATATTGCTCAGTCTAGATCGTTCTAGAAAGATTTAGGCGCATGTGTATTAAGCCTAGTAGGAGTAAACATCCACTATATCACACAGAGTTGTCAAATAGGTATCGCTCTGATGTACATGGTCTTATCGGCTGCCAGTGGAGAGCGGTGTTTTTCTAATCCCAACCCTACTGGTGGCTTGGGGGGGGGGGGGCGCCGGCCCCTGGGAGGCACTTGATTTTAAATTGTCAAACAGATGGTGGGAGTTGAGCAGAGGAATGGGACAACTCCTAGAACTAAAGCTGGTGAGGTAAAGTTCCTATATTGTATACTACTAATAATAATATAATACAGAACTGATCTAGTACAGTATATAAGATATACACATATACCCATGGTATATACTACAGGTCTAATACAGCTTGTATTTTAAATAGCTATGAGGCTGGGAGATCTGGCATGGATAGTGCCAATGTCCGCCTGCTCACAAACCAATTACATCTAAACTACATCACAATCCATCAGGTTTGTAATGTATAGACACCAGCTCCCCATTAAATACGGAGACTGGTCTGTATCCCAATCTACTCATCATTCATATTACAGAATAGTTCTTGCTGTGGTCGTACTTCATGTCCTGATTCTTCCAGAACCTATCCAATCTACTCTCAAACACTGGAGATTGGGCACTTTAATAACCTCATATGGAAGTTCATTCCATACGTCTGTCACTCGATTAACAAAAGACTGTTTCCTGATATCCAATCTTGAGTAGTTCATGTAGATTTTATAGTTATGTCCTCTAGTATCATCTGTCTTGAGCCTGAAGATTTGACTTGTGACCCATTTATCATAGATGCCTTGAATGATTTTGTATGTCTAATATCCCCTCTCATCCGCCTGTATTTTAATGTTGGTAGCTGCAGTTTCTTTAGCCTCTGTGTGTAGTCTAGTTCCTTTAATGAAGAGACATGCCTCGTGGCTCTGCGCCGAACATTTTCCAGTGTGTCAATATCGCATTGCTGACATATTTAAGCTGTGATCGTACAAGTGCTTTATATAACAGATTAAACATTCTGCATCTAGGTATGTGTATGTTCTCCAAATTGCAGTCATTATTCCTGTTGCTTTATTCACCTGGCTTTGCATATGCTCTTGGAAATTCATTTTTTTTGTCCAACATGACTCCAATGTCTTTTTCACCATCAACTTTCTCCAACTTTACTAGCTCTCCTTTGGTGACTCCAATGTCTTTTTCACCATCAACTTTCTCCAACTTTACTAGCTCTCCTTTGGTGTTGTATAGATTTAAGTGTCTATCTGCTATGCTTGGGCGAGTTCTGACCTCCACCACTTTACATTTATCTGAATGAAATTACAACAGCCATGTCTCAGACCATTTATGGATGGCATTCAGATCCTCTTGCGGTATCTTTGAGTCTGCTTCAGATGCAATTTCCCGATACACCTTTGTGTCGTCAGCATATAGGTACACTTCTGATTGCACACATTCTGGCAGGTCATAAATAAATATTACAAATAGTATAGGGCCGATTACACTGCCTTGTGGAACACCGCTAGTGACATTTTGCCAGTTTGATGATATTCCATTAACACATACCCTCTGTTTTCTCATACCACATGCTCACGTTTTTATTATCAAGCATATGTGTGGCACAGCATCAAACGCCTTCATAAAATCCATATAAACTGCATCAATTACTCCTCATCTGTCCAAGATATATGTCCATTCATCCAATACTTGAATCAACTGGAGGCTGGTTGACCTGCCACTTACAAAACCGAACTGTTGCTTGCTGATTAAAACATTATTGTAAAGATGTTCAATAAGTCTTCCGCAGATGAGTTTTTTCAACGATTTTGCTAATGAAAATGGTTAAACTAACCAACCTGTAGTTACCTGGATTTCGTTTATCGTCTTTCTTGTATATAGGACTGGCATTAGCCGTCTTTCAACTTGATGGTACTACACCCGTTAAAAATGATGTATTGAATATTGTTGCAAGTGTTTTCCGATTTCTAATTATACGTTTTTTGTTGACCAGTGGCAATTCTCCTATTGGTTCTACAGTAAATACACTGGTAGGGAAATCATCCAACACTTCTGCCGTTTCTCTATCAGTTGAGGCTATGGAGATCTCTCCCTGTTTCTCTGTATGTAATTCACATATCCCTACTTTACATTTCCGTTTTGAATTTGTGTACTTCCAAAACATCTTTGGAATAACTTTAGTATTCCTTGCTATGTCCTTTTCCTTGTCTCTTTTGGTCTTCTTCACCCCCTGCTTTACCTTATTTCTTGCCCTTGTAAACTGTAACCTGTCCTGCTAACTCCGAGTTTTCATATATCTGTTCCATACCACATTCTTATCCTTAATCGTCTTCTTCGCTAGCAGTGAGATGGGGGATCTTCATCTTCCTATTCCCATTGGTTATGTCACTGTCCTCTGTGATAAATAGCTCTTGGGCCTTCTTCCACCGCTCCAGGAAAATCGTGAGCATCTCGTTGACTGTTTTGCATTCCAGGAGAATATTCCAGTTTCTATCCATATACGCCAACATCTTTACATAATTCCTTTTGTCATGATTTAATCGTGTATCACCTACTTTCACTTCTGCATAGTCACATACGACATTAAAAATTAGGACTGTATGGTCGCTGCTGCCGAGAGGTGATTAATACTCCATGTCTGTTGCGATACATTCATCATTAGTAAGCACCAGATCCAACAGACTAGGCTTATCTGCACCTATTACTCTTGTTGGTTTACTGACCATCTAGAATAAGAAGTTGTCACGCACACTCTCCAGGAAAGCTTCCTCCTTTGTATCTCATGTCCAGGAGTCCCAGTTTATCTTCGGGAAATTGAAGTCGCCTACTATTGGGATGTGTGAATATCCATATCCTTGCTCAGTTACCTTTGTAGTTCCAGGTTTCTATCCTCGTTACTGTCGGGACTCCTGTAAATCAATCATATTAGCAGCTTAATCTTGTCTTTGAGATTTATCTTTACCCAACCCTGTTCTCTATACACTAGCCCACCCAACAATATGCATGCAGAGATGAATTGAATTGAATTGAATCTCCATTTATTTGGCTGAATGATATGTACAGTATATATTGTGCATACAGGGAGTACACCAGCTGCTGGGCTTGCTACTTCCCGCCGTTTCTAACGACGCTCCACAGTCGTACCTTGGAATCCATATAGTGCACTTCTGCCACTGGTTGCACAGGCCGATTCTGGACCCATGTTGGGTGAGTAACTTATTATATGTAGCTATGTTACTACAAATGATGGCAGGAGTACTTTGGGCCTTAAATTAAAATTATTATTATTTATTTATAAATTATACTCGCGATTTTGCTGTTTAAAAAAAATATAGTATTCTCAAAAATATAAGGCCTACTCTAGTCCTGCCCGAACGTCATAATTTGACAGACTCTGGCCGGCATTTTGATTTTGTTGTAATTGTGTTATTTATCATCTGATAATCACTGATGGTAGGTGAATTATACTCGCAGGTATACTCACACGTCCTCTTCTGACTATAGGGTTAAATACTCTCTTCTGTCAGCTCCGTGGTTGAGTTATAATTTTTTCATTATTGCTAAACTTTATAGGTTGCTCTTGCTAATATTTATCCAATCTGGATTAAAATGCTTTTGTTGACTTAGCATTGATAACTGCTTCAGGCAGATCGTTCCATGAATCTACGACTCTGTATGTGAAGAAGATCTTCCTGATGTTTAGCCTTGCTCGTCTTTTGTATAGTTTGAGTGAGTGTCCTCTAGTTATACTGTTATATGACAGTGGGATGGATAGATTCACTGCGTCCTTGTCATATTTGCTGGAGAGTATCTTGTGAAGTTTTATGAGATCGCCCCTGATTCGACCGTATGTTAGAGTTGGTAGGTTTAAGAGCGTCAGTCTTTCTTCATAAGTTTTGTTGTATAATCCTGGTATGAGTTTAGTTGCTCTACGTTGGACGTTTTCTATGGTGGTTATTTATCTTCTTAGATGTGGGTTCCATATTTGATTAGCATATTCTAGATGAGGCCTTACGAGAGCAGTGTACAGAATCCTGAATGAATCGATGTCAAGAAACTCCATAGTCCGTCGGATTATTCCCATCATTGAATTAGCTTTGTTTATTTTCTCGTTAATGTGTGCGTGAAAGGAGAGGTTGTCATCGATAACTACACCTACGTCCTTTTCCTGGTGTGATACATCCATTGGTTGAACCGTTTCTCTGAGTTGGTATGTTTTCTTGTGAACAGTGGAGTTTTCAATTTGCATTACCTTACATTTATCTGGATGAAAACATAAAAGCCATTTATTTGTCTGCCCATTCTTGAACGCGATAGATATCTTCTTGGAACTGGATGTTGTCGTCATTGTTAGTTATTGGTCTGAATGCTTTAGTGTCATCTGCAAAGAGGTATCTTGGTGTACAGCTACTTGTCATGTTTTGGTAGGTCATTTATGTAGAGGACAAATAGCAGCGGACCCAGGACTCAACCCTGTGGGATACCGCTTGTCACATTTGAGGCTTCTCCATTAACTATTACTTGTTGTTTTCTTCCAATAAGGAAATTGGTGATCCAGTTTAGGCTAGTTTGTATTTTTGTAGTTTGTGTATTGGCCGTTGATGAGGAACTTTGTCAAATGCTTTCATAAAATCACAGTATAGAATATCAACACATTCACCGTTATCCAAGATTTCTGTCCAGCGATCGAATACGTGGAGCAGCTGAAGAACTGTTGATCGTCCACTAATGAATCCATACTGTTGATTACTGAACAACTTTTGCTCCTTCATGTGCTGGATGATCTTTTCATGAATGATGGATTCCAGAATCTTGCATACTATCCAGGGTCTTTGCGATCGCCTTTCTTGAATATCCATACTGTTGATTACTGAACAACGTTTGCTCCTTCATGTGCTGGATGATCTTTTCACGAATGATGGATTCCAGAATCTTGCATACTATCCGGGGTCTTTGCGATTGCCTTTCTTGAATATGGCAGTAATATTGGATGATTTCCAATCTGTAGGCACTTTACCCATTGAAATTGAGGCAGTGAGAATTTGCTGCTGTGGATAACTAACAGTACTTTTTAGTTCATATAGGATTCTTGGGTGTATCATATCTGGCCCAGGTATTTTCGAGATATTGAGCTTTCGAAGTTGCTTCTCAACATCATCGGTGGTGATTGAGAGGCCATTTAGAGGTGGTACGTTGGCGGTTTAAATATCTGGAAGGTTTCCATGGGATTCACTGGTGAAAACAGAGAAAAATGTTGCTAGTACTTCTGCCTTTTCTACATCAGATCCAGTTATTTCAGCAGGATCTTGGTCCTTATATAGATCTGATATACTCGATTTGGTTTTTGTTTTGGATCGAACATAGTTCCAGAATTTCTTCGGATTTATCTTTACCTGTGACACTATGTGTTTTTCATGCATTTTTGTAATTTTTTGGGTGAGTGTTTGCACTTGATTTCTAGTTTTACAGTATTCGTGGTATGTTTTTTCGTCCTTGCTTTTGAGATAGTTTGTCCATAGGCGTTGTTTACTTGTTATTTTTACAAGAGTTTTGTAAAACCGGGTTTTGTATTGTCTTGCTTTAGTAGTTCTTGGCTTAATATTTTTCTTTGGTACACACTTTTCAACAGCATCTTGAACGGTGGTTGTGAAGAATTGCCATTGTTTGTTTATGTTCTGGCCACAATTTTGTAGAGAATTTTGCCAATCAATATTTAACATCGAGTTCAGTTTAATATAATCGCCTTTGTCATAGTCATAGCACAGTTTATTGATAGGTTGATCCTGTATATACACATTAAAATCAAATGTTATAACCGAGTGATCGCTTTTTCCCAGCTGTGATTCTATTTCAGTGTTTTCCACCATGCCCTCTTCATTAGTGAATATGAGGTCAATACAACTTGGTTTGTCTGATCCCCGTCCGCGTGTTGGATGACGCATGTGTTGGTAGGATAGCTATCTCTTACAGCTTCAACAAACTTGAAATCCCTATTACTATCTTCCGACCTTGTTGTACAATTATCTCAGTTGATGCCTGGTAGGTTAAAATCTCCAAATATGAAGGTATGTGATCTGGAGGAACATTTTTTACCGAGTTCATGAAACAAACCCAACAATGCTGTGAAGTTTTCTTCTGTGCTATTGGGACTATTATAAATAAGTTTGATCAGTATTTTGTCATCGTTGTTGGCTTCTATTTCGCAGAATATACATTCGCAAAAATTATCACCAAAATTAACTGGATTGCATTTTAGTCCATGCTTTACATAAAACAGCATGCGCCGCCAATCTGAATCCTTACTCATGTTTAATGGGACTGTTTCATAGCCGTCGATATATTCTGCTAATGAAATGTTTCTGGTAAAGTTTTTCGTCTTAACCTCAGATATGCAAATAATTGATGGCTGGTTGGTATACGTACACATTCGAGCCTTTAGTTCCTGTAGTTTGAACTGAGTTATAGTATCCGCATTTGTAAATAACACTTTAAAATTACTGATTATATTAGTTAGTTTTTGGGTACCTCTGGGTGTAGGGTTATGTGAGCCTCTCTCGGTGCTTTGTTGCTCTTGATCTTCATAACTCATCTCCCCCACGGCATCCCTCGAACCACATATAAAAAATGCCCAGTGTTGTCACTTTCATGCAGTTCTTTCGCCTCTGCTCTGAATTGCTTGTCACGATTATGCTCCTCTACCGTCATATCGTGCTTAATGCTGAATGACATGTATGGTTCAGGTGCATTGCTCAGCTTATACAAGTTCTTCATTACTCGTGGCTTAGTTGACTCAGTTACTGTTACAAGCAGTGTTCTCAGTTATACGATCTCCTCTCCTTCTGACGACTTCTTGTGTTCTTTTCTTCCTAGTCTTTTAACACTGACTATGTCGTCGAATTTCAGATTAACATCAATGTGTTCACACATATTTGTTATCATAGCTATGTCATGCTTAATTATTTCACTGCGGAGCATACCACTAGACTCAGAAATTCTGAACATCACCATATTGTTCTTTCGCTTACCATGTGACTGTACTTCTCGCGCAACTAGAGTGACAGTTTTATTTGTACTAGCAGTGTCTGCTTGTTTGGTCGCACTTGCTTGCTATGGACATTTTACAGAGGTTTCCTCATGATTTTTTGCTGATCTCGTCCATTCTCTTTGATAACTCTGTGATATCTGAAACGATGTTGTTTTGTTTTAATACTGTTTTTTCTCATGAACTTCATTAAATTATAAATTATTTTTGATAATAATGTAATGTCATGAGCAATATCATTTTGTTTCATTTGTACCGTTTTAACGCTCGCCTTCAGGCTATCAATATCTACTTTATCAGCTTTATTGTTTTGTTTTACCTCAATTTCGTCTATTCTTCCTCTTTCTTGATCCACCATTATAGCGTGGAGAGTTCTTCATATAGATCACAAAACCAGTGAAGATCACGTCTGGTGTTTAAAACTTTGTATTCATTATCGGGCATTAGCAAACATTTCATACATGACCAAAAATGACAGCGTTCGCATTGCAGACAAACGCTACCATCTTCTAACCAATGATTACATGTCTGGCATGGCTCTAGATCGCCGCCTCCTTGTACTCATGTAGCATTTTTATCGCTTAATGGAGTTTTATCAGAAGCTCCCGATGTGGTGTGAGGTTTTTGTTGTCCATTATGTTTATCATCTGAGACTGATGCAATACTCGAAGATCTGGTCTGTGTTTTACTCGGTTCTACGCCCCGTGTTTTGCTGCTGCTCTTTCTAATTGTTCCTGGTAATATATTTCCTCGCATATAGAGCATAATACCAGGTCCCATTGACAGTGCTTGACCTTTCTGGATGTAGACTTACAGTCCTCACATTTGTTGCATCTCGGCGCCATCTTGGTTGTTAACGACGCCTAACTGGGTTACCAGATTTTGGGTGTTATATTCCTTACAATTTAGCAATCACGATATAGTACACAGTGTAAAGTTGTATCTTTTGTTTGTATGAACTGTTCTACTGATTGGAGACGATTTGTATCAAGATCTAATCATTTAAGTTTATAAAGTGAACATATTTTTTTTCCTCTTTGGGGATCGACATCTTGTTACTAGGACATACGCACATCACACTCATAAGTTAAGTGCATATTATAGTTAAATATATATATTATTATTATTATTATTATTATTATTATTACTATAGCATGCCAATGTCGGGTATATAGATTAATATACCTTACATACATACGTCATATATAGATTCAAGATTCAATGCTATTTATTTAAAGTTCATCATCATCATTTTACGAGGCCACTGGCTTGTTATTGCCTCAGTGTGTTTGTTGTAATATGGCTTATTCAATTCAATTCAAAAGTTCTTTCTTGGCTATCTAGTTTGTTCTTGAATGAGTTGACTGTTGTCGATTAATTAAGTCTCCTCGAAACCGTTAGATTTAAGAGTTTAACATTTACCACTCCGATGTCAATATTCTATCTTTTGCTGTGTAAATAACAAAGAAGCCAGTGTACAAAGAAGCCGGTGTACATTTCTCAACAGGTTGGTTAATGATGTTGATGTCTATGACAGCAACATCATCCAACAAATTTACCGAAAAATTAACACCAGATCATATGAAAATTTAAAATCTTGACATTGGAGCGGCAAGGGATAACATTGATTTGTGGAAATACTGTGGTGCAGATGGGTGTTCCCTGCATCAGCTGTGGTGTGCCGCCTACACTCATGGGTACACCCTGCTGCGCCTAGTATTTGGCTGCATGTTGACTTGTGGAGGCCGTGGTTGGTCTTATTGCTGTTGTTTTCATTTTCTGTGTTTGTCATTATCTGAATCTCCTTCTCTATGCTAGTGTCTCTTCATGCTATGACAAAATGTGGACGTGGAAGCAGAGACTTATCTACCGATAATTGAAATCGCTACAGAGCATGTTTTTGTCCATGCACAGCCTACTCCAAGATAAGTCCACTGTATTAGAAGAAATTGCTGTATGACGTTGTGTTGGGCTGGTATACGTATGCCTGTTCAGTCAAATTCAAATGATCTTTCTTCAAAGTAGACATGTAGTTTGCTCTTGAATAATTCAAGTGTTGTTGCTTCGACTATTGTAGCTGGCGGTGAATTCCACTGTGGTACTACTCTGTTAGCGAACATGTGCTTGTGAATATCTTTGGTGCTGCGCTTTATGTTGAGCTTGAATCTATGCCCTCTGGTCTGTGTAATATTGGATGGCTCGAAAAAGTAGTCCTTATCAATATTATATAGATCTCTGATGAGCTTGAATGTTTCAATTAAATCTCTTCGAAATCGTCTATATTTCAGTGACGTTAGATTTAGGGCTTCAAGTCGTTCTGTGTAGATATAATCTTTGATTTGCGGGACAAGTTTTGTTGCTCGGCGTGAACTGTTTCTAATAGCTGCGATTGCCTTTTCAATCTTACTTAGAAGTATTCGAGAATAGGTCTCACTAGAGATTTGCTCAAGAGCGTGAAAGTAGATGGGCCAATGTTGGTAAATGTTCTCTTCATTAGTCCTAATGTGCTGTTCGCCTTGGATACGATATTCCCTATATGCATATCAAATGAAAGGTTTCTGTCAATATGCACTCCCAAGTCTTTTTCTACCTCTGACGTTGATACAGGATGCATATATCGGTCGTATATGTCACAGTATTTGGTTTGAGGGGTGTTTATGTCGAAATGCATGGCATGTCTTTTAACTGTGTTGAAAGATAGTTGTCATATCTGTGACCACTTACATACTTTGTCTATGTTGTCCTGAATTTTACTTGTAGCTGGGTTGCCATATATCTTTGCGTCGCCTGATAATATTTTGCAGTGACAGGTTAGTCCGTCAGGTAGATCATTTATATATATCATAAAAAGTATAGGTCCCAGGACACTACCTTGTGGCACGCCGCTGGTCACCTCAATCCAGTCTGATGGTGTGTCATTGATCCTTACTCTCTGGCTTCTGTTACATAGGTAGTTTGCTATCCATCTTACTAAGTTGTTGCCAATACCATAGCTTTTCAGTTTTGTTTGGAGTCGTTTGTGTGGGACAGTGTCGAATGCTTTTGAGAAGTCTAAATATACTGCATCTACAGGTTCATTTGAGCCAAGTTTGGCTGTTATATCTTCGAGGTATTCTAGTAGTTGAGTTTTACATGATCTAGTATGTCTGAATCCATGCCGCCATTTGGTATTTAGATTGGCTGTTTCCAGAACATTTACAATGCTGCCTCTTATAAAAGACTCTAGGACCTTACATAAGGCAGAGGTGAGACTGACTGGCCTGTAGTGGTTTCGATCGTTTTTGGAACCATTTCTGTGTATGCAACATACATTTGCCATTTTTCAGATTAATACGCCTTCTTCCAGAGACTTGTTAAAGATTATGCATAGTGGTGTATGAATTTCATTAGCCGCTTCCTTTAATAATCTCACTGGTATTTCATCCAGGCCATTGCTTTTATTGGAGTCATTTCAATTTATTTTTGATGGCAATAGGTGTTATTATTATGTCTTTTAGTATAATACCATTGCTTCTGGGGCTAATGATTGGTGTAGAATGAAGATTTTCTGAAGTGAGCATACTTGAGAGGAATTTGTTAAGAATGTTTGCTTTTTCTTTATCATCTGTAGTCATAGTGCCGTTAACTGGGTTAGGTAGCTTGCTAATTGATTTACATATACAAGTTGAACCTATAACGAATCGAGTTATATTTTCGTGGTATGCTTCAATGCCAATATTCCATGGAATGACAACCCTATAGTTTCTGGATTATTATTGTTAGTTGTCTTCAGTGTCATATGTAGGAAACCATGATTCTGAGCTGTAGTTTAACCGTCTGATTGTTTACATTTCTTTATACTTTAATTACAGTTCAATTTCGTTGTTTATTTCAGAATTATTTGAAATAAAGAATGATATAAATCACTGTCACTATTGTTATTATTATTATTATTATTATTATTATTATTATTATTATTATTATTAACGTTTTGAACATTAGAGGGTAGTCTCCCTTCTAACCAACAAATATGTTTCAATTGTAGTATTAGGTTTACTAATTACGCTGAACATTATTTGTTTTTTCTTGTTATTATTAATTTTAAAAAGTTCACTATCACATTGCTAGCTACTCTGTTAAAACACTACTCAGCTTATGCCTTTTTTTCAAGTTAAATCTAAGATGTTTTTGGCTCGCACCCAGTTTCTGTGGATCAATCCTTTACCCACAAGGCAATTTTGTTGGGTATAAGTAAAGGTTTCATTTTGAAAAGGGCTGATCAAGCTGGGTTTCTTGAGTATTGGTGTAAAAGCGGTGGTACTACACAAGACCTGATTAATATTTTGCAGTTGAGAATAACCAACGCCATTCAGAAATTTCACCGTATCGTTTTCTAAATCTGGACCGGAGCCTGCAACCGTACCGAGAAATGAGGCGATGGTTTTGTCTATTTAAGGACGGCCGATAATGAACTCGCGATAGACCGCATTTACCAACACTATCACCGTGCGATAGACATAGTAAGGCGTTACAGCCAAACGGTGAAGTGCCATGACATCACCAGTTCATAGAACCTACTCGGATGGCTCTTCATACAAAGTCTCTAGGATGTCATTACTAGGTCGTAGAAGCTACTCTGATGATTCTTCCCCACCTAAAATGGTAACTTTTGATGGAAAATGTGAGTGGAAACCTTTTTTCATACAATTTGACCATATTGCTTGAAGGTACCGTTGGTTTGATACATATAAATTAAACATGCTCATCTCCCCTTTGAGGGACAAGGCCTTAAAGTTTTACTGCATCCGTTCTGTGCAAGTCCAGAATGATTACTTCAGTTTATGCGACAAATTAACGTTGCGATTCGGGAAGAAAGATCTGCCCCACATCATCAGGGAAAAAATGCAAGACATTCGACAAGAGGGCAACTCTTTAGAAGAATTTGCAGATATCATTCAGGAGCTCACTTTAGATGGCTACCCTGATGCCTCAGAGAGTTTGGGTGAGACAATTGCCATTGGTGCATTCCTACGGGGTGTTGAGCATAAACGAGCCGCTCTGATAGCTATGGATAAAGATCCGAGCACCCTGGAGGAGGCTGTACAAATGGTCAATGCAGCTATCCATAATCAAAGATTGATCATGGGTTCCAGAAGGCACTCCTTAACTCAACTAGTAGACAAAGGGGTGATCAGACCCCAGTTGATAACCTGGCTCCTAGGGGGTATATACCCTAGAGAGCCTAAGAGGGAGTCGATATCAGTTTCTCACCACGACACTATGACGTCATCACCAGTTCGTAGAGCCTACTTGGATGGCTCTTCGTATAATGACTCTAGAATGTTGTCACCAGTCCGTAGAAGCTACTCTGATGGTCCTCCTCCACCTAAAATGTAAACTTTTGATGGAAAATGTGAGTGGAAACCATTTTTCATACAGTTTGAGCATACTGCTTCAAGGTACCATTGGTATGATACATATAAATTAGACATGCTCATTTCAGCTTTAAGTGACAAGGCCTTAAAGTGTTACTACATCTGGTCTGGGCAAGTCCAGAATGATTACATCAGTTTATGCGACAAATTAACGTTTGTAATTTGGGAAGAAAGATCTGCCCCACATCATCAGGAAAAAATGCAAGACATTCGATAAGACGGTAACTCTTTAGAAGAATTTGCAGATACCATTCAGGAGCTCACTTTAGATGGCTACCCTGCAGGGCTGGGATAACGGTAACTTGTAACTGTAACTTAGTTACATTTTTCATGTAACTGCAGTAACTCGTAACTGAAGAATGTTTTTAGTTACAGTAACTGAAATGAAACCAGCTACATTGCAAAAGGAACTGAAATTTCAGTTACTTTCAGTTACATTTCAAACTTTTTTTACCAAATTTATTACAATTTTCTTAATTTGCTGCATAAGCTGGTGTTATAGACGTGAATTTCAATGTAATCAATCAGACAAGCTGTTGAATATATTGAAGATAATTTTACTGGAAGATGCTGATGCCATGGGCAACAACTTTATTTCCAAGCGTCAGTGATATTTATTTTAGAAATTTGCCATTGGAATTACTGGCTTGATTATTGGGGCAGTCATTTCAGTGGTGAATGTTCAAATATGAATCTTGTAGCCTACAAAATAGAGATTTTGTGACCAATCTTGACCATTAAAGGGTTAACCCACTCTATATCTGCATATGTGATATTTTAGAAATGATATGAATGGTATTGCTACATCAAGCAGCAACAACCTTTAATCAAAATCTTATGTACAGCTTTTACATTAATCTAAAATGTAGCTTAGAAACAGGTTTTTACTAAATCATTATAGAATTAACTGTTACCGCTTAAAGATTAAATTTGTTGAAGAAAACTAGTTTTCTCATAGAAAATGTCCATTTGCAGGCCATGAAATTATTTTAGAAAATGACTGGCTTGGTTATTGAGTCAGTCATTCCAGTGGTAAATTCTCAAAAATATCTTATATTTCTCTGGAAATGGGCATTTCTCAAAATCACTGCAAAAGCTGTTTTGTCCAGCTTTAGTGTTAGCGGGTTAAAAGGATTAAAAACACCAAATGTTGAATTGTAAAGAAAGTTAAAATCTGCCACAGTATGTGTTAACAGCATGTTCTGTTCTTTTCTTTATATGCTATTGATTAGGCCAGCTTAGGATATCATTGCTCAGCAATTATACTCAAGCTAAACTCATTCACATAGGTAAAACATAAAGGTAAAAGAACAATGCTATTGACAAAAGTCAAGCCATCAACCATTTCGGTATAGCAGACAAAATTTATAAAGCTGTGAAATTAAACTAGTTAGTGTACTGGAAAGTTGTTTAACATTTTGAAACTAATCTAACCTGAAAAAAACTGTTGCTGCCATATGATGCAACAGCTTTTGAAAGTAAAATTACAAATGTAGTAAGTATAACGTACTCAGCAGATTATCTGGATCAGAATGAATTTGCCTTTGCAACTAATGAAAGTAATAAATTATTTTCAAAATATTTAAATTCCTATTTGAAATTAAGCAAACATCAAAGCTGATTGACATTTGGAAGCTAAGTTCACTGGAAACTGTTATATTGCCCCCATGGTAGGTTTATCATAGAAAGTCAATGCTCTAAGGAAATCTGTTGAACACTTTAAAACTAATTTCGATGACAAAATATTGATACCTATGGTAGCAAAGCTTTCAGTCAAATTAGTTTCAAAACATTCAGCCAATTATTTCTTACAATAAGATTAATGTTTGTTATATGACATGTATGGGTTGAAAGGGTTAGACGAAGAAATATATATATATATATATATATATATATATATATATATATATATATATATATATATATATATATATATATATATATATATATATCTATGTGTACATCTATGAAGGCTGTGGAATTAAACTACTGTCTTATTATTTTGGAAACAAGTTGATTGACATTTGTTATTGTATATGGCAGCAACAAAAGTTCAGTCAAATTTATTAACAAATTTTCAGCAGGTTTTATATTTTATATTTGAAATGGATTCAGTACTGTCAGTATATTATACCAGCACTTGGTTATGATGGTATTTTTTGTTTCTACTATATATCTCACTTAGGTTGACTACATTACAGGTTTTTTTATGACATTGATGTCCACATAATCCTTCATAATAATTATCAGTCAAAGTAACTAATGTAACTGAAATGTAACTTTAGTTAAATTATGCAAAGTAACTGAAATGTAACTAGTAACATTGCTCAACAAATGTAACTGTAACTGGCATAGCGCAAAGTAACTGTAACTAGTTACATTTAAATGTAACTGATCCCAGACCTGCTACCCTGATGCATCAGAGAGTTTGGGTAAGATAATTTACATTGATGCATTCATACGGGGTGTTAAGCATAAATGAGCCGCTCTCATAGCTATGGATAACGATCCAAGGACCCTGGAGGAAGCTGTGCAAATGGCCATTGCAGCTATCCATAATCAAAGATTGATCATGGGTTCCATAAGACCTGAGGTTCGAACGGTCCGTTTTACAGACAATGTTTCTGGGTTGATGGAGGCAGATACTCCTGAGCAGTTGAGAGGTATAACGGCTCCTAGTAGGATAGATAAAATAGAGAAAGATGTTGAAGGACTTAGGAAGGATATGGTGGAGATGAAGGTGGATGGTGCCAAGATTCTGAATCTTATGTCCGGCTAATTCGGTCGAGGTTTTTCTCCTCCAAGAGGGAAGGTCATTCCATCGTGTTCCCCTTCTCTCAGAACCGGAAAATGCTTTAATTGCAATGCAGAAAGCCATTTTCCCTGTGAGTGTTCGGAGCCGAGGCATACACGGTCGCCATCACCTTCTGCTTCACTGAGATCTTCACCTGTGCGTTTATATGATATCCGCATGTATGAGTTTAATCATGACCCAATGGCATTAGTCATTCCCATTAAAGTAAATAGCATTTATGTTAATGCAGTAGTAGACACTGCAGCACTAGTGACTGTAATTGGCAAGAACTTTGCAAAGAAATTACCTTGCCTTTTAAAAAGGTTGGACTCTATTTCATTGAAAGGTACAGGTAGAGACAATATTATCACATCCCTACAGAAACTGTTGAGCCAGTCACAGTTGCATTAGGCTCTATGATGTTCAACTAGCCAGTCCTTCTCGCCAATATTAATGACTCAATTATATTAGGCCTGAATTTCTTGAAGGCACACAAGGCTACCATTGCTCTGACTAGACTGTGTCTGACAATTAATGGAGAACCGATTCAAGCATCAATGTTGAGAGCTCATGGGAAGAAAGCCCAAGTAGCTCGGGTAACATTAAAGCAGAGAGTGGTCGTTGGTCCTTTTGAGGTCATGCAGACCACAGGTATTCTGGATCGAGAGGTACACAATGATGTGCTCCAGGCCTCATCTAAACTGTAAGGTCTGGTAATGCCTCATACAGTGGCCACAGCCAAGGATTCTCAGATTCCTCTTTTGTTACGCAACCTGCGGGTCCAATATATTACACTGGAACAAGACCACAACATTGTTATTGTTACAGAAATTGAGGTTTTAGACCTTGAAACAAAATTTAAACTTGATGGTAATCCCATAAACCAGGACGGTTTACAGACTTCTACAGGCACTGAGGTGGACATCCCTGTGTTCTTACAGGATCTGTATGAGAGGTTGACATCATGTTTATCTGAGGCGCAGTCTTTGCAAGTTCAATCCATGTTAATTGAGTATCAAGATGCATTTGTAAAAGATGATCTTGATCTAGGTTTGTTCAAGGGGATAAGGCATAAGGTTGACACAGGTAATGCACAACCTCTTCGTTCTAAACTTAGACAAACTCCTCTTGGTTTTGAGAATGAAGAAGAGAAACACCTTGCGGAAATGTAAGAGAAAGGTATCATTGTTGCATAAAAATCTGAGTGGTCGTCAGCCCAGATATTAGTTTGGAAGAAAGCCAGTACCATGCGGTATTGTGTCGATTTTCAAGCTCTGAGCAGTCTAACTCGGACCTTTACCCCCTACCGAACATTGAGACATGTTTGGATGCACTTGGTGGTGCTAAATTCATCATCACACTTGATATGGCAGCTCCGTATTGTCAAGTCGAAGTTGACCCAGAGGGCCGCCACATGCTCGCATTCATCACAAGATATGCGCTCTTTGAATTTGTCTGGATGACATTTGGTACATGCAACCACCCTGGCTACCTTTTCAGAGTGTCGTTCAGCTGGTGTTGCAAGGTCTTAACTGGTTCAAGTGTCTTGCATATTTAGATGATGTGGTAGTGACAGGGACTGACTTTGCCAGTTATATGGCCAACTTAAAGGCTGCTCTTTCCAGATTCCTGTCACACAACCTTAAATTAAAACCTAAGAAGTGTAATTTGTTCCCTACAAAATTATGTTTTTAGGTAAGTTGGTGAGTGATAAGGGAATCACTGTTAAGCCAAACATTATGGAAAGCGTCGCTAATTGGCATGTTCAGAAGATCAGAAAAGAGCTGGAATCTTTCTTGGGGGCCATGAGCTACCACCAAGAGCACATATAGGGTTGTGCTGGTATTTCTGCTCCTCTCTCTGCACTTACCAGTTCTACTTGATATGGCAGCTCCGTATTGTCAAGTCGAAGGTGACCAAGAGGACCGCCACATGCTCGCATTCATCACAAGATATGGGCTCTTTGAATTTGTCTGGATGCCATTTGGTACATGCAACCACCCTGGCTACCTTTTCAGAGTGTCGTTCAGCTGGTGTTGCAAGGTCTTAACTGGTGCAAGTGTCTTGCATATTTAGATGATGTGGTAGTGACAGGGACTGACTTTGCCAGTTATATGGCCAACTTAAAGGCTGCTCTTTCCAGATTCCTGTCACACAACCTTAAATTAAAACCTAAGAAGTGTAATTTGTTCCCTACAGAATTATGTTTTAGGTAAGTTGGTGAGTGATAAGGGAATCACTGTTACGCCAAACATTATGTAAAGCGTCGCTAATTGGCATGTTCAGAAGATCAGAAAAGAGCTGGAATCTTTCTTAGGGGCCATGAGCTACCACCAAGAGCACATATAGGGTTGTGCTGGTATTTCTGCTCCTCTCTCTGCACTTACCAGTTCTAAAGTAGAGTATGACTGGACTCTAGAGCACCAGATAGCTTTCGAAACACTTCAGGGTGCTATGGCCAACCCTACAGTGTTAGGTTATCCGACATCAGATGGTACCTTCATATTGGACACTGATGCTTCAGAGGCTGCTATTGTTGCAGAGCTATCCCAAATTCAGAATGGGAAAGAGATGTTAATTGGTTTTGCAAGCTGAACGTTGACACAGGCTCAGCGTAAATATTGTGTCACACTCAAAGAGTTGCTAGCCATGGTAGCATTTACTAGGCAGTACGTATGCACTTGTCAGGCCAGTCATTTATTGTGTGTACTGCCCATCACAGTCTCACTTGGCTGCTTAGTTTCAAGCACATCAAAGAACAACTGGCTAGATGGCTAGAAGAACTGTCCCAATATAATATGTCTATGCAGTACAGGCCCGGTAAACAGCACTCGAATGCTGATTGTATATCACGAGTTCCGAGTGATTCTTCACCTTGCCACTATTATAAAGATGGCAAATCTCTTAGTTCATCACCATGTGGTGGGTTCAAATATTGTACCAAGCTTCAGTAGCAATGGTCTCAATTTGAACAAAATGTTGATGATGTAATTCCTTTGGCTTTTCAAACCATAAGGGCCCTTCAAATGAGCAATAATGATCTACCAAACAGCGACATAGACAGCGACGATCCAGATGGACTGCTGGATGGTGTCCCCCAACAGACGGGATTATCGGAAGGTCAAACTGGTTAGACACAGTCTCCTTAGAAGATTTAATGGAGCATCAGTTGGCGGATCCTGATCTGAAGACAGTTGTATCATGGATTGAGTAGCTACACACACCTTCTGATGCAGAGCTATATTTAGCTAGTCCAGCTGTCAAGTTTTGGTGGGCTCGTCGTGAAAAATTGATTTTTGTCGATAATATATACTATCTCTGGGTACCAGCAAATACCTCACATAATCTCCTAGTAGTCCCATTGTCGTGATTCCAAGCTTGCGAGCCACATGGGTGAGCAGAACACTTGAGAGAGAGAGAGAGAGAGAGAGAGAGAGAGAGAGAGAGAGAGAGAGAAAGAGAGAGAGAGAGTGAAGGCTAAATATATCTGGCATGGATACTCCCGTGATGTGATAGCATATGTGAAGCTGTGTCAGATTTGTAGCTGTAGCAAAAAAGCTTCCATCTGACCTAGTGTTGCTCTGGCCGAGTTCCATGCTGGTTTTCCCTTGGAACGGGTACATATGAACATTTTGGGCCCCTTTATCACATCTGCACTGGGAAATAGATATGTGTTGATGATCATAGATCAGTTCACTAAATGGGTTGAGAGCTATGCGCTCCCTGAACAAGAGGCAGAACTGGTAGCCAAAATGTATGTGGAGCGTTTCATCACAACATTTGGTTGTTAATATTTCTTATACACTGACCAGGGTCGTAACTTTGAGAGCAATTTATATAAGGAACTGTGCCATCTACTGGAGATTTAAAAAACACGCACCCCAGCTTATAGACCATGTTCAGATGGACAGATCGAATGTATAACCTGTACTGTCGTGCAGTGTATAAGGTGTTACCTGCAAGAGCATGACAAGTGTATTCCTTTCATAACTGGAGTTATACAATCTACTGTAATCCAACAGACTGGTTATAAATACTCCCAACGTGATGATGTGTGGTCGAGAAGTGCTACAGCCTATTGACATAATGTGCCAATGTCCCATGTCTGCGACTACAGATGATACCTCTTGAGATGCCAGTGACTTTGTCCAACAGTTACAGCAAACATTGCACAAAACTCATATGATAGCACGGGATAACCTTAAAATGGCCCAGAAGCGCCAGAAAGGTGAGTATGATCTACATTTGCATGAGCGTGCCTATCATGTTGGTGATGTAGTTTATTTTGCTAATTCTGCAACTAAGATAGGCCAGTCCAGTAAACTGCAATCTCCTTGGACAGGCCCATTTATTATTTATAAAAAAAGTTGCCAGAAGCACTGATTGGTATCAAAAACCAACAGTTGGAACTAGTTGTTCACCATGATAGATTAAAGCTGTGCAGAGATCGTGGTTTATCTCTCTGGGTATTGTGAATGAGAAGTGCTATTAGCTATGAAGATCATGGCGATGATGATGACTTATTATCACCCGATAATGGCCGTATGTTATCTGATGATAACCATGTATCCATTTTTGGAGAGGATTTGGATGAAACCATTCCATATGGTATTGATCCATCCTCACCAACTCTGCATGATGATCTAAATGCTGTTTGGACAGATGACATGGATATTGACTGTTTTACCCGGAGAAACGCATCACAATTCCTCTAGGCGCATAAGGTGTCAAGTCCGAGGGGAACCACATCACACTTTTTCACCTAGGCACATGAGGTGTCAGGTCCGAGGGGAAACACATCATACATCTTCTAGGCGCATGAGGTGTCGGGTCCGAGGAGATGACCAACTCCAAACTCACACCATTCAGAGTCGAACAGGAAAAAGGCTGTGCCGTCTTCCCAACAGGTTCCCAGATTATGAACTGTATTAGAATGCTCCTTAAGCATTCGTGAGTTATACTATGTACGTCTTCATGGATCCTACTTGTCCACCTGCAGATATGTTCCTCTGGTTTCGTGTTATTTCGGATTTATTTTTCAGTCGTAGTACAGTACTGCAATAGTGTGATAATGTACAATGGTAACAGTAATTTAACATTAAAAAATTACTGTAATTTCCTTTACTAAACATGTAACAATTGCATGTTAAAATGATGCAATGATGCATTACTTTATAATTCATGCATATTTATAATGTGCATTACTCTATAGTGCTGAAGTCTTGCATATGACAGCATATCTATAATATGCATTTTGCAAAAACTGCATAAAACGTGCAGATATACTTCTTGCGCTTACCATTTCATAATGCGCAAAGTAATTGGCGCATTAGTAATAACACAAAATCATAAGTTTCTTCTGCTGTATTATCCGTTCCGTTTTAGCTTCATTCAGATATATTTATTGTGACAGGGATGGTGGTTTTCCTGATTTCCTAAATTTTTCAATTCTGATCAGTTCCATTATATAAGAGGTATATATATATATATATATATATATATATATATATATATATATATATATAAATATATATATATCTTATATCATATATGTTAAGGTTAAAGATGATCACTAAAATTATAACTTTATGCAACATTCATAGGTTTTCCTTGAATCTCACATTATATTTTAATTTTAGATAACACTTCCATTAAATTCATGTGAGATTATTTGTATTACTTCTATTTATCAATTCGACAATTCTGTCAATTCTGTTGGTTTTCTGCTGTGGTGGCTATTTTAAAATCTGTGACAATGCTTATATTAGTTAGGGATGCTATGCTATTTTAAAATCTGTAACGATGGCCCTCATCCGGCGGCTGTTGGTCTATCCATCTGCCTTATGTCTGGAAGGATTGACATCTACCATGGTCAAAACTTTTGGTGTTTTCTTTGTATCATTTTGAAAATTATTATCTGATACTACATTGAGCATCTGAGCGTCAATAGCTTATAATTGTATCATAAGTTAGTTTTTCTTATTATTTTTTTTCCCTTATAATAATATAAGATAATTCTTTGAGTTAAAATATTAATAATAATAATAATAATAATAATAATAATAATAATAATAATAATAATAATAAGACAATTCTTTGAAATGAACGAGGCTTCGACATATTACATATGAAGCCTCATGTTTTAATAACGGGGAGGAGTGTGGTGCTGGCGGTGTCCGTCGATTACGGGTTCAGCATTTCACTGCTGCCAGGCTTTCAACTTCCTGCCGTTTCTACCAACGCTCGGAAGTCGTGCCTTGGAATCCGTATAGTGCACATCTGCCACCGGTTCCATTGGCCGATTCAGGACCCCAAGTTTGGTGAGTAATTTATTATATGTAGCTATTGTATATATATATATATATATATATATATATATATATATATATATATATATATATATATATGAATGACAAAAGAACAACATAACAGGCAGTTGACATTATAACATACATAGAAATATAGACTATTTGCGGGCAGGGAAGGGGGGGGGGGAGCTTCCTGCTTCAATTATTATTGTTATTATTATTATTATTATTATTATTATTATTATCACTTATAATTATTAAAATTTTATAGCTATTTCACAGGTAGCATGACAACTAGTACTATAATTAATGATTATTATGATAATCATCACCACCACTATGATTAATATTGACTAGACCTTTCATTGATTCAGAGAGGTTAAAATCTGATGAGCTTCTGGAGCCCAACACTGCATGATCCCTGCGGCAAAATTTGGACAAAGGACAGGATGTGTCTCGGAGCGGATTTGGTTGGGTGGTGGGTGATTTCTAGGCATGAGGTCGGCCGTACCCATCCCTCAGCGCTGCCAATTACTGTGCCTCTATACTAAAATTGATACCCATGCCATATGTGCATGCCACTGTCTTAAATGTATTATAATATTTATATGTGTGTATGTATGCAACTGTAATGTATGCTGATGAGACAAAGCCGGCAAAAAAGCAAATAAATAAAATCTAAATATGTAAAAAATATCTAACTTTAACAATATTTAGGTACCTCATAAAAATCGTTATTTATTTGTTAGACTACAACAACAATGCAGTGTAATTATTTTACAATAAAAAACGACCCGGGGTAATATTAGAAAGAGTCAAACGAGATAAAGCGAAAATTCTGTCTTCAGCCAACATCCCACATATCACAATAGCCGATTTGCATGTCGGCCATATTGATTTTTTAGTTGCGCAGTGCATTCTGGGAATATGAGTCCACTCGCGTTAATCGCTGTATTGTTGTTATTTTGATTGCAACACGTGCTCGTACTACCGTAGTCCTAATACGTTTTAACTCTACATATATTGAGTCGGTGATTGTGCATCGTAAGTTTCAGCTAATGTTTTTGTGCGCCGTGTGTATAATAAACGTTGTTTAACATCAGCATATCGTTACAGTCGCGTAAAGTAAGGTACGAAAACTGGTGACTGAAAGTGAAAATACATAGATAAAAACTTCGCGTGTTAAACAGAAAGTAACTAGTTACTTCATTCAATGAACTCGGTATTTTATTTGATCCACTATCAAATTTTCTAAGAATGTTTGCCATTCAAACGGCCTCGACTTATATATGTGTCTGAATCTGAATATTTTATTCTATAAACTATTACTATAAGGCATAAGCCCCCAAGTCACAGTCGCTGTGTCAGTGTGTGTCTGACAGGCTAACTTTATTTAAATAAGATCAGAGGCGGCCTTGCGTTATTGAGCCTCTCATCCCAGGTGTAAAAATTTAGTCTTAGATCTCTTGTTCTACAAATGGGCATTATTCTCAAGATCATGGTCACCGTACATGGTGCTCCTGTTAGGAAAAGAAGAGCATTCACGATTGGATTTTTTGAAAATAAATAAACTTAATTTGACAGGTCACCCTATCAGCCGCATGTAAGATTTTATGATTTAGAAGGAAGAGCAAAACCCAGTTTTAGCCAGGCTGTGCATTAAAATTTAAACCCCACCGACAAATCCCAAAAATATATTACAATATTATGATATAAACTTAATTTTGTTAGTTTTAAAATTAATTTGAAAGCCGTTGGTGCCTGAGGCTGCAATGGCTTCCAGTCAAATTAATTTCAAAATGTTCAACCAGTTTCCTGTAGGGGTGCCTTGAAAATGAGATATGGGGAAGTCTTCGGAGAAAGTGTTAATTACTAAATTTATTCCAGAATTTCACAATATTGGCTTACTGAATGTCCATTTTCAGGCCAAGAGTATCCTATTTTTGAAAATTTGCCATTAGAATGACTGACCTGGTTATCGAGCTAGGTATTCCAGAGATAAATTTTCATAAGTAGTCGCCTCTTGGCCTGAAAATGGACATTCTTCAAGACTATTGCAGAGGCTGTGTTGGCCAGGTTTGTCATGAAAGGGTCAGGGTTGTTGACTTGTTGAGGAAGGTCATCTTAACCCTTTACCTCTAGAATTTGTTCAAGAAAATTAATATTTCTTGGAAAACGTTCATTTGCAGACTAAGAGAGTGCAGAAGCCTTTTTTGTCAAATGCAATTGTTAAAAGGCTAATCTAACTTGACTGCAAAAGATGTGATCAACACTGGAAAAAGCGATGCCAGGATTTACGTGTTGTGTGCCTGGATGTTTTAATAATAATAAACGTGAGTGTCATTTAAAATTTTACAACTTTCCAAAAGACCCACTGTCTCGAAATCTATGGATAAAAAATATTGGCAGGGCTGGAAGCAAAGGCAAGTTTAGTCAATTTAAACCCACATGTGGTCATCGTGTATGTAGTGAGCATTTTGAAGGTGGTGAAAAGACATACATGATACGTGTACCAACAAATTTTCCATTAAAGGATGCAGTCTGTGTTAAAACACGTAGAGACCGATTATCAGAGAAAATCTTTCAGTGGGCTGCAGCCAACAATCTGTGAGCACATCGGATGTGTTAACCAATGATCATGATGAAGATATAAATTGTGTCACTAGCAGTTCTGAATATGTGTCTGAGCATACATATTCATTGTCAGAAACAAACCCTGATTATCTTCTGGGAGTTATTAAAGAAAAATGTAAAGTTATTGATACTATGGAAATGAGAATAGCTCAGTTAGGAGCTGAACTCGACGAAACAAAGGTGCAGCTGGAACAATGTAAATCTGATGTGACAAAGTCAAGGCGTCAAGCATCTGAAAATTTAGGATGGAAACGCAAGTACTACATGACAAAGACAAAATTAGACCTAGTAAACCGGCATCAACTGAACAAACTTGTGTTTCAGCTCTTAGGAAAAGGCCAGAAGCCATTAAGTTTTAGACAGGCTTCAAATCATACCAGGAATTCAAGGTACTGTTTCGTTTCCTTGAACCGGATATTAAGCATCTGCAATATTGGGGCTCAATGAAGAAAGCTGATGCACCAAGTATGGGTGCTAACCGGACTCTTACCACTGAAAATGAGCTATTTCGTGTGTTAGCTAGAGTGAGAGCCGGATTGTTATCAGAAGATCTTGCTTACAGGTAAGTCTAGTACAAACACTGGCATCATCCATGCAGGCCTGTCCAAATTTGCGTAACCCATTTTAAGTTCGCGCAAAGGTTACGCGCAACCAGAGTTGCCCATATGCGTCCTTTTGCGCGTATATACGCATAAAAATGGCAGAGGGACGCATACAAATTAACCCTCTGCGTCCCTGAGGACGCACAAGGGACGCAGTGAAAAAGAGTAACGGAAACTGGTAACTTTGCGTGTGCTTAATTAGCGATTATATTATCGTGTGTGTATATTTATTTGTGCATGTTTTTACTTTAAAAAATATACCTAATGTATTGTGTGTTCAATAAAAACGAACTTACTGCGTTGTTTAAGACTATTATTTGTTGTATGTTTTCTTGCACAACCCAAAGTTGTTAATGCCCATAAATCAGATTCAACTACCATATTTAATTGTAAACACAATCCCCAAATCATCCTTAGTATTCCATTTGCTCTAATTTTTTTAAATAATGAGTTTACATGCCCGATGTTAGTCGCCTTGTTTGGCCTACAAATTGCAAAAATACCCGCCATGTTTCTGTCTGTTGTGCTAAACGTCAGTGTGACGTGTCAGTATTTGATTGGATAACAGCGGAATCTCCCTCTAGAAGAACTCACGCTTGAGAAATCCAATACAACTGATCAAGCGTATACACGCGTGTTTGGGCGTCTTAACCCTTTCACAGCTCAGAACATAGGACAGATCACAAAGTTGTTATCACTAATCTGCTGAATATTTTGAAATTAATTTGTGCATGCCTACTTGCCTAACTTACAGGCAAAATATTTTTTTCTATTTAATTATCAAAATATCTAAATGGATGAAGGAATATATGGAAAATATTGTGATATCTTTTACATTTGAATGGTCATTTGACGGATTAGCGGCTGTGTCTTTGTATTGCTGTTTGAATAACGGTATCACTGCGCGCTATAAGCCGTCTTTTATTTAGCAATAGCGGCTGATTGATTGACTGATGGATTAGTGTTTATAATGTTTAACAATACTCGATCGTTAGGTTTTCCCAATTTCTCAACTAAATTGATATGAATAGAATCTGTCCGCTTAGTCATTCTCTTTGAATTTAAGACAATAATTGAGCAAATCATGCCGAGTATTAGACTTGATTTATCTGTGTATATATACGAGAGCAATCTTGACTTCATTAAATTAGTCAAAATGCAACGAAGCCTGTTTCAGTTTGGCGTTAAGCGACCTCGAGATTCTACATGTGCTGATAGTGATGATAACGATGAAAGTATGGCAAAGCGTAGCAAAACTTGTAGCGAGTCTTGCGACACCAGTGCGAAAATTTGTGAAAATGTGGTTAAAGTAAAGCAAGTGAAGTCTAGGAAATTCAGTGACGTTTGGTTAAAACACCGGCGTATAGTAAATGACTTGAGGTTCTGGATGGTAAAATGAAGTGTACGTTTTGTAGCAGTGCGAAGAAGGCTAATAATTTCGTAAGCGGTAGTACAAATTATCAGAAATCCGCGTTAGACCGACATATTGCATCGCAAGACCACAAGGAGGCAGAGACTGCTTCCGTACTACGGATTCGATTAGAAAAATCAGTGGCCGCATCAAATGAAGAGTTCGATCGTCAGTTATGCTGGGACAAGAAGAGCCATGAGGCCCAGATCAGGACGGTATATATGATGAGTAAAAAGCTCATCCCAGCAGCGATGTTCAACAACATCGTCGATCTACAGGTAGGCGTACGTTAAAATATTGATTTTTTCCAAACAGCGTATAGCTCAAAGCTTCCCGATACAAGAGTCCTTATTGGATACACGCTAATGCGTTATCTATGCTTCAGCCAATCAGCTAATTACGCAGTTTAATCTGATTTATACAGATTATTTTTGATAAATTATTGTTTTGTCTGATCTTAGCCTATGTTAGCCTATGTATTCCACTATATTTAGTCATTCCAGTTACATTATAAAAAATACGCCCGCATTATACCGAAGTAGGTCAAGTCGTCCTTGAGCAAACTCGTCCCAGTATTTCTGAAAATTTACTACTGGAATGACTGGCGCTGTTTAGAGCCAGTCATTCAAGTGTTAAACTTAAAAAAAAAGGGGTCTTTTGGTGATCTACAATGGTGGCCAAAAGTGTTAAGTGCTAAAGGTTAATAAACTATGCATAGTTAATATTCTCTATATATATATATATACATTAACAGTATTTACAATGTCATAACTAGTGCTTTCAACATGTTTAATAAAGTGCTTTATAATTAGATCAATGTGTTGTGTTTATTTTAAGAAAAAAACATGGGACCCCCATATTTCAGATGAGGACCCCATGGGACCCCCAGATTTTACAGTGGGACCCCCAAATCTGAGAGTGTGGGGTCCTTGGGACCCCCAAAAATCAGATGCTGTGGGCAACACTGCGCGCAACCCATTTTCCGTTCCCGCAACTGGTTTCATGTTGTACATGAAAAATGGTTACGCAAAACAGAATTGGTTACCAAAAACAAATTTGCACAACCCCAAAATAGGTTGCGCACATTTTAAATTTGGGCAGGCCTGCCATGCCATTTTGAAAATATGTAATGAATTATATAACATATATGTTGATCATTTATCCCTTTCACACCAAAGCCGGCCCAAACCAGCCTCTTCAGTGGTGTTTTGGAATGCCCATTTGCAGGCATAGCGAATACTATTTTTGATTATTTACCACTGGCATGACTGGCTCGATAGACAAGCCAGTCATTCAAAAGTTTTCAAAAATAGTATTCTCCTGACCTGCAAATGGACATTTATTTACATGATATTTGACATTTACATTATACATACAGTGTTAACCCGTTGAACCTAAAATACCAAATTCCATTTATAACATAAGGATATTATGTTGTATATTTTGAAGCTTATTTGTCTGGGAGGTGTTTCTGCCATAGGTAGCAACAGGTTCCAGTCAAACTAGTTTCAAAATATTAAACGCCTTTCCTGTATAGTGGTCTAGATGATATAGGGTTATGTAAACAGGTGAAAACAATCTTTTGTCTAATGAACTGACTATATTAGATCAATCAGTTCTTTACCACTTTACTTGTCAGAAGCATTATGTTTTCTTTTCTGCTTTACCAGAAACATAGTGTGCTTGAGCAAGTTAGAAAACAACACTGTTTTGTATTTACTCTTTTGGCTAGCTTGCCATTAAAGGTTCAATTCTAATATTTACATGTACTGAATAGTGTTTGATAATTATAAAATATCATTATTACACATTGTAACATTGGTTAGCATATTAAATAAGCATATATGTCATTTAACAAACATATGTTCAGATTAGTTTAAATGGTCAGTCTTGGACAGGTTTAAACCCTTTTGGGCAGGTTTTGGACAATGTCCACTCAAAGTTAGTTTTCGACAGTCCAAACCTAACTCTGCCATTTACGGGTAATGTTGACACCAGAGGGGTTAGATTAGACTTTCAATTAATCAAATAATTGCAAAACACATGAAATTAATAATTACTATTCTAATTTAGTAGTAGGAGCTGGTGTGAGTACTTTATAAGATGGTTAGATTGGAAATTAATACTACATTACTCACAGCTTCTAGTATTCATTATGTAAAACACATGTATGAAGTATTCTGAGATTAAGTTGATTATTGAACATGTTTTTCATATGAAAAGTATTGACAACCATAACATTTTGTAGTATATATAGTTCCTATCACCATTATTGATTAACCATTTCACATATGAATTCCCCATATCTCATTTTCAAGGCAACCATACCGGAAAATTGTTGAATATTTTGAAATTAGACTGGAAGCTGTTGTTGCTTTAGACGGCAACCTAAAGCAGCAACATCTTCCAGTCAAATTAATTTCAAAATATTCAACAGAATAAGATTTATAATATCATAAAGAATTGACTTTTCCAGGGATATGTGTGTGAAAGGGTTACTCCTACAATCACTACAATAGATGAAACATTTCTAACCTATTGCTATATTCCATTAAATAATCCTTGTCGTTGCCAGTCAAATTAATTTCAAAATATTCAATATTTCTGTATGCGGTTGCTTTGAATTTGAGATGCTGGCAGAATGAAATGTTTAAATTGAGTGCACTAAACACATATACAGCATGTACATATACGACAATTGCTATGTTTCAATGGAAACCGTTTATTGGTCAATTGCCTCTGATCGAGAAATTCATATCAATGGTAAAGTTAAAAAAATAATCTCTAGGCATGTGATGGACATTCATAAGAACACTGCATACGTTGATTCTGGCTGGCTTGAGCAGAAAACGATAACAAGGCCATCGTATAGAACACAGGCAACTGATTCTGAGCAACTATGAGTAATCAATTTGTATACATTATACAGTACCATTTTTGAAAAAAATAAAATAAAAATTAATTAACATATGTACAATGCTCTTGTGCTAGCCATGTCAGCCTAAAATTTGTTATTTAACTTTTACTGGCCCTACCATCCAGACCCAGAATTAGCAGTGATCTTCATAAACCATGCAGCCAAAAAAGATGCTATTATTTAAATTTAACCACAGTAGGAATAAGGCACTAATTCTAGTAAGAAATTGGAAAAAAAAGTTGACCTTGTCAAGACCTATACATCCATTCATTATGGACATATTTACATTTTCTAGACACATAACATCTTGACGATTGAAGAGTTAATGAGCTATGTTATTGCTTTTCAGGTTCGCAATTCATGTATCAACTGTGTCCAGAATCTGTAGGACCTACTTTGACCTTCTACATCGTCGGTTCAGGCAAATTCCGATATGGCCATCAAAGCACATGGTGGATAAACATATGCCTGAGTGTTTTAAACAGGCATACCCAAGTACGCGTGTTATTCTTGATTGTACAGAACTTTTTATTGAAACACCGTCTCATTTCAGGGTGCAATCAGAGACATATTCATCGTACAAAAGTCACAACACGGCAAAGGGCTTAGTTGGCATTTCACCAAATGGTTTTATCAGCTTTGTAACTGACCTTGTTCCTGGTAAGATGTCGGACAAAGAAATTACTGTGAACAGTGGCCTTATTGAGCTACTTAGCAACGGTGATTCAGTAATGGCAGACCGTGGATTTTTAATTGATGAGTGTCTTGCAAAATAAAATGTTGGACTGAACATCCCACCATTCCTGGGTGGAAATTTCCAACTGTCACCGGAACATGAGGAACAAACTCGACGGATTGCTCGAGTACGGATTCATGTTGAACGTGTCATTGAACGTATTAAGAACTATCGAATACTGAACTTTGTTTTTCCAAATTCAATGGCAAATGACTTGAATAAGATATGGGTAATTTGCTGTTATTTAGTGAATTTTACCACAGAACCTATTGTTGGAGATAAGTAATAATGTGATCATAGTTTTTACTACCACCATTGAGTACCTTTAAACTGGCAAATTACATTGGTCTGAAAGTAATTAGTTACAATTTACATTACAAGTTAGAGATTTATATGCAATTACTTTCCAGGTGGTTCAATAACAATTAATACAATTTACAATTATAATATCAGCTAATATTGATATAATCGAGAATAGCATTTATACATTTAAGAGCCCTGCTGACATTGATCACTAAGACGCTAACTGGCTACTCAGTACTGATTCTAACATGTCCAATGCCATTAATGGTCAAGATGGCCAAAATAAGTCTTTATAGAGGTCTTGAGAAATAGACATTTGCAGAGCAACGGAAGACTATTTTGGACAATCTATCACTGGAATGCCTGGCTTGATAACCAAAAAATCATTCCCACGATAAAATTTCAGAAATAGTCTACTCTTGGTCTGCAGATGAACACTATGAGAGATTTTCTCAACCAATCTTCACAACTAAATGGTTTTAACCCTACTACTCTGATGTCAATATTCTATCTTTTACTGTGGCAATAGCAAAGAAACTGCTGTATGTTTTTCAACAATTTTGGTGGATGATGTTGCTGTCTATGACAGCACCATCTTCAACCAAATTTGTTGAAAAATGAGCACCAGTTTATCTTTTAATTTAATTTGAATATTTAAAATTTTGATATCAGAGTGGTAAGGGTTAAAGACATTATGATTCATAATAATTTAGTAATAAGCACAAGCTTAACCCTTTCACGTTCAAATTAGGCTAAAAATGGCTTCTGCAATTGTCTTGGAAAATATACATTTGCAGACCATGAGACTACTTTTGAAAATTGACCACTGGAATTACTGACTTGATAACCGAGCCAGCCTTTTTCAGTGGTAAATTTCCCCAAAATAGTCTTCTCTTGGTCCACAAATGGATATTTTCAAAAGGAAAATTGAAATTTTCGTGAATGAATTTAAGGGTTAATGAAATATGAGGGCCTGTCTCGATAACATTCTAATTATCAGGTTTGATCAGGACACTGAGTTAATATTTAGAGTTATATTACATAGAGTCATAGATAATATTCTAATCTTAATAGAGGCTCAGGATATTCTCATTGTAGAATTAACCCTTTAATGGCCAAATTTGATCATGAAAATCAAAATATTTGCTTCTTGAATGTTATTTTACAGGCCAAGAGATGCCTTTTTTTCTTTAAATTTACCACTGGAATTACTAGCTTGGTTATCGAGGCAATCATTCCGGTGGTAATTTTTGAAAAATAGATACCTCTTGTCCTGCAAATGGTCATTTGTGTTATTCGTCCAGACCATTGCAGACACCCGGTTTGGCTGGCATGACAATTAAAGGGTTAAAATTATCAACATTAACCCTTTAACCCTCGAATTTGTTCGAGAAATTAAAATTTTCTGATAGAAAACGTTGATTTGTATGTAGACCAAGAGAAGACTATTTTAGAAAATTTACCACTGGAATGACTGGCTCGGGTATCGAGCCGTTCATTCGTTGTAAATTGTCAAAAATAGTCTTCTCTTGGTCTGCATATCGACAGTTCTCAATGCCACTGCAGAAGCCGGTTCTGACCGATATGAGTGTTAAAGAGTTAATTTATTTATTGTAAGTTCTTAAAATTTCAAGTCATTACGAGTAGATCTAAACAATGTGAGCTGAATAAAACATTGAAATCTGAGAAGTACATATACCATGTGTACAATACAAGAGCAATCAGAGATATCAGACCTTCATCCTCACACTTTTCTTATTTTCCAGATTCTTTTCGGTCCAAACTCAAAGTTCTGGAATCCTATGTATGGTGTTAAAATGTGAGCCAAATCGGACCAGTAGTCTTTGAGATTTGAGATATCCATAGATCTAGAATTGTATCCAATCAGGATAAAGGTTCTTTTATCTGAATCACTCCAAAATCTGGAAATCTTCATACATGGCTAGATTTAGTACTGGCATGACTGGTATTGACTTACATTTTTCAGAACTTATAATAAATTAAATTATGTTAATGTAGAGGGTTTTAATAGTGTTTTGACTATGATTGATGGTACATTTGTAAGAGAGACCAGTTAGTTTTCCTTATTTCTATTATATTTATATACATTAGACATTGGAAAGAGTTTCTGCCCCTTTGCAACTCGCCTACTGAACAGTTCTGGAACAATTGCATTTAGATAAAAATCATCAAGTCTCTTGAGTATGGTATCAAAGAATAGTTCTTTATCAAAGTGAATTCTGGTTACAAATGTACAGAGGTATGAAACATATGCGGCGGATAACCAACGAGCTGTAGAGCACCGGATTGAGATGGAGGCAGAAATTAAGCGGTTGAAGAGACAACGAAATCAGTATCAGAGAAGAAATTAAGTGTGAAATATATAGTTGTGTTTTTAGCCATGGTAGGTTTCACCCATGAGCTACATAAATTTTCATGTGCCTATCAGGAATATTATATCAAACCTAATTAATTCCGTTCCATCTATATACCACTATTTAATTTTTTTTTATCTTGGACCTGAGGGCAGGTCCATCTTTTAAGTTGGTAGAGTATGTCATGTTGCTATTAAGCCAGGTATAGGAAATTCTGTGTGAAGTTATATAGTATTGATATTAACCAGCATAAATTAGAATGTTCATAATTGTGACCAACTTAATCATATGAAATCGAGCGTGACGATTCTAGGAATATAGTGGACAGAGGACAATAGCCCAATTAATAGCCAGGACAATTAAAGTGACCCAGCCTGCAGTGTGGACATAATAAACCACAGTATTCCAAGACATGTATATGCTGAACTTTTATATATATATATATATATAATAACATACTTATGAAAATGCATGTTTATAATCCGTTAACCGTTTTCATTCTGAATTCCCATAAACATGATTTCACGACATTGGCATAAGAAACCTGCATATTATTTTGGAAACAGTTTGACTGAAAGTTGTTGCTGCCTCAAGGAGAAACAACTTTTGCTTTGATTGTTTTCAAAATAGTAATCAGGATTTTCTGAATTTGTCAGTAAAATACAGTCGCCATGTATACAGAATGAAAGTGGTTAATTATATATTTCATTGAATTGCATAAATCTGGTATTCACAAAAGTACTATTAGTAAAAACTTGATTCTTTAAACAAATTATTAATGATTTTAGACATGTTCTGACTTTATTTTGAACATGTCTCTTGACTAGCTTTTTGTTGACTCTAACGACTACCAGCTATAAAATGTGCATGAATTTGTATACGAGGGAGAGAGAGACAGTGAGAGACAGAGCTAGAGATAGAGAGATAGAATTAGATTGGGAGATAGAATTAGACAGTCATACAGATAGATATAGAGATTCATAGACTTAAGAGATAGAGTTTTCTACAGATAGATAATTAGTGTTTGTAACATTTACTATCACCAGTTGAACTTGAAGTAAAGTTTAGAATCATTAAACATTTAATATCAGTAATATGTGAAGAATGAGCTTGTTTATTGTTTATTAAAGTGTCTTCACTCGCCGTCTCATCCTGAAGTGGAGCAGAGCTATTTCCACCCAGCTAATCCCCCGTATTCAGAAATAGGTGGAAAATAGCCCCGTAACAGCTATCTTTATTTGGATGTGGTTCTTGCTGCTGCATTGCCTTGGTTTTGAGACACACATCTCCATCTGGGTCAACCACGTTCTGACGCCTTGTCGCATCTTGTGCATAGACCTTGCACCTGTAGGAGAGAAAATGCAATTAGTACATATTAAACAAGATTGATTTCAGTATCTGCATATGTCACCAACCTGAAAATATTGAATTCATGAATCACTGACTGGCTATGATATTACTAGCTTACCTGGCCTTTAGGCCAAGTAAGTGTATACTATGGCGACCGTCCATCGGCCGGCAACTTTTCCTTTAAACGACCAAGAACCACTGGGACGATTTCAATTATCTTAGCTCAGCTGGCCAGAATGGCCAAGTGAGCTTATGCCATGGCGACCATCCGTCCAACTTTTGCTTTAAAATGTATCCTCCTAAACCGCTTGGTAGATTTTAATCAAATTTGGCTAGAAGGATCCTATGGTGGTAGGCTCTAGAACTTCTGTTCAGAATTTTGATCCATCAATTTTTTGCGTGAAAATCTTAAATTTTATTAAAAATGTACTGGAAATTGTCAAATTGCTTCTCCTTAACATTCTAAGCGATTTCAGCCATAGGCTCTAGAACTTCTTTTCAGAATGTTAATTCATCATTTTTTTGGTTGAAAATCTACCAGAAATGGTCAAAATGCTACTCCTTAGCTGCTTGACATATTTCAAGCAAATTTGACAAGATGGATTCTATGGTGGTAGGCTCTAGGTCTATTCAGAATTTTGATTGATAAATCTTTTGTGTGAAAAATCTTAGATTTTATGACAAATTTACCAGAAATTGTCAAAACACTACTTCTTAGTTGCTTGATATATTTTAACCAACTTTGGCTAGATTGACCCTATCCTGGTAGAATCCAGAACTTCTATTCAGAATTGTGATTGATAAATTTTTGGGTGTAATGGTCAAAATTCTACTCATCCATTTCGGAATTTTAATTGATCAATTTTTTGGGTGAACATTTTATGGAACAAGAGCCATCAGAAGACGGCATATCCTCCCCCCCCCCCCCCCCTGCCCGCATCCAAACATTTCAAATAAACATCCATCAAGAGTGGACATACATGTATCATATGCTGGGCCTTCAATAGTTCATTCAAGGCAAATTGCTTTGTTCCAATAAATAATGAAATTAAGAATCAAATAGAAGGAAAAGGGGAAGAAGAGATTATACAGAGCAGACGAATTATACATAGTGCCAGTGCGTGTTAACTGTTCTCTATAGTAATTAGTTTGGGTAAAAGACAGGGTCCTAAAAGTGTACTAAATCATACAGTGATCGCATTACACTCTCAGTAATGGGAGAAGTTGGTCCAAACTAATGCGAAAACTGTCAGATTTGGTACTGGAATAGAACTGAAGCTTGATGCATGGATGCTATACGGTATAAAAGTCCATTACTGGCTTCGATTCTATCAGATTTGCAATTACAAGAATTCATGCATACTATTCAGTTTGACAGTTCCAATTTGTTATCCAGGCTGAGACACTATGACATACAGGAATAGATTATGACCTAGGCTGGATCTGACTATGACGTAGGTGAAATTCATTGGACACGTGTCCAGATGTCAATAATGGTCACGTGAAGGTCCAGAAACCTTTATAAAGGGAAAAGCGCCCACTTTGGGCATTCCGTTTTCGATCATTCTTGGAATCACTTGTCATTCTCGTTATAAGTTTTGGACTTAGAAACAATAAGATTCAGAATCATTTGTTTAAAAGAAATATAAGTCTTTCATAAGGTCTCGTGTTGGATAATGAATTGTACTGAAATATAAAGATAATATTGACAAGAAGTAAGAAAAAGTATTATAAGAAATTTGCTTAGGAAATTAGTTAATTAAGAAGGAAAGTTTAAATGTTAGATAATAAATATTTGATAAAAGAGAGTAATTCATCTTAAATTATAAACTGTGGAATGAAGATCTCGTGCAATAATGATTAATAAAGATTAGATAAGTGACCCTACATTGTCTCAAAGTTGTGATTTAGCTTATTTCGTTCAGAGAATAAGAACCACTGAATATTGAAACTTAACGGACATCATCGTGTTTTGAGAGATTATCATCCGCTTGAGGGTGGATCGTCCCCCAGATCCACAAACCGAACGGTGATACATGTAACATTAATTGTAAAGGACAATATTTTAGAAAAACTAATCAATGAAAAATTCTATAGTAGTCAGTAGGCTCTAGAACTATTCAGAATTTAGGTTTTCTGGTAGGCTCTAGAAATTCTGTTCAGTTTATTGATCCATTTATTTGGTGAAAATCTTAGATTTTATTACAGAATTTAGGCGCTTATTGGATGTCAACCAAATTTGGCTAGAAGGATGTGGGAACAATGTTATGCTGATAGGCTTCAAGATCACTAATGAGAATTTTGATTGGTCAATTTATTTTCATTAGCTAGCTTGGATTTTCCTAAATTTTCCGTAAATCTGATCTATACCTCTTGGAACATTTTAGTCACATTTTGCTTGAAGTATTCTCTAGACTGATGCTAGACAGAACTAATAGTCAGAATTTGTACAGGTAAAATCCTAGGATATCAATTTAACAGCAATCATTTGCCATGAAAACTGTTGAATATTTTGAAATTAATTTGACTGGAAGCCATTGTTACCTTAAGCTGCAACTGCTTCCAGTCAAATTAATTTTAAAATATTTGACAAAAATAAGTTTTATATCGATAAGCATATACTTTTTCAGGGATGTGTTGGTGATGGGTTAAGTATGCCCCTACAAATAACGTTTAATGTATGCTTACCTGAAATGTTTTGTCTCTTCAGCAAGAGATGTGCATACGTGTGTGTTCGTGTGGAGGTTACTTACTTAGTCTACATGGAGGAGGGTACAGAGATGTACTAATATTCAATATTTTCTTATTTAACCCTGTAATTGTCAAGGTTTGTCATGAAAAATTTAATCTTTTGTTATTGAAATTTTCATTTTCAAGGCAAGTGAATGCTATTTTTAAAGATTACCGCTTGAGTGACTGGCTCTGTTATCAAGCTAGTCATTCCAGTTGTAAATCTAAAAAATAGTATTTTCTTGACCTGGAAATTTACGTTTTTCAAAGCCATTGCAGAAGGGTGTTTTGGTCGGCTTGGTCACTGAAGGGTTAAACTATGTGGGCATGGTGAGTGTCATAGCGCAGCATACCATCCGTTTGCGTTTAAATACCATCCATACACTTGTAAGTGTTTATATATAGCGCACGGTTGACAGCTAGTAAACAGTAATTGCCACGAAAATATATCTAATCTTCAGAACTTACCTGTCAATTAGCGGCGGTTTCTTCCCAGTTACTGATGCATTTCTGCATTTAAGCCATCGCTTAAGCTAGGGTACCGTCGCGCATTCAAATGGTTTAACTAAACAGGCCCCAGGGATGTAATTTTCGGTTAATTTGTCCATCGCAGACGTTGTATCGATAGTTTTCGCGGATTTGTTTACACGTTGTTAGGACTCATATTAATCCCAGACTGCACCGCGCGCGTTTTTTATATCCGTTTATGCGCATTCGGACATGCAAATCGGCTATTCCTTGCGTGTTATAAAGACGACAACAAAGATAATAGATATAGCAAGATGGGAATTACGTTATAACGCGCATACAATTTTGCGCAGCTTTTACGCCGTAGCACCCTCTTACGTCCTTGACGTGACGTTATAAGGGAAGGTAATTAAACACAGTTACGTTTTGCTAATAGATCAAGCAATTGTCGCCTTTTTACATCAAATTTACTTATTTAACAGGTGCAATATTGTCAATAATAATTTTGTAGTTTATAGCCCATTTATGTTAATATTATAACTTAATCCCAATATACACGTTTTGCTTTAAAATAACGTCGATTAGACCAGTGTGAGTGTCTATATCCCGCCGTCTATACTCGCTTGATAGGTTTAGATAGTGATCTACACGCACTTGACTAAAGATCGGTGCTCGGGCGGGCTCCCTAACATATTGACTAAAAATGGGTGTTTTTGTTATTACTCAGAATTTCACCGTGAAGAATCAAATTTGCATTTCCATGATCAACGGCACATGTGTTCACCATCGATTTCGGGCCCGACACATTCCCAGCCCCGATTATGTAGACGTCGGCCCCGATTCATTTCTGGCCCCGATTATGTAGATGTCGTCCCCGATATATATCAGAAATTGTGTTAACTATATAGGCATCAATGCGGCGACGCTATTAATATGTTGTAACCAATATTCTTTTTTTTTGTTCTGTTTACAGAAGACGCTGCAATATGCCCGTATTCATGGCTATGACCATAATGACTATTACCAGAATACATGTTTAGTTAGTAAGTTTAGGCTAGTTGGTTTCATCTGATATGCATACATATATATATAAACAATGTGTACATATATACTACTCACAACTCTCACCGCGAGAAGGTCAGCCCATTGAGAGCCAGGCTAGTATAAACAAGTGCGTGTGCATGCAGTGATTAGTTAATATTAAAATTATTATTATGCATGCTTGCAGCTTACAAATCATCATGCTTCAATTTTATATTAGTCCAAGTATTAATAAACTTACTTATTATTAAATCAGTATTACCATCACATAATCAGTATTACGCTTATAAATCATCATCATCATCATCATCATCATCATCATCATCATTATCATCATTATTATTATTCATCAAGGTAACTCACGGTAACTGTACAGGTAAGCTGTTGAATATATTTGATAACAAATTGTACTGGGCATACTATTGCTGTCTCTGGAAGCAACAGCGCCTAGTCAAATTAATTTCAAAATATTCACCATCCATTATCCATACACTCTGAAATACAATTTTCAGAAAGCTATACAGGTAAACGATTGAATATTTTGCCTATGGAAGCAACAGTCAGTCAAATTAGTTTCAAAATAGTCAACAACATGCTTATTAAATACAAATATTAAGAACAAATTTCAGTTCGTACAATGTGACGGACTAGTAACTCAGATAATGCAGCTTATTGGGCCCATGCCGGGCCGATACTTTAAAGGCTGGTTTTCACGAGCGTTTAGCAGCCAGCAATTTAATGCAGGCGCAGGAAATTGCTGAGAACACGCTTCGTGTAAACGTAAAAAGCTACCTCCGAACAGGAAAAAGTGGCATGAAATAAAGCTAGTGCAAAACTGCTCAGCTGGAAATTGCTGCGATGGAAACGGCTCGTGAAAATGGACACTGCAGCATTTTCCTGTCTTGCTTTAAAACACGCATGTGAAAACGTGGCAGCAACTTCTTGTGCCTGCGGGAAGTTCAAACTGTTGCCTGCAATAGCTTTTTCTGTCCCGGCAATTCTTGAGCGGGGTGAACACGCTCGTGTAAATGCATGCTGTGGCTTTTTTGTATAGCATGCCAAGACGACAACAACGATCACTAGCGTAGGTCTAGGTTGCAGCAAACACACACATATAGAACACACGTCGTGCACTTCCTGTCTCTACGTAGATCATGCCGCCAAAACACTCATTTGAATGGCAAAAGCAGGCAAGATCAAAACTTGCAGAAGTTCTAATTGATTTCCCGTGTCTTTGGAACATTAAAGACGAGAATTATTTCAATAATAAAGAAAAAAAAGAAGGGCTATTCCGAGATAATGAAGATGCTGGATGAGGAAAACCTGACAGTTGCGGAGTTGATGAGTAAGTGTCACAAATTACGAATACCATCGTTCAAAGGATTGTTCTCCGGGGTAAATTCTGCTGGCAAGGTTGAATTAAGCATTATATATTTATCTGCGATCAGCAGCTAGTATAAGACATCTCCATCAAAAGGGCAATCCTTCGATCCTGAAGGGCCAAATACGAAAAGTTATTTACAATTTAATAAATATACTGTTGAATATTTTGAAAACAAATTTGACGGGTACTATGGGTCTGTCTGTCGGTATGTCAAAAATATTTTGACAAGCTTGAAATCTGGCAGAAAACGACGGGACTCGCAGCTGATTGCGCGTCACACTTGTTCATGAATACAAGTGTTGTCTTCATAATAATTACCCTCGACCCGTAAGGGGTAGAGGGTATTGTGATCGGGTCTGTCTGTCTGTCAGTGTGTCTGTCCGCAGCGATATCTCAGAAACTACTGGTCCGATTGGGCTAAAATTTTCTCACAACAAAGGTTGCTGGCTCCGCTTGGGGAAAAATAACTGGATCGGATCAAAATCCGGATCAATTGATCTCTCAAAAATTGCATTCCAATTTGGCATCAATTTTAACATGTCGATGTTCATTGATATGTGCTAGGCTGTCAAGCATCTGACCTCAGTGGAATCATGATTCTCACAAATATGCAGGATCTGGATCGGATCAAAATACGGATCAATGGATATCTAAAAATTCAGCAGTCTGATTTTGCCAAAATTTTAACACGTGAATGTGGGTTAGTATACGCTTTGATAACATGAATCTGGACTCAGTATGAAGTAAAATAAAAGAGTAAAAATCCGGAATCAACAAAAATAAGAGACAAAATGGGAGGGCGAGGGTATGCAATCTACGATTGCTCTTGTTTATTCTGTGGTAGGTATATGCTCTATGCAGTTAAACCGTATATTTACATATAAAATAGATTATACTGGAGGATTTGGACCCGAAAGAAACGTGGCGTGAGCTAGGCTTGCACGATTTTTCGATTTAATCGTGAAGTTCGACTTATTTTTAAAATCGCGATTTTTACGATGTAATTGAGGAAATATCGGAAAATCATCAAAAATTTCATGTTTTTACAAAACCTGAAGTGTGTACTTTTCCGTCGCATTATATCAGTACATGAGTACACTTATAATCGATTCATGCCTGTGTTCATTGTGTGTATATCCCGCCGTGCCATGCATGTGTCGAATAATTACGAATCGCAACACAAAGCGCTACAATAAACAAGCTAACAATAGCGAGGTAACACCTTTGTCATTGAGAAAACCAGCTAGTTACTCCGCCGAATCGCCATATAATTTTTTTTCTTTCGCTGCAGACTCTGAGTCTGTTGTGAAATGTCAAGTATATACAGTTTCAGAGTGTTAGGCAATCAGTGAACATAAGTCTGTTTAATTCTAGAGTTAGCAATTTCAGACGGTCTAATAATTTTTCCTTTTTTGATTCGGTTGTCATGTCGAATTAAAGAAAATAAAGCAACACATTCCAGATTGTTTGATTTTGAACTGTGTGTTCTATTGATTACTCTTAAATGTAAATCATACATTCTGAAAGCAACTATAAACCACCCTATAGGACGAGTTTACACCGTTACACTAGTACCTACTCAAAGCTACCGTCCTATGTATGTGAATTGCGCAGTATCTCCCGCGCTACTAATATTAGCGTCTTCACGTTACTCCGGTTGTTACCTAAACTCGTCCTACAAAGGGAGGCTATAAGCGAAAGCATCACGTAATTTATATTTTTTTCTCGGCGACATTTTATCTCAAATTTTGATGAATTAAATAATGTTTATTAAACTATACTCAGTATTTAGGCGGTCCCAATTAATAAAGATATACATTAAGCATAGACGTAAGAATTCGTCGCATGTACATCATCATGTGTTCTAATTTTGTGCTATTTTTGTATGATTTATTTTAACTTTCTAGAAACGAGTCACGTTAACCCGGTTTATACCTTTGGGAATTTGGACCTACGATTTAATCGAAAATCGCGATTTTTTCATAAAATCGATCGCGATGTTTCAAATAAAAAATCGTGCAAGCTTAGCGTGAGCATTCGGTCAGCAATGTCTGTCTGCCTGTCTCCACATGTTGAAGATTTTGGATCTCCGGGTATGACTTGGTGAATTGTTTACTCGACGATTCCACTCCGCCAACGGTAAGATCTATGATGTTAGCGGTTGCTGCGACAACCTCTTACCGATGATGAAGCAGGATACTGACAGTCGGCTCGCCTCATCGTGAAGATGATTATGACGATATTTATTAAAGACTGTCGGGCCTATCTGACTATGAAGATCTAATGGTTCGGATTGGATGTTTCTTCCAACTCTGGAGCCCAAAGCTAACGATGATTTTGACTTTGAATATACTACCCAAGCTAGTGTCTTACTATATGTAAGAGGATACATTTTATTAACTATACAAAACTGATAAAGATATTTGTAAATTGGGGCATAAATCGCTCAAAGACAACTGGTACCTTCTGGTACAAATCAAGTAAATGCTAATGTATTCTACTTTACAACTAACCACGAACGTAACACCAGCGGTGTGTTACGTGAACCACGATGTTGGATTGATTCCTTTTCTCTAACTGAAAGTGTGTCTTATATAGCCCTCAGATCTAGATATTTAGATTCTACCTGAATCTGTTCTGATGATTCTTCTAGGTATGTTATAAGCACAGCTTGATTGGCCCGGACAATCAGTCCACCAATCAACTTCTGCTTATTCCCTCCTAGAAGCTTCTACCTAATAAATGCGACCAATCAATGATCCCTATATTTCGATTCCAACTTGAAAACCTATTCTGTTTAATTCTCTGCTACAGAGTTTGATCTACACTCATTGATCGTGACGTCATTCTGACCAATCAAACTGTGCTATTCTTCTATGGAGATGATGCCTCACATAGACAAAGCGTTGGTAGCTGGTTCTGATTTGATGCGATCTGTCAGCTAACTAACAACATTATGGAATGTGTTGTTGTTGCATGCCATTGTATGAGTGACATACAGTTGATATACACATTTTGACTATGTTATTAATTCCTACAGGGCGCTACAATGTCCATTTCCTGTCCATTGCCTGTCCATTGCCTAGCGTGAATAAGCCTGTAGGATGCTAGAGTTAATAGGCACATGGGCTGTATGATCTCATTGCCAGCTGCTGTTGTTCTATTCTCGTTGTGAGAGTCAGAATGCAGTGATTCTTCTCCACTGATTATTTTCTAAACTATCGATCCAAACAACTGCTGAATATTATAAAACTGTGCCGACTAAACAGCAACAACTTTCATCTAAACTATTTCCAGAATCAATTCGACTATTTCAATTTTGATGATAAAACTTTATCCAACAATCCTGGGTGTGCTACATTCACACCCCATCCGTTTAATTGCGTATCATCAGCACTGGCTGCTGTAATAATAATCAACTAAATATTGAGATATAAAAGTAAAAGTCAACCGGTCCATTAGCTCACTTGGTATTTTCAAATCATAAATTTCACTCAGGACTTACTCGCAAATATAAGACATCCAGCGGGGTCATGACTCCCACAAGACAATCCCATATCTACACATGCCCATCAACCAAAGTTAGTTAACCCTCAAGGCCTTAAGAGAGTGGTAACTACGTACAACATCAACAAAACCTCACTATACCAGGGTTATCCAGACCAACAGAACAAAAATAAAATCAACAGTTAAAACAACAGGTCTACTCAATACGAATAGTATGATCAATCACTAACTACGCAATCAGTTTATAAACGGATATTAAACTTAAATAAACAGTGAAACACGATAAACAGTTAACTATAGGGAAATAGTTAAATAATCAGTAATATGAAATAAACAGTACAGTACGATAGTAATACAATAATATCATAGTAATCAATGAACACAATACATAAAATAGATTATAAGTCCTCATATCAGCCGTAGGGTCGATCTCAGTCCTTGAATTGTCGTTAGGTCCTCGACGGCATTGGCAGCGCTGCAGGCATCTGCGGCCGTCGGATCTGAGTAGCACTGGTACTCAGAATCCTTGCCGCACGTGGCTTTCGTGCGAAATACATCCACATATGGGTTAGGATCCCACACTTGTATAAGATAAATAACAACACAATTAAGGTGACGGCGGAGGCCGTCGAGTAGGAAAACACAGATCGTATGCCGATGCTGTCGACCATCGCTTGGTCGACCTCCGATAATGTACATATTTAGTCTTTAGTGGCACATATTTAGTCTTACGTGTAAATGGTCCCATTTTTGTACTTTAAGATGGTTAATAATTAGAGATTGGTTTAGCACTCCGGCCACACCAATCTGGGAACGTCCACGCAAGACTGATTCGACTATAAGTCCGACTATAAGACTGTATAGGTTCGAACCGCCACCCTTTCCCGCTGTAATCGCACCCACTTGACATCAACGCATACATACCACTCTTAACCTCACACCTGTCTGTCAGTTGTCCTCCACAATGCACTTCGATAGTTTCGCCAAAGGTTTGCAACACAACACCTACTTTCTTATGGGCGAACAATTTGCTAGATGGTCCGTCGGACTCAGATAACTGACCAAGTCAAGGGACATATAATGTCATGCTGTTGTTATTGTCCGTATTGCCACTCGGCTCCAGCAAAATTATGGTAATTGTCAGAAAACCGTCCATTTATAGGCACCCATTTTGCGGTAGAAAGCATCATTACCCATGGGTAATATAACCACAATTGCATTTTGACAAGAGATAAAACAGAGGAAGTGATGTGCAACATCCTAGTAACGGTTGCAGGGTCATCGACCTCAATGAATCTGCCCAATATAGTTCTCTCTACTATAAACTACATGTACGAAAATCACCAATAACATTAAAATTCTAACCGGATTCATACTGAATTTCGAATTCGAACCTAACATACAGAATGCTATCCAATAAGTGCGATGTTATACCAACAGTGATAAGCAATTAAGCAGAGATTAAAATTATCTCCTACTACGCCGCTTTATAACGGCTTCAATACGACTGACAAAGTCGTCGTATACAGATCGGCCAAATGCACCAATCCTAACACGCTTGCTGTCTGAACTGAACTCAGGAGCATGACTGCGCTTGCGCAGAAAGTAGGGGTGTGATGGAAGTGTTTCCATTGGCTCGATGGCAGGCTCGGGTACATCCTCCGAGGTGTCCATCATTACAGTACGAGGAGTCTCTGATGTATCCATCAGTGACTCTCCATCAGTGACTCATACTTTGGATCATTACTTGTACCAGATCGATCTACATCCATGTCGACCACCTTACGCACCTTTGGCTCCCAATTAGAAGTTGGTCGCTTCCTGCGAGCTACTTTATGAGGTGTCGCGTCGGAGTCGGGTACCGGCAAAGGTACAGACTCGGGTAATGTTACAATTCGTGGATGATGGCTGGCTTTCGTACCTTTTGCAGGGTTACGAATAGGGCGTGGTCTTACTTTGTCCCAGCACATCTCTGAGTCGACTACACGTAGCTTGGATATGTTAAGCACGCGCACCTTCCCAGACCTTTGATGGCGGACGTGGGCCACAGGTCCATTGATCTTTAAGATCTCATATTCAGGGTCACTGCGAGAGGTCAATTTCATCCTCTCCTCAGCTTTTACGACCACAGAATCGCCAACCTTATATTCACCAGCGTTTGCACGCTTGTTAATCTGTTCTCGGTGTACCTTTCGAGACTTGTCCGTTTCTCCTCGAGCACGCAGCAAGGCATTATTGAGACAGGGTAGTCTTTCGCCAAGATCATGCGAAGCATCAAGTGGGATAGCAAACGGAAGTCTTGCCCGTCAACCATACATCAGATAGAATGGTGTATATCCGGTCGAGGAGTGACGAGAGTTGCGGTACGCTTTTAAAGCTGCGCCTTATGCCGAAACTATGTCGAACTACGAGGCGAGTCAACTATTCGGCGAGTCAGTCTCCCGCGACAACCCGCGATTTCAAACGACCTAAGCAAAATTGTGATCCATTTCCAGGCGATCGCTTTCACTCGGCGAGAAAAAAAAATCAATAATCGCCGGAGTTGTAAATGCGCTACTCTCACGATCGGTTACCGTCAATCAGTGACCACGGACACGCATTTAACCATTACAGTTTGAGCGGCTAAAATTTTTAATTAAACTTTATTTTGTATCAATACCTTATGTTCACTTTGGAAACAATGTTGCTGAAAATTGTTCCAGGCAATGACAGCAACAGCTTTCAGCATCAATTGTTTCCAAAATGTATACAGATGATTCCTATATTTAGCTTGCAACTATCTATTTTTCGGCATCAGTGTGTTAAGGGTTAAACGCTGTAATCAATCCAAGGTAATGAAAACCCCACGTGATTAATGCGATATATTCTTTCCTTAACTAAAATGTCTAGCAACTGGAGTGTCGAAGAGGAGTGAGAGACTTATCTCCCTATTTGAAGAGAGGAGATGCCTCTATGCCATCACAGACAAGGAGTACAGCAACGCTTATCAAAGAACAAAGCTCTGAATGAAATTGCCAGTACATTAGAGAAGTCAGGTATAGCACTCGTATATTGTCATCTCATCACTGTAGCCCATCTCATAGGTTGATATTTTCTTATCTAAACAATCACTGTTAAAAAAACCACCCGGCAATTGTTGATGGATGGTTTTTCGCTCCATTTGCCTATTTATTTGTGTGTTTGTTACCTGTCTGCCAGTGTATACACGAAATTTAACATATAGGGCCTAGTGTCCCAACATCAGAGTTAGGGGTCCCAACCAAAAATAAGAATAATATAAATGTATATTTACAGGACAAGATACATACAATTATCGTTTAAAATTGACTGATGGAATGATTGGTTCGACGATTGAGCCTGTCATTCCAGAGGTTAGCATACTTTTCAAAAACATTCCTTTCTTGGCATGAAAATAGACATTTCTAAAGACCAGTACATGATCCGCAAAATTAAATATCCAACAATTATACACAATTTTAATTTCCAATGGGTGCATTTTTCAGACGTTTGTTGCATACGGATTTGTAGTTTAATAAATTTGCCCATCATGAAAGGATAAATTTTATATGGGACATGCAATTGTACTGTCAGATGTAATCATAAACATAAACTAGAAGACATTTACTGAAGTAACTGTTAATCTGCGTGCCATATTGTGTAAGTGAGAACTAGTAAGCAGACATAAGTGAAGCCATTTAGAATGCCAAAAACAAAAACTGTTAAAGTTGCACCAAAATGGATGCCCTTCCACTTGACCATTTGGCCCCCCCCCCCCACCCGCCCATCGGTGAGGGAAACATGAAAAGATGTCACAGGGCATCTTCTAATACGTCTATTGAACCTTTCTGATCAAGGTGAGATCATTTCTGTCTAAAACAAAGAACTGGCATTACTGATGACCAATGGGTACCCTTCCACTTGGGCCTGTGACCCACAAGTCATCAGACATGTTCAGTCCCCTGACGGCAACATCCTGACCGATTATGGTAGTGATCTGATAAAAACTGTAGGCGTAGTTGTAATTTAAATATCTATTTTGAAATTTCCCATACATTCCTATTGGACTTTTTAGCCCACGGAAAGTTGGGTAGTTCGAAAACCATTGGGCAAATCTCTTAGAAAAACAATAGCACCCTGACCCTCCATAGTGACTAAAATTGGACCAAATTTGGAATTAATCGGGTGAAAAATTCCGCAGGAGATAGCTCCAGAAATTTGTTTCCAAGCAAATCTAAATAGCCAATTAACTAACAATGGTTTAAAAGAAGTAGTGTGGTCCTGCGTCCTTAGATGATTATCGATTCATTTCAGTTGAGGAAACTTCAATGAGGCTGAAAACATTGAGGACGCAATACGGAAGACTTCTCAAGTGTCCCCCATCAGGAAGTAGTGGGAAAAAGAGACTACTAGACAAGATTGGCTGTTGAAGCATTTGGATTTTTTGAAACCATTTGTAAAAGCAAGGGAAACCAGTTCATACCAGGTATTTTAGTTAATTATTGAATCCCAACCTCAATGCATGAAATAACTCATCGAAAATATGTCAATATGGCATTATGATACGGGCATACACTTTCCAATAAGATACATTCAAATCATATTATTTTGCCACGAGACTGCACCTGCTTCGCTAGAGACGTACTTCATAAGTTGTTGTCTTTTTCCCACTGGTGTACCTGCACAACCATTATTATGTGAGATGCCACACGATTCTAAATTGCTGTCTTGACCTCTCCAAGACCCTGGAACAACTATATTCGTCTCCGCATTCTCCTCATCCAGACTACCATGGCCTATGTACGCAGTGTCTTGACATATCCTGAGGAAATTGTGAATAGTACATGCTGCCATGACGAGTGTCTCTGCTTTCCTTGGCGAAAGAAGAATTGGGCTTAAAAAGACACAAAATCTTGATGCCATGATGCCAAAAGCATTCTCTACCACTCTTCTAGCGCGAGATATTCTGTAATTGTAGATTCGTTGCTCAACACTCATATTCCGAAATGGGAATGGTCTCAATAGTTCGTCTCTGAGAGGGAATGCATCGTCACCTATTATGTGATATGACATCAAAATGTCTGTACCAGGGAGATTTGAACATTGTGGACGATTCAGCAGCCTTTGATTCAGCCCATCTTGTAAGCTACACCCAGCGAAAACACCGCCATCGGATATATGGCCATTGCACCCTATATCCACGTAAATAAACTTATAGTCTGAATCAACGAGTGCCATAAGTACAATACTAAAAAAATGCTTATAGTTATAAAAACTTGATCCAGATTTGGGCGGAGCCCGAAGAGCTATATGCTTGCCATCGATAGCTCCCAATGTATTTGGAAAGTTCCATTTATCTTGAAATCCCTTTGCAATAGTAAGCCATTCATCCTCTGATTGCGGCATCTGAAAAATATAATTAATCTTATTTATTTATTATGACAGACGGATGTACATAACGATGATGATAATGCACCAGAAGAAGTAACAGAAAAACCAAAGTATGATGACGCGTTGTTGGATGAAGTCGAAACGCCAGATGTGGTCAAGAAAACGCCAAATCCTGGACCATATAAGAGGAAGGATGCTGAGAAAAGAAAATCTGACTCTGAAATTTTGAATTCAATATCAAACTCCCTATCGAAACCTATTACATTTCCTGAGGTACATGAAGAAGACGAAATGGAAATTTTTGGAAAGTTGGTTGCAGCTAAATTAAGAAAGATAACGAATCCCAGATTAAGAGCAAAAACAACAACAAAATTACACATGGACCTAGCTGATGCCGAAATTGCCCAGTTAGATTTGGACCAGGATACAGATGATACAACTGCCTGTGTAGCGCCTTGATATCTGTGCATGATTGGCTATCATGAATATACTTACTAAATCATTTGTATAGCAAACATCGATCTATTAAAATCTTCAAATTGTGAATCACGCTTCTTTGTATTCTATGCACGTTGATTTGGCATCGCATTCAGATAGAGTATACTGTCACTGACATGAAGTGCATTGCTGATATGATTTTCTGTTTATGCCAGTTAAAACCTGTTAATGTATAATTACCTTCATGTAATCATCTTTCAATGATTCGTATATAGCGACGCACGTATCAATCACAATCTCTGCAATTGTTGTAGCTCCAAGACGGAATGCATAGGACATACTCTGGAAAGTTTCTCCTACAATATTTAAAGGATATCATTGAAAATGATGTAAATATAAATTTCGACAGGGCGTTTAGCTCACCTGGGGCATATGCTCGAAGCTATCGTTAGGATAGCGATATCGTTACCCCTATGTTAAGGCAATGGTGTAACGATATCGTTATCATAACGGCAGCTGCGAGCACATGCCCCCTGGACAGTTCTTGCAATTTCGCCCTCTTAAATGTATCGCCCCATAATTTCATTCAATGCCCATAGTAAATGGTTGGTAGGAATGATTATCATAGGGCTTACATGATATTTCCGGTCATCATCACACTGTCAATCAGCGTAATCTAGTTCACGGTCATACAAATACCTATGTATGGGCTAACAGTGAAATCCTAAATGTAGAAGGCGCAATTATTAATCAATTATGGCTGGAATGCCTTTCAGCATTCATTCTGCTTTACCCTGGCCAAAGGGGTGCAAGTGACAAAACACTATTTGTCAGGTAAATCAACCAAACGCGCTTCTCGGTTGCCCTCACGAAACTTAAAAATTTAAAGAGCTAATGTAATAAGTGATAGCTATTGATTTTTATAGATATTGTTAATTAATAGTAATTTGACCTAATTATGAAAATAATGCCATTTACTCCCTTTTGCCATTGTAATATCATGTATGACCAGGGGGAAAAGTCAATGTTAACTGGAATATATATGGTAAAAAGGGAGCAAGTGTCAGTATTATTCGTTTTTTACAGTGACAAAATGGAGGTAAATGACAAAATAAAGCACTTGTTCCCTTTTGCCAGTGGACGGAAGCATTCATTCCTTCAATCCATAGTTTATTGGTTTACTTTGAACGAAACTAGGGCCACGACGAAAGAATCACCACCAGACCAGTCTTACCATTTTGGGTTCGAATCTCTTTCGGTGCAAATAGCGTAATGCCAAGAATATATGTATAACATTGGGGCTCCTTGGTCACTCCAGTGTGTATTATGCATTCTTACCTTGTGGATAGATATCTCAAGGTGACAGCCAGTCTTTCTTTCGTGGTAATTGCCTTATGAAAATTTTTGTCTTGGCGTTGAGGATCCTCGGTCTTATTCGCCATTCAATTTCAGAAAACTGGTCAGGGGTCATCCGAAAAATAATTTGCGTATGCATCTACATCTGTGTGCAGTTCTTGTATTAAAGTCATATAAACACCTGTGATTGTCATGGTCGTGTAGCCATTGACGCTTCCAGGTTGTCCTAGCCCGCTTTTTCTTACGCTAAAAAAATCATAACTGCTGCAGCAGCGGCTGCGCATCTTCTGTTTACCTCTATTTGCATCATAAGCTTTTGTCGAGGTGTGATGGACAGCTAAAAGACAAAACAACATGTTTTTTAATGTGGTAAATATCAGCATGGATTGCAACTTATCCAAGTCCCTAGTAATACATAACATAGATACTACATGATTGTCAGATGCAAAAACATCGTCACCAATGTTTACAAGCGACAACAAAATTGTCACAATTAAGATACGACAAGATGCTTTGTTGCATATTAGAAGATGGTTGTCCTTTATGTTTAACCAGCTAAAACATCGGGATGGTGAGGGTGAGCTAGACAGTAATACAATCCTGATTGGTCTTGGACTATGGATTATTCACAGGAAAATTACTTTCGAATTTTGAGAGAAGTTTGTTAAAGAGCTGAGAAAAGACCACATGGGATTCATCAAGATGGTCGTGGCATAGACACGAGCACCCATGGAGGAACAAGCTGGCTCCAGACATGTTTTTGAGACTAATAAAATAACATACTTCCAGCCTTCAGCATAGTATATGGAATCTTGGACTAGGATAATTAGCCAACTACATGCATATACACTTTAAGCATGATCGTTTGGGACGAATATGTGCGTTGGTTTCCGTTATTGCTATAACCGATTCTCAAATTATAAAATATATGAAACAACAATAGACTACCCTGGATGAAGTTGCATATTCACATCGTAGAATTAACATGATCTTCAACATGTCGGTTGTCAAGCTTTCGCAGACAACATCATCGAATTGGTATACCTATCATGATGATTAAGATTTTGAAAACAATTTGAATGAAAGCTGTTGGTGCTTCAGGCACCAACAACATTTAGTCACATTGTTTTCAAAATATTTAGCGTGGTCGCCGATATAGCATAGGCATATATGGAATATGGCGTCTACAAAGACACAGTAGTCAACGTGTCAATTGGTGATTAGATAACATTCATATTCCTAGAAGAATTGTAGGCAGTATAATTTGCCAGGGTATCATTGAATGAATCTGTATCACAGATGATGATATTCTATCCAACTGCGAATATGTTAAAATAAAAATACGTACCTTTCTATTAAACAACGCCATCTTAAAAATTTGCGTTCATTCCTCTTGGATGGTCAGACCATTGAAGGAAATTTAATCGCCTGTGAATGTTGACATGAGTGGACTTGCGATTTACTCACGTTAGAGCACGCCTAGTTGTATCGAGTTGAACATAATCGTTCACAGTTGACTTAATCGACATAAGCGCAACAGATTCGCGGAGTTGCCGACAGTTGACTCGCAGCGCGTGTGATCGACGTTCGACATAAGCTCCCCATAACTCATCCTCCCATGCACGAGACTCGTTATTTACACCTTTCTGGATTAACTCCTTAAGAGTGCGATTGAACCTCTCGGTACGTCCGTTAGTTTCTGGATGATACGGACTCGATCGTCTATGATCAATACCATGTTCATGGAATCGCTGTTCCAGAGAATTCGAACAGAAATTTACCATGATCTGTAATCAGAATTTCAGTGACACCATGACGAGCGACATACTCATTGAAGAATTTATCCTCAACATTCTGAGATGTCTTAGCTGCAATCGGATATGCTTCTGCCCATGCAGAACAGTGATCGATCACCGTCATAATGTAATTATTACCTTTGCTCGACTCTAAAAGTGGACCAATCAAATCCATACCAATTATCTGACTTGGATAACTGGCCATTGGCATTTCACTATACTTAGGTCGAGTAGTGACAGGTCGGTTGACCTGGCACGTCGTACACGTTTCAAGCATACGTACCACATCTTTTCTCAAAGATGTCCAGACAAAAGAATCTCTTACCATACTGATGGTCTTCTTCAGATCTTGGTGACCAGCTCGTTCATGAGCCTTCCGGAGCACTTTCTCACGGAACAGGGTAGGTAGCTAGATTCTGGGGGGTACTCGGCGTCTAACGCTGAAGGTGGAATTAAAGAATACAATATGCCATTCTTTACCATGTACTCCTCCGGTGTATTCCTAAATAACTCCGGGTATTCCTTGGTTTGTTCGGCACAATTCCTCGTACGGTACGTCATATACCTCTAACGGGACGTGAGGTAAAGCACCTTCGTCTACCTCAGGTATGACGTAATCGCCTGTGTCCAACGTGGCGACTTCTACCGGACGACGTAACCTGGACAACATGTCCGCTCGAATATTCTTCGAGCCTTGGATGTATTCTATCTTACATCCGTACTCTGCAATCAGTACTGCCCAGCGCTGCACTTTCGTGTTCTTAACTTCTCCCACAAACAAACTCTTTAGGGGTTTGTGGTCAGTATACACGGTAAACTGCACGCCAAATAGATACGGTCGAAGCTTCTTCAATGCGTGGATCACAGTATAAGCTTCCTTTTCTATTACGGGCCAATTCAACTGACAGTCTTTAAGAGTAGAGCTAACATACTGTATGACACGCTCTATACCCTTATCATCAACCTGCACTAGTATCGCACCTATTGCATAGCTAGACGCATCAGTATATAACTTATACGGAGCATTCAAATTCGGATAAGTGAGTACGGTCTCGCTACACAGCAAGTTCTTCAATTTCTCAAACGCTTGCTGTTCGTGCTTACCCCATTCAAATCTCATACTTTTTAGTTAACTCAATCAAAGGCGTAGCAATTTCGGCATAGCCTTTTGCACAAGATAGATAATAGCCTGTAGCTCCGAGAAAACTACGAACTTCACCCACCTTATGGGGTGGTGACATTTCTCGTATGACTTTGACCGTTTGACTCTGTGGAGCTACACCTTGTGCAGAAATGTAGTACCCTAACAAGTCCACAGACTTACTGGCAAAGTCACATTTCTTTCTCTTTAATTGTAAATTATATTCCTGAATCTTGCGCATGACCTGACGCAAGTGATGTGCGTGTTCCGTGGGATTTCGTGAATATACGTGAATATACGACTATATCGTCGACGAAAACATGCACATATTTTCCTACATACTCGCGGAAAATATCGTTCATTGCCCTCTGAAATACGGCACCTGAGTTGCAAAAACCAAAAGGCATCCGAAACCATTCAAAAAGACCTTCACTGCAAACGAACGCTGTTTTCTCGATGTCTTGGCTGGCCATGGGTATCTGGCAATAGCCGGACTTCAAGTCCATCGTAGAAAGATCGTTGCGCCTCTCATAGAATCAAATATATTGGATATGTTCGGTAATGGATACCTATCCTTACGGCATACAGAATTTAATTTTCTAAAGTCCACACAAAATCTGGTGTCACCGTCCTTCTTTGGTACCAGAGTTATGGGTGACGCCCAGGGTGATGACGATGGTCTTATGACACCCGCTGCTAGCATTTCTTTAACTTGGTTTTTAACCAAGTACTGCTTAGCTAGTGGTAAACGATAGGCTTTCTGCCTAATAGGAGGATAATCCGTTTAACTGCGTATCATCAGCACTGGCTGCTGTAATAATAATCAACTACATATTGAGATATAAAAGTAAAAGTCAACCGGTCCATTAGCCCACCTGGTATTTTCAAATCATAAATTTCACTCAGGACTTACTCGCAAATATGACATCCAGCGGGGTGTGTGTGTGTGTCTGTGTCTGTGTGTGTTAGTCCGCAGCTATAACACTGATGCAGGCTGACGGATCTTGACCAATCGTGGTTGGTTGGTTGCCCATGACCCCGACAAAATGGACCAATATTGGCATCACATGTTCAAAGAGCATTCTATCATTGCCGATTTTATGCGTGTTTGTTCAGCCCTAGCCCTGTCGTTAGCACAGAGCTTGCTTCCGCTTTGTTCGATGGCGCAAGTTTCGATTCGTAAGCCATAGCCATCGTCTTGCCAATACAATCTGAAAAAAGACTATAGAAACTTAGATAAAATATATAAAATAACAACTATTTAGGAGTAGAATAATATTAGTAGTAATAATAAATAGCAATATAGTAGCAATATAGTGGTAACAGTACAGGGGGGCCGAGATATACATGACCGAGGCCGACATCGATTACTAAGGGGCCGGAAATGTATCGGGGATGAAATCGGTATACACCGAACACATGTGTGTTATAATTCCTATTTGATTAGAGAAGTATGAGTTCTTTCTGAAATCACGTAACCCTAAGAGATTATGATTAGTCTAGCGCATATTAAATATTTGCTATCAGCTCGAAATACCCCATACCTCTGTGGAATGGTAGGGCTTATAGCCTATACGGTCATATCTCACAGTGACACACTGTTTTAAAAGGCAAATCCAATACTTAAACCATTAATTATTATGATAGAGAAAAATTAAACATAGTTGTGCATTTAGCCGACATACTCAGCTTTATGGCATTACAAGTCTCATGATGATCATTGGCTAATTTTCAACATACCATGTACGTAGGCCTACATAAACAAAAATACTAGGTAAAATTGCTAAACTTATTCAGTTTCATCTTCGATCCGCAATCTTTCTTACAGATTTGATTGCTCCGTAAAATTAAGTATTATCCGTGTATTTGTAAAGCAAAGATATTTCTCACAGGACCGAACTTAGAGGGAGCCCTGGGCAAAGTTTTTAAAAATTCTTGTTCTGGGCCCCCAGAGAAATATCTAAAATTCTGGTTGTGTTTCAAACATAAAGCCACTTGGGGATGGGGTGGGGTGGTGGGGGGGGGGGGGGGGGGTGTTATGCAGTCAGAGGGCTGTGGGATTTGGCTACACCGGTCTTATAGTTATGTCATCTATGTGTGTAACTTGAAGTTACAGAGGGGCAAAGAAATTTGAGGTCGTGTGTGAATGCACTTGTTGTACGACCTTAAGTTCGGCCCGTCCAGCTATTTCATCTGCAACGGTTTGGTGGAATTCAACCAAATTTGTTATATTTGAGTTACCCATACACGATTCCAGTTCGTGAACTCACTGTTATATTGGACTCCGGCCTTATAAAAGGTTAATGAACGCGTGGGTATTTGCGATGGCGTGCCATCGACTGCACGTTATATGGTCGTAGCCTGCTGACATACAGATTTTCTCAATTTAGTCAACTATTTTTCAGCAGAAACTGCGCAAAACGGCGTAAATTTGCAGGCAACAGTAGCCTATGTCGATATTTATATCCTGAAATGCAGGAGATGGCCTTAAAAATATAATGTTTACAAATGCGTGGGTGGGGGGGGGGGGTGGGGACGCACCGTGAATACCGACCTTGATCCCACTATTGGTTAAACCTCCTGATCAAATTTGATTTTACCGTGGTACAGGCACATATTCTTTCCGCGATCCTACAACTTTGAGTCTTGCAGTTACTCGTGTAAACGCACATACGCACTCGCGCCGCGGCTATCACTCACATGCACGTACATAGGGAACCATTTTATGCCGATCCTCCCTATATAATGTTGATGATGCTATAAATATTTATTAACTAGAAGTTGCCTGGGTTAGAGATGAGCTGATAAAACTTGAGAACTGTTCAGAAGAATGGTGAATAATAATAATAATAATAATAATAATAATAATAATATACTACTACTACTACTACTACTACTACTACTACTACTACTACTACTACTACTATTACTACTGCTACTACCACTACAACTATCTCTACCGCTGCTGCTGCTAGTGGTACTGCGTCTGCTGCTGCTGAAATTACTCAAACTTGGCCAATAAAGTTTAAAATCTGACTAGCGCTACACGTCGCTAGCAATGCTTCTGGCAGGAGAATAACTGGTGCCAAAAATACACATTATATAAAAAATTAAGTGTCCCATTTTAGAAGGGATTGACAGCCCGTTTGCCCCCCCCCCCCCAACCCCACTCCACATATACAACCCCACCCCACACCTACCTCAACTATAGCAGCGCCACGTTTTATTATTCCTTAAATCACTGTATATATGATACAGTGCATTAAATTTGTTTGCAGAAAAGAAATATGTCTATAATTATTATTAGCAGTTGCTTATCTGCCAGAATTATTATTTTTTCCTTTTTATTTATTTATTTTTTCTTCAATGAGAATTGCACTGTTATATATTGGATAATGTCTATGATACAATGAAGTTGAAACATTTTTTACCCTGCTCTTGCAACTCTTAATGAATATTTTAAAGGGAGATGTAATGTCAGGATTTCACCTTCAGTGATTGATACTCTCTCTCTCTCTCTCTCTCTCTCTCTCCGTTGGGAGAGGACGGAAATACATTGTTTAGCTCAAAAAGCGCCGTGCTGCTGTTGCACGCAAGCTGGTGTCGGCCCGAATATTATTTTCTATAGTGCAAAACAGGTGCTCAAAATAAGTTCCTGTATTCGCATTAACCTAATGGATGCGCGTGTCTGCGTGCGTCCATGTGCCCGCTCCATTCGTACGTATGTATGCTGTGCTTAGAATAGTGTCATTCAAAAATTGCATTACCCCATTTTTCTTGACAATCAGATAATCTCTTCTTGCCTATACAAATTATATTCACAATGCCTAGGCTAATGTTCATGATATTTGAAGATGTACAACACCATTACAACCAGTCCCACCCACCCCTATATATATTTGGTGTTAATTATAGGCATGGTGTAGCAAGCAAATAATAGGACTGTAACATGAATTTCTAACCTTTCCTTATCTTTCGAGAACTAAAAAACAATTTTCATTCTTCTCCTTTTAATTTGTGCATCCAATCGAGAGCCTGAGCCCCCTCAACTATGATCAGGCTACATTTTTTATCTTGATTTTCCACATTTAAATTCACTGCAGTGCGCCATACCTATTTGTTTATTTACATGTTTGTTTGTTTACCTTGTTTGGCTATTTATTTATTTATTTTGCCTGTTTCGCTTTGTTTCCCACGTCAATGGGGATTTGCGTTACTGCGTCATTCACGTTACGAGTTAATGCCCCTGGAATAAGGTCAAAGTCACGTCGTAGTCGTATGATGGCGCTGTTTTTCAATAGCGTCGCAAAGCGTGCGGGTATTTCCCATCTTGCTATATCCATTTGCTTTGACGACAAGGCAAGAAGGAGCGCAAGAAGGAGAACATTGTTTCATCGCGTATTATGTGCATTTTAATAGTTTTATCGTGTATTATGTACATTCGGAGGTGATATGTTTATCCCGTGAACATTCAAGCAGTGCTATTCGCCAAAACAAACCCAAACACTAGGTATCAAAAGTTACCGGTTTTCGATCTTCAATCAACTGACCCGGAACTCTTCGATCCAATATGCCTATTTCATCCAACCGCTAGAACTGAGATTTCATCACGTGCATGCCACATCGCTTCAGTGCCTCATGTTATTACTGCTTCGTGGCGTCCGATCCGTCGTTGTTATTGTGTTCGCTCATCAATGTTAACTTTTAACAATCATTACTGAACTTTTTAATGAATATTGCTGAACTTTTAACTAATTTATCAATGAACTTTTTTGTCAATTAATCACCAAACCTTTAACCATCTTATGCTTTACAATTGTGATACCAGTTCTCATACAGGCGGCATCCTAAAGCTTTATATTTTTATGGGCTTCTAGTCAGGTTTAGGTCACCACCGATCTTGGCCGCCATATGATCTTGGCCGCAAGTATAAGTATACCGATCTTGGCCAGCCTATTATTGATACATTATTTAGATTTTTATGTAGATTGTGTATAATAATCATGAGAACTATGTGAATGGTTATTGTCGTATTACCGGCGATCTATATAAGTGTTTCTAAATCTATTTCCCCCCCCCCTTTTTTACAGGTTCTCGATGCGTGTGTCAGTCACGTGAATCTAACAGTATCCATAGATATCAGAAACATAGACCCTTTTATTTAATGTTATGAGAATTCTGTTTACTATTTTGAAGATAATTTGACTGTTTCCAGTCGAATTGATTTCAAAATAGTGAACAGTCATAGATATAAAATTCATGGACCGTTGAAAAATTCAAGGTGTTTAGAGAGATTCGGTTGCATATTTTGAAACTAATTTGACTGTTCCCTGTAAAACGAGCAGTTTGAGACACAGTTGTTAATAGGGTTAATAAGTTTTGGCTAGTTCGTTTCATATACACATATATAATATGTATACATATTGATTACTGACGGCTCTCACCACGAGAAGGTCAGCCAAATTGAGAGCCAGGTTAGTATGAACAAGTGCATGTGCATGCAGAGAATAATTTAGTGAAATTTGTGATAAAACTAGTATAGTGTTAATTAAGGAAACAATTAATATAAGGAAACAATTAAACAAGTATTATTTAGTGGCGATATTATTATTATTATTATTATTATTATTTTCATACTGACTAAGAGTGATCATCATTACCCCATTAAGTGCTCATTAGTTACTATTTATTATTACTATTATCTAATAGACCACGTCATTAATTACTATTCATTATTATTATTATCACTGAAAAAAAGAACATGATACCATTATTATTAGTTAGTATTAGTGCGAATGTTAGTAATATTAACACATTAACATTAATAATAGCTATAGTAACACCTTAACTTTAATATTAGTGCTATTAGCAACGATTTTAACATGCAGTGGTTGTGAATAAAGTACGCTATTATTAGTGCTTTTCTGGCAATGTTAAAAGTCGCCACATTAGTCTGGATAAATGCCAATTAGCAAACCAAGAGAAGACAATTTTTTAAATTATCACTAATTCTAGTGATACATTGTCAGAAAAAATTCATTAAAGATGAAAGTTAAAGGGTTAATAAGTAATATACAGATTTTTTTCTAAAAGAAAATGTTACATTAATAAACGTAGTATTATATTAGTGCGATTAATGTTAGTCATCAAAACGATATCATGAGTAAGGTAAGATTAGTGATATTATATGAATTATTAAATGATATGTTAATTAAGAAACCGTGAAAGGGCCAAAACATGGATGCCTATAATCAAATGCATTTGAGACGGGCTCTGAAAAGGTCCTTTCCTGTAGCAGAATCTTTGCCTCAGACACATTGGATTAGAACCATCGTAAGCATCGACATTAAGAGAGCACCATTACGGATACCAGAGAACTACTACTGCGTTGCTGGCGATTGTACAATCGCCACAAATCTTCTAGTTTCTGGTTGACCTCTTTAGCGCCTGCTCGGTGTCTGCGTGTCAGGTCCTCCCTCTGTACCAGAACAATTGTTCTGGTTGTCAATGCCGCCTCCGTATGCAGCAAGTGTACAAGTTTGTACAGTGGAAGCTGGCCTGTAATAATAATAATAATAATAATAGAGTGAACAAAGAAAAAGAAGATGATGATAATAATATCAAGTTTATCTTTTAAGTTGTGGGTTAGGTGGTTACGGTTATGGTTATGTTTTAGCTAAGATTAGGTTATGTTTGATTAATAATAATTAGTGTTAGGTAACGTCCCCATACACGCCAAATTCGTCGGCGCGGACAATGTCCGTGCTGCGCGGAAAAATCGATATCATTGAATTGTATTGACACGTTTCCATGCTCGCTTACAATCAAGAAGATTGCGGACTTTGTCGGCGCGGACAAATACGGAATCGATCTCGCGCCAATTTTTTCGACGTACTCCTGACAAGCGGACGAAATCGATCAGGTTGAAATGTACAGAGTCGTTCCCATGCACGCAGAAATTTACGCATAGCTCACATTCAGTAGCATAGTTTTCTCATATTGATGCACATTTTGAACAACAACTATGAATAACTGCCGTAAGAAAAAGTTGTTGCTACTTTTAGCAAGACAGAGAGCCCGCCGTCGTAATTTTCAATTTCTCCTGTCATTGCGAGAATTTCTCACTGCAAAGAGAGTTCACAGGTAATTTATTTCTATTTCAAATGCAATGTGTGACGTTTGGACAAATCCTATGTAGATCCTACATTGTGAAAATGTATTTTACAAGAATAACTTTACTAAATTCATCGAAGGCAGCTGTGCCTGCCTGCCTGCCTGCCTACCTGTCTGTCTGTCTGTCTGTCTTCCTGCCTACCCATCCGCACGCCCACCTGCATATCCGCCTTCCCACCCACCCATCCATCTGTATATATGTCCAATGGTCTGTCAATTGTACCGTTCATCTGTATATCTGTCCATCCGTCTGGTAGCCAATCTGACATCAATACATGTATGCATCTATCTTTCCATCCATCCATCCATCCATCCATCCATTCATCTGACATCCATCCATTCAAGCGGCTGTCCATACGACCGTGCGTCTGTCCATCACCCATATGCAACTTGTTATTCTGATATTCTTGCAGACAAAATACAACTAAATGTATTGGTCAGAACTTAAACAAACTTGCTATATTTAACGGCTACTTTTTACGTTGTAACATACTCTAGTATATTTTCTTCTTTCTTATTTATTTAGGTTTTGGGAACATGCGATAGTAAAAGGGAGGCAACAACACGGCGCATATTACCATCTTGTCTGCGAGCTGCAACTTGACAGCGACAGATTCGTCCAATATTTCAGAATGTCAGCTGACCAACTAGAATTAGTTTTGAGCTATGTTGGACCGATGATCACCAAACAGACTAGGATACGTGACCCTATCGAGCCGAAGCAAAAACTGGTGATATGTATCAGGTAAATACACATTAGAACGTATGAGATAACAATTCATATATTTATTACAATAATTGAAACGAAGCATTGAAAAAACTTTTCAAACGTACAAGTGGCACAACTTAAACCATGTATCTCAAAGATAAATAAATTGGGGTTGTGCTGCTTGTACATGGTCAGCCTTTGTTTGCGTAGAATTCTGGTTGTGCGTTGGATATGTCATTTCTCTAAATGATTGATGGTGTGATAGTTGATTTTGCATTTGTGATGGCGGCAGCATTTGAGCATCGGGCATTAATTCAGGTGGTGCATATTCTGGTGGATAGTTGATTTTGCATTTGTGATGGCGGCAGCATTTGAGCATCGGGCATTAATTCAGGTGGTGCATATTCTGGTGTGTTTGTGTACTGCTGTGATGGTGTGTATGGCTGTGGTGCATTGAATTGCTGTGGTGCATTGTATTGTTGTTGTGTGTTGAATTGCCAGCTGTTCTGCATCATCCCTATGCTAGTTGAATGTGAAGAACGAGATGCCATATCGCGCATCTTCTTCCAGATATCCCATATCTCATCTTGCATCAAGCTTTGCATGTCATCAGGAAGTGTGGCAGCCTTCCGGGCCATCATCATATAAAAATCTTGATTTTGTACACGTGGCTCATCCGACTCCATCAGCGATGCTTCTAGTTTCTCCAGCCTGTCTGCTTCAGCTTGTGAAGTTTGACTGAACTGAGAAAGAAGAGTCTCCACCTTCTGGAGAGTCCCTTCTTTAGTCACCTTCCTGTTTGAAATTGCCGCTGTTTTGGGGGAGGGTGACGGTGTGATCCCACTGTGAGTAATATTTTGAGCATCTGATTTCTTCTGTTTTTGTAACCTGAAACGATAGATAAATGAAATCTTAACATTGGTCCTGTTCTATAATAAACAGACACATTTACATTAAACTGGTTGTGTGTTTTATTAATTCCAGATTTATGCCAACTGGTGAAAGTTTCCGTTCTCTAGCAATGCAATATCGAGTGGGGAAGACAACTGTGGCAACCATCGTTCCCGAGGTGTGCACAGCCATATGGGCGTCCATGGAGAGAATCTATCTAGTGATGCCAACAACTTCTGAAGAATGGAAAAGGATTCCTATGAACTTTCAGGAACGATGGGATTATCCCAATTGCATTGGTGCAATAGATGGGAAACATATCGTTATTAATTCCCCAGCCAACACCGGGTTTCTTTACTATAACTACAAGGGAACATTTTCTATGGTATTGATGGCCTTGGTCGATGCACAAAACGCATTTATTTATGTGGATATAGGTTCGTACGGAAGACAATCCGATGCAGGTATCTTTGCAAATTGTAGCATTGGCCAGAAACTATTGCAACCAAATACTCTGAATTTGCCACAGTCAGAAACAATAAGTGGAGCTGAATATTTAGGGCCTTTGCCATATGTGATTGTTGGGGACGAGGCTTTTCCCTTACAGAAACATGTGATGAGGCCGTATCCTGGTAGGCAACTTACTCAAAACCAGGATGCATTTAACTATCGTCTTTCCAGAGCTCGGCGGATAGTAGAGTGTGCCTTTGGAATTTTAGCATCGCGGTGGAGGGTATTTTACTCTAGACTAGCAGTTGCCCCAGAACATGTTTGTAAGATCATCCAAGCAGCTATTATTTTACATAATATGCTGCAAAGGGAGACAGCAGGTGCTATCCGTAATCATTTAGAAGACAATATCCCACAACAGGTGGAGGGAATGCAAGGATTGAGGCAACTGGGAACAAGGGGTACAAATGAGGCACAAGAGATAAGGGCATTATTTACAAGATATTTTGCAGATCACCCTTTGCCATGGCAAACAACGTACATTCAACGAGGTCTGCATGGTGCACAAGAATAACTGAATACGTACACCGGTTCGACGGAATCACTTCCAACATCACCACATGCAAAGGATTCACATTCTTCGTGGCCTGTGCTTTCATCCACTGGTTGATCATCATTTCCTGTGTCATCATCAGTAGTGTCGATAGGAAAGTTGCTGACCGTCCTGAGAGTGAAACACAAGAAATACAATTAGAGACTGCATAACTGCATACGCTCATATTTTAATGTTTTTCCCCTCGATATCTTCTAATTTTACATTGAAAAAATAGGATGCGGATCTGTATTCATATCTGGGTCGGAATTGTGATGCAGATCAGTAACCAGATCCGTACCTAATTTATAAGAATAGCTGTTTTGTGTTAATATATGAGACGAATTGGACATACATCCTCTACGAAATCCATAAATCATGATTTCGTCCTGATCAAGATACTCTGTTGCCATAATATGCTTTGCAATGTTGAAATTATAAGCAAATCAGTGCATTAATTTTCCAAATTTAGATGCGGACAGATGGACGGAGGCACATACGGCGGGTGGACTGACAAGTGGGGATGCAGAATGGGAAAGTTGTTGGGCAGTTAGAAATTCATGAGGTTATTATTTTTCACATCATGGGAGTGATGCGAGCTGTTTACAGAATACATTTATATTACATGCGTACTTTCTTTCTTTAACGTGATACTCCAAAAAGGACATGCTCTCAAGGATGGTATACTTCTTCATGGTTGCCGCAGAACCACTCTTTGTGTCCTTTTTCTTTTCTTGTCTCTTTTTGTTATAGTAATCCCGTTGACTTTTCCACACTTTCTTAAGCATTGGTCCTATGTAAAAAAAATGAGAAAATAAATAACTCGTTATTGGTCTTCAACGTATACGTACATACGTACGTACGTACGTACGTAGGTAGGGGAGACTGGTGAGGAGTGGGCCAACGGGAGCAGTTGGCCAGTGCCTGTCCTAGGTTAGTATTAATTAGGAATGCCATGCACATCTGTCAAGTGAATATATTGACATTGCCCAGTAAATATTCATAGAAATAACAAAAAATTTCTGAAGGTTTATTAGACTTTTAGGTTTTCGACGTTATGTTTTCACTATTCGTAAATAATTCTACCTTATTTACTTTCCCTCTACGTCAGCATGTTTTTGCAAATCCATCAAACCTATTGTGGTATCTGAATCATATGGGATTTGGGTCTAGACGTGTAAATGTGAATGAAACAATTGTGTAGATGAGGCATGAAAGTAAAAATGGAATATTGGGTATCTAAAGGAGGAGTGGGCCAGGGAGAAGTGGGCCACCTTCAAAATTTGGCCACTCCTCCTTTCGGGATTTCCAAGTCAATGTTTCAGTAATACAAAGCTAAAACCATAATAACTTAAAAATTTACTTTTAAAGTATCAGCATCAATAGTACTAAAGAAGTGGCCCAACCCTCCCCACAGTGGCCCACTGCTCCATACTATACTATAATAGTATGAGGCCCAATCCTCCCATGTTGTGGGAGCAGTGGGCCACAATTTGTGACCTCATAAATTATTATATCTACTAAAAACTTCCAATTTGTTGTCATTTATTATAGGTTTCACGTGATACTAAACTAAAGTCCTACTAGCACACCCACTCTCTTTTACTCTATCAGAATAAATATTGATACACGAGAAAATAAAAAATGTGGCCCACTCCTCCCCAGTCTCCCCTACGTACGTACGTATATGCATGCATGCGTGCGTCCTTTTGCCACTTTTATCTAGAAGGTATTCAATTTATCCTAGAATGCATAGTCGATGGCACGCTATGGCAAATATACACGCCATGGGCATTTGTCCGTCAAGCTGCACTCAATTTGACACATCATGATAATGTTTTTGTAATTTTGTAATATTTCCTAATAATCAGAAGCTTCAAAATTATATGCGACATGGCCACTTTTGGAGAAACTTTATTTTGCCCACCCTAAAACCTACCCCTGGGCCAGGTCCCTGGGTCGGATATCAAAATTCCAAAAGAGTCATGTACACCCATGATCACAGGTCAGTTTTCTATGTTGAATGGTGTGAGAGGAGTAGCACTACAATGGATAAATACAATCAAACTTGACCTTTTACCTTGTCCACCCAGTCCTTGGTCGCGATATCAAGATTCCATGCACGTCCTTGGACATCAGTCTCTGGTCAAGTTAGTATCTCAAAGGGTCTAGGAGGAGATGCACTACAATCGATGTGCAACAGACAGACATACAGGCAGGCAGGCAGCACGACAGACACGCACGCACGCACGCACGCACGCACGCACTCACTCACTCACTCACTCACTCACTCACTCACTCACTCACTCACTCACTCACTCACTCACTCACTCACTCACTCACTCACTCACTCACTCACTCACTCACTCACTCACGCACGCACGCACGCACGCACACACGCAGCACATGATGTGAATCACCTTTGGTTATGTGTGGATTTTAAAGAAAATGTTACCCGTATAGTGGCCAACGCCCAACTGTGCCGCAATTTTTGTCCAAACATTCTGAACAAATTTGTTGTCATGATGCCTGCTGTCGCTGGCATCATAGAGGACAGGATTCTCACGAACGAGCTCAACGAATCGTTCTAGCATCTCCCCCGTCAACTTCGATTCCGGCTCGATAAAATCACTTCTATTAGCCATTACGTAGGCTAGAATGAACTGGCCAAATAATATATATTTTGCATGCGTATCAAGTTTTCCTCTCGCATGGGAACGCATGTCTGCATGTGCGCTCAGCACGTGCAAGCTCGGGGAATTTCGGCGCCGACGAATTCGGCGTGCATGGGGTCTTTGCCTTAGGCCTACCTTTCTTGGCCTTGTGATTTAGGCGATAATGCCATCCCTCAACATCATTGTTGGTTCTAACCATCTCTCCGAACACGGACCAATCCACAGGCTTAAATACTCGGCCATCCACCCAGTACAGTCTCATAAACTCCACCATTTGCTGTATAGCGGCGTTCAGATTTCCACCTAGCATCCTCACTAATTCGTCAAACGCGCCGACTGTGCTCTGCCGAAGCCATGAATCTTCGGCTGATCTAGGCTGATCTATTAAAAGATGATAATAATAATAATAATAATAATAATCAAGTACATATTCATCATGCGCAAATAAATGGCAATAACATATAACAATTAAAAATGGAAAAACAAAGAACTAATAATTACCTTATGATCCACGTACGCTCGTTGAAGGCCTAGCTCCTGCAATTTACGATAGACTGCCTGTGTAAAGTGGAACAGACAGCCTTGTTGTGCGATGTTGGGAAGGACAGTCCGGACGCTTTGCCATAGCGCGGCTTCATAGTCGTCGACGCACTTTCGGATCGCAATCTGCCCAGGAAGGATGTCGAGGATCGCACGGAAGATCATGTTGTAATCCTCCGTGCGTTGGCTCGACATGAAGGCAAATAACAGTGAAATTTGCTTCGTGCACGCACCGGAGACGATGAAACCCTGAATACTAAAGAGCTGCATGAAAGGAGCTTTGATTACCTTGAAGGTGGCATCCATATACCTGCAAAGAGATGGATACAAAATTTATCAATCAAGATAATGTAAAAGAATTCTAATATATAAATTTAAAAAAGGCAAGAACAATGAACATTTTGTATTAATAATAATAATAATGATAAAATGAATTATAATAAATAATTTAATTTGTAAACTTACTGTTCAAAAGAAGTTTATCGAAATAAAGAAATTGAATTGAATTGAAAAAAATTATATAAATATATATATACTGTGAACTATAAAAATTTGTGATACACTTAACAAATCTTTGAACGTCTGTTATCCCGCCGGATCTAAGAATATATTTTTAAAATATCCGTGACACACTTACCAAATCTTTGACCGTGCTAAATGATAAATCATATCATCGCTGGCGAACAGCAGATGTCGATGCTCTCTTTCCCTAATGTCCCGCCTCGGAAATTTGTTTGGAAGGTGTTCAAGTTCTAGTTCAAAAGTAGTCCTTGGCTCCTGCAGGTACATGTTCTGACGCAGGTGATTGAGGTGTTTGGCCAAGTTTGGTATTTTTGGCATTGTCGGACACAGCGCAATTTCCCGCCCCGGAACATTATCCTGCATAACCTATAATAATAATAATAATAATTTACCAACCTCATCAACTATTTCTGCAGCGGAATCGAACAACCGCTTTCTAGCCTCCTTTGCATCTCTACAGATGACAGCAACCTTGTCCCGACCTATAGTACACATATAATAATAATAATAATAAAAATAATAATGTCAAGTTTGTTATGGTTATGGTTATTGTTATGGTTATGATCGGTTATTGTTAGGTTAAAGTGAAAAGCAATAAGAATAACCTGGTTCTGCATTGCACACATGAAGGTGCAGTCCCCGAACATAACCACCATCCCGTTCATGGACTGTGCCTTACACATGAAAGGCCTGGCCCGAGCGGTACACCTGCGGTCACCTCTTATCCACTTTGAGGGTATACCGGTACCCGTAGCTGTCTATCAACAGATCCTATAATATAAAAAAACAATAACACAATCGTCATCAACGACACAATATATATATGCCATAACAAACAAGTAGACAAATGAAGAACACCAACCTAGCCACCCATCCCACGTACCTTTCCACGTATACTCGAGTCTTCCACCGAGGTATACCGAATGGGCTCATTGATGTCATCGAGGACTGGTCGTGGACTTGGAATCTGGTCCTCAAGCTCTGATTCGTCTAAGCACTGCGGGATGATATACCTGCCCAAATTCACCGCATACATCTCTCTTGGTGCGACATTCACTAAAAAACGAAAAATAATGGCAATGTGTGCGATAGACCAGACATTCTCGATAACAATGTTGATGATGACAATGACGATGATAATAAAATACGTGTATGTGTGCTTAATACTTGGCACTTGAAGATCTGGGAGAAAGACGTCTGCGATACCGACAGCTGCCTCTTCCAGTTCTTCAACATCAGGTGCACCTAAAAAAAAGTAATGATGATAATCTCGTTAACGATGTTGATGATAACGTGTGGCGACAATACACGATGATGATGGCAATGTATGGACAATAATATCTACAAATAACGTGTGATGACAATGACGATGATGAAGTGGGACGACGATGATGATAATATACGTGTATGTATGCTTAATACCTGGCGCCTGAAGTTCTGGGAGAATAAACGAAATCTAGGATTTCTTTTTTCACGAGAGAGTTGATACTTACCTCCCTAATACTTTTGATATTGCTAAATATTGGCTTTCACTCAATAAACACTCAGATTAAAACAGTTAGGTGCCCCTACTGGGCAGGGAGTCAGAGCGTAGTCTGGCGGATGCCAGCCCCACCACCGCGCATGCGCAGACTAGCACTTCCTCTGACTAGATTATTGGCTGACACACATGCAACTATTAAGAGCCTGAAGACCGAGCCTCTGTGGGGTGGAGAGGCCGGGTCCGTATCTAGGGAGGTAAGTATCAACTCTCTCGTGAAAAAAGAAATCCTAGATTTCGTTTATTTCACTTCAAGAGTATACTTACCTCCCTAATACTTTTGATATTGCCAGAATTCGAAAGTGAATCTGGCGGGAGGGAGGCGAGGTCAAAAGACCAGCTCATCCATATACGCTTTTCTGCGTTTAAGGCACTTAAACTTCTGAAACTGTACGAAAAACAGTCAGGATTTGACTAACCATCGGATAACACCACCGATGTATGAGAGATGACCGAATGTCATATGCGCTCCCCCCCCCCCCCCTCCTTCCTGGGAGGAAGAGTCGACTGACCTCAATGTCCTATACGCTCTCTACGTACAAGTGCCATGTACTACAGGACAGAGACGAAAAAGCTCCATTTTCGTAAACTCTCAACAATGAACCACACAAATACACAAACCATCACCATATTAATAACGGGTAACGTGACAATACAATCAACAATGGACAACACATGAACAAGACTGACCTTGTTGAAATGGCTGCTGACATCATCTTCCCATTGGTGAAGACTGATGCAGGCCCAAAAAAGTGGGTGTTTCCATAAATTAATTGTGAAATATATAAGCAATGAGGAAAAACCTCCTAAAAAAATATAAACCGAGTTATTTTTTCAAAATCGACAAGGCGAGAGGATTAGAGGTGTCACGGAGATAATGGTCTGTAAAACTTGACTCACAGTGCCACTGAGCCACCGACATAATATCATCCACAGGGACCCCATTAAATAGGGCAGTGGATGTCACTACGCCGCGGACACTGTGAGCCTTGGCCACGTCAACCTGCTTCCCGGTGGCGGATTTATGGCAAAACTGAATGCATTCTACAATCCACCTGGAAATGGTGTCCTTAGAAGCCCTGCCATGGGGTTCAATATATGACAACCATAACGCTGACTGATCGGTGCGCCACTCCGCCGTACGTTGCTTGTACCGGCAAAGCGCCCGGACAGGACATCATGCTTTAGAATTAGGATCATATCTAGTTAAAGCAGGCAAAATAATAGGTTGACCTGGATATTTCAACGACTGATTTTTAGCCAAGAAATTAATCCTAGGTAGCAGCTTAAGGCCTTCCCCTGAAACCACAAAACGGTCATCTTCGGCTGATAAGGCATGAATTTCACTCCTACGCCTAGCCGAGGCCGCAGCAATTAAAAACACAGTCTTCAGTGTTAATAGTTTCATAGAAATGGAACTAAGTGGTTCAAAAGGCTTATCACCTAGTACTTGAAGCACTAGCGATAAACTCCAAGACGGAATCACCGGTGGATTCCTTGGTCTTAGATTGCCCATGCCTTTAATTAATACATTTAATGTATTTACTTCATCACTTCCCCTCTTAGCCAAGCAAGGAATAACAGACATTAATGCTGACTTATAACCAGCAATAGAGTTAGGCTTGAGGCTATAGGCATCATAGAGGTGACAGAGGAAATCAGCTACTACTTGAATAGATGAATCCATTGGATCAATACATCTTTTTGAGCACCATTCTGCAAATCTGTTGATTTTATAATTATATGCTCTGGAGGTTGACCCCCTCCTGGCTTTGGCCATAAACATGGCTGCTTGCTCAGAAAAGCCCTCCTTAATTCTAGATTCCTTGACAACATCCACGCAGTCAATCTGAACATTGACGGATTGTTGTGAAGGACCTTGCCCTGGAAGATAATATCGTCCATCAGAGGCAGAGGAACCGGATTGCAGACCAGAAGGTCCAGCAGATCCGTATACCATGATCGGCTTGGCCAATCCGGGGCGATCAGAAGCACTTGGCATTCCTCTTGTCTGATTTTCTGAAGAATTTTTGGAATCAGGATTGCTGGAGGGAATGCGTATGCATACATTCTCCCCCAGCTGATAGCTAACGCATCTGTTGCGAAAGCGCTTGGATCCGGAATCGGAGAGACGTACGTCGTCATCTTCGCATTCTTCTTCGTTGCGAACAAATCGATGTTGGGTTTCCCCCAATGGTCGAACAGACGATCCGCCACACATTGATTTAGTTGCCATTCCGTGGGTAAAACACTCATCCTTCGGCTCAATGAGTCTGCTAGCAGGTTTAACCTTCCCGGAATATGAACTGCTTTCAAGGTAAGCAGTCTCCATGTCATCATACAGAGACTGGGCGACTTCGTTCCGCCCTGGCGGTTTATGTAAGTCACAACTGTTGAGTTGTCTGAACGAATAAGAACAATCTTGCCCTGAACTTTCTGTAAGAAATGTTCCAGGCCCAGGACTACTGCTCTTAGCTCCAGTAGATTTATATGTTCCTTTGACTGTTCCAGATTCCAAAGCCCTGATATCGTGGACTCTTCCAGGCAAGCCCCCCAGCCCTCCATCGATGCATCTGTATACACAGTCACCTGAGGGTGGGGAGGGGTCAGCATAACCCCCACCAAGAGATTCTCTGTGAGCAACCACCATTGCAGGTGGTGAATCAGAGGCGCCAACACTGACACGTTCGAGTCCAGCGAACCTGTACTCTGGGTCCATTGTGTCATGAGAAACAACTGGATCGGCCGCCTGCGTAAGGCGGCCTGAGGAATGACTGGTTCCAAAGAAACCATCAACCCCAGCATTCTCAAGTAAACCCGTGCCAGGACATGACGACTGTCGCACACTGACTGAATTAACGAGATGAGTTTCTGCACTCTCTCCTGAGTAGGATAAACATATCCCGTCTCCAGATCGAAGAACATTCCCAGGTAAACAAACCTCTGGGATGGAGTCAGCTCTGATTTCGGAAAATTTATCATCCAGCCCAAATCCGAGAGAGTTTTCAAAACAATCACCAGATTGGCCGATAAAGCTTCCTTGTCGTGTGCCTTTAACAGCCAGTCGTCTATGTACGTGTGGACTGCTATGCTTCTCCTGCGGAGGTATGCTGTGATCGCAAGAACCACACGGGTGAAAACCCGAGGAGCCGTGGAAATTCCGAAGGGCAACACCCTGAATTCCCACTGTCTGCCCTGGAATGCAAATCTCAGGAAGCGACAGAAACTCCCGTGGATGGGGATGTGGAAATAAGCGTCCTTCAAATCTATCGACGCCGTCCACATCCCCCTCTCCAACCCCGCCAACACCGAGCGCACCGTTTCCATCTTGAAACTGGGCGTCTCGATGAACTTGTTCAATGGCTTGAGGTTGAGAATCGGTCTCCACCCTCCGGTGCGTTTTGTTACTAAGAACAGGGTTGAATAGAAGCCCGGACACCTTTGTGCCGGCTGAATAGCTCCCTTTTGTACGAGGGAATCTATCTCCTCCTCGATACACAACCTTTGCTCTGGATCTCTCGGAATGGGAGTCCAGACTGGCACTAGAGACAGTCGCGACGGCGGGCCTGTCATCCACTCTGGATGATACCCGACGGAAAGCCATCGCAAGACTAAACGGTCCTGAGTTAACCGTTCCCACTCTTGCATGTGGTCGGCTAGCCGGCCTCCCACCGGTCCACCTAGGGACAGAGGTGGACACGAGGCATGCAAGAGCGGCACTGTCCCCGTCGCCATAAACACCGGAGTGGTTCTTACCGCGGTAACCGTCCCGTCAGGACCGATAACCACGCCCAGATCCTCGCGCGCCCCGCCCCGCCCCGCGCGCACCTCGGTGCGCGGGCGGCTGCCTGGCTGACGGCGCCTGAGGAACCTGCGCCCCCCTCGCTGCTGGCCGAATCGCACGCGGCCGAGGCCGACGCTGCGACGGTGGCTGGCCTCTGACTTGGCCAGCACCACCTCGAGCCTGCAGGGGACGATACGCAGGGGGCGCGGCGCGAACGTTAGCACGACGCAGCACCTCAAACTGCTCGCGCAGCGCCCTCTGGTTATTCACCAGGGTGACCGTCTCCTGGAGGTGTCGACATCCCTCACCTCCAAAAAGACCAGGACCCGTCATAGGCGTACGCAGTAGCCTATTGTACAGGTCCTGAGACGGGCACAGATTGTCCAGGGCAAACGTGCGTCTTGCCCGGACACTCCTGGTCACCGCCCGAGTCATACAGTCCAGCGCCAGGTTAATACCATCCTGGATGGCTCGCTGGACCGTGACCGGACTTGGCTGGCGCGACGCGGATGCCGTTACTACTAGTCCTGGCTCCACAATACAACCCCGTAGAAAAATTGATGTACACAGTATTTTGTTGTTTCTATATATTGCTGGACCATGTGGCAACGGAATTAACTTGGGTAGACATTTCAATTTCGTGGTAAGAATTCTATGGCCGCCATTTTCCAAGATGGCGGCCGTTTTACGTTGTATATTGAATATCGCCTGAACTAGTGACACTATCAAGCCATTTTTGGTGTCAATCTATAGGTTTCCGGGGTCGAGGAATACAGATATCTTATTATATAGTTGCTCAGGGCATTAATTTAGTAGATTTATAATACTCATCCAAATTTAAAGAGACTATAATGAAAACTCGTCAATCAAGCCATTATAATAGTTCGCCCATTCACCAATTATGTATCTATGATTCCAACTAAAGAGGTTCTGGAAATTGTACGCCCATGGGACATTTCTGTGACTAACATTACAACTAAACAAGTTATGGTATACCAGAGGATGCTTAGTTGGAATGGTAGTCACATAAATGCCCAATGGTCGATCTAGTATAGCGTTAACATAAAGAGAGTTCCAATCATTATATTCTATTTTTATTTGGATGTCTTGTTAAAATCCAATGGAATTAATGCTTCAAGCAACTATATGTGGCAATATCTGTATTCCTCTATATTACGATTGAGGAATACACATGATTTGAAAAATACAGTAATATATTAGACTAAACATACCTCCGGTGTACATGATGCGAGTATGTCCATGAAACTGTGGTGGCGATTGTCACACTTGTAGAAAAACACAATTGTTTAATACAGATTGTTTGCACTTACAACAACATCAAAACCTTGATGCTCTACAGTAGTATTGCTAATCTTGGTATATATATATATATCCGGTTTATGTCCTGATATTAAGGAATCACACATTTTGACACTGATTGTCACATTTACAGAAAACCGTACATTTCACACCGGAAAGCTTACATTTGCACCGTTTTGTGCTACACATTGTACAACCACATAATGTTAGCAATTCATCTGGCAGTAACGTCAGGAATTTAGATGGTCGCAATAGGCTGTCAACCTCATCCCAGCCATAGTCTTGCAGACTTAGGACAGTATGGTCAGGATCCAGGAGAGTGAGTGACTCGCGAATAAGATAAAATGCCCGCAGTATGTGTCCTCTGATTGAGGATGAAGTTGGTGGCAATGCTACTAAAGATTTGTTTGACTTTCTGTATTCAATGTATCTCAGCTCGTTAAAAGTGGCAACGGTTGTATTCCTCGACCAGACTCTAACAAGATACTTTTCCGCCTTCCCGATATCTTGATCTGATAGCATGTCAGACTCCGCAAATTGTTTCAGAAAATTTACTGGCTGCGCAGTCAGCGCTGAATGTTTAGTCCCGATCTTACTTAGAGCATCATTTCCAGTGATGATGTGCGACTTCACCAAAACACTACACATTTCAGGGCCAAGCTTGGTCAATAGTTTGTGCAGTGGTATGAATCGGCGTCTTGCACCTGTCCCGAAGCGAATCCAAAATTCTCTTAATCCTTTGATTTCTAAGAAAGGAGCATACCTAATCAGGAGAGCGACCACATCTGTGTCATTAGACAGTATGACAACACGTTTGGCACCATGTTCCACTGCCCAATTTACATGAGGAATAATACGAAGGTCAGCCTCCTCAATGCTGGAAGACAGCTCATGGACTTCTGTTTGATCACCATTAGAGTACATCACTGGAGGGACAATCTCGTCATTTATTACCATCCCACTTGCAATAACTGGAATATTTGCGCGAGCGGATTCATCACGTGCCAGATTGCAGGCAAGCTGTTGCAGCTTGGTTTTGTTTGCTGACGATGCCCAGAATTTGTCCATTTGAACGGGAATGGGTACTGTGGGATGAATACACACTAACTCAATACTGCCAGTTTTCGATGATCTGCGAATGCGTTCTGATTCCTTTACGGAGAGATCAAGGTAACTGTCAAAGACAATGTGTAGCTCTTGCACATTGCACATTCTCTCAGAGCTTCGAAGCACCATACTGACCGCTTGTCCAAAGTCCTTTTGAACTGACATCTTTACCATTCGAATTTGTGACATGAAATCTATGATGACCGTGGTCTTTGATTGACAGACTGGATCAAAGTCGTACTCTTCAGTCGTCAGGTGTTTCTCAAGTTCCGATATTAGTGTGTGTTTGACTGGCTTAGTAGCAGCATCACCTTCAAATAATGGACATGTTGGTAGCAGATCATGTGTCAAAATATCCTTTACTGACTCTCCTCTCGCGCGGGCAATATCCATAACTTTCTGTGCCTGGGTCAGTTGTTTCGCTGCAATGACAGGAGTAATGGGTAGTGTGATAGTTTTTGTAGAGTCCCTGAAGCTTGGTAGCTTCACACGGGTTATAGTGTCCGAGAGTTTCTTTTCTTTGCGAATGAATCTTTCATTGCGTATTTGTGTGTAGCCTTCCAAACCATGTTGCATTACATTGAGCAGACGATCCTTGACGAGTTCATCAACATTCTGTTTGGTGACAAAGTTGTGAAGCTGAATATGTTCGGTTATCTCAAATGGGTTTCCCTTTTCCTGTATAAACTCCAAAAGTCGCACCACGTTAGAATCAAACAATTGTCCTTTTCGTCCCGTAAGCTCATGGTGAGATGATTCACTATGATCCATCACATTTGATTTCGTCAACTCCCTAAAGACATTGCTAATAGCGAGGACCTCATGATAAATTAGCTCCCACTCTCCGACATAGTCGCTCCTTCTCGTTTGACCTACGATGCCTTTTGAGCTTTTTTGTGACCGTTGAATTGTCTGTTCAAGCTTCATGTCAGGAGAAACGGCATTAAACTTTCCATCTTTGTCTCGTACAACGAAATGGCCATGCATAAACTTGTCATATAGAAAGGGGTTTTCCACTTCAAGTATTCGTATTCTCTCCAGGTACCAGGAGCCATAGCGCAGGTAATTAATGCAATCAAACTCTCGAAATACACTGATCAGTGACTCAACCGTTTGCACATGTAGCTCCCAGTTTCCTTCACGATCAGATGTCACAATACTCTTTACGAGGCCCACAATGGTAAGAAAAACATTCCAGTATTTACATAGTTCTGATTTTGCACAACACTCTTCAATGAACTCACAGAAACTTTGTCTAAGACATACCATGGGGTCCATTAGACTTTGGTATAGGTGCTGAGATTTTTGTTCATCATTTAATTGCAATGCTGCCCTCAAGTCTGAAATCATTGAAATTATTTCCTGGAATGTGTCGGAGTTGTTGTTATGCCAGAATGCTTTCCACATTAAAGTTTCAATTGCTTCTGACACGATTAGCATACCTTGGAATGACCGATAATAATGTGACCCATTCAGCACAGCTTGAACAGTTTTCTCACCGAATACTTCAGACTCTATCAGGGCATCATCCATACCACTCCCGCTGATATATCTCCCTGCACAACGGAGAGCCACCTTCGCTAAGTGAAACATTCCCATCATGGGATAGATATCTCCAAATTCGTCAGGATTATTCAAGATAATATCAGCAACCGTATGGAATACCCCTTCATCACAGAATATTGGGATAACTGGTTGACGTAACTGTGTGCACACATTTTGAAAGTTTTTCATTGCTGAGAATACAGTGGCATAATCGGTAGCGGGAGATGGGATGACTGGCAAAAATGCAACTCGTTTAAGTGGAACAGTCTTCTGAGAGATTAAGGCATGAAACCCTCCCCATGGAGCAACTTGCAATGTGTCCTCTTCCGGTAGACCACATCTCGCCAAAGTAATGAGAAATTCGGTTTTGGCAGCCTCACATGATGCGGTGCTATCTGGATGTAGACCAACATCTTCAGCTACTTTGAAAGAGTCAGGAATAACGGGCCGATTGGCTGGCTTAGGATGATGGCCAACACGTTGGCATGGTAGGTCAGACATCAATTTACAACTTCGCTTCTTCAATTGTGTGGCAGAAACATTTGGCTTCCCAAGTGGAACTTCACCATCACAGTCTTGAAACAGCACCATCACTGTATCGTGAGTGCCGGATGTGCCAGATAAAGATGAACTGTCCTCGAAGTCAAAATTATCAAGAGCACCAATGGTGAAACCTGTGTTGTTGAAGTGGCTAGGAATGGGAGTGTCATTGTCCTCACATGACTCTATAGCATAGGCGGATAGTAAGTTCCGACTTCTCAATACGTCAATATAACTGGTAGAAACACCAATCCGGTTCATCGTCGTAATCAATTCTCTACTCTTGCACTTATCATATATGCTGTGAGCAGTCATTGTGTGAAGAGGAGTCTTCTTTGAGCCGTTGTGCAATTCATAGAATATGATTTGGAAAAGACACCAAAGTTGTACAGCCTGGCGTTTTACACCACTACTTGCATCATTGTTGGTATCTTCATTTACGTCATATGCGTCGTCGGTTTCATTTCCCATTTGCAACATTTCAATTTGCAACATGCGTGTCTTGCTTATGTTAAATAAGGAGGAAAAGAATGTCAGCAGTACATCAGGCATAATTGTGTTCTCCCACGAATGGCGTAGCTCACTAGCATCACAAAATTTGTCCTGAAGTTTGAAGTCAACTTTCTGTATTGCTTGTCTCAAGATAGCGCCTGCTGATTTAACGGCATCGTGTGATTTAATTTTTGAAGCAAGATCATCAGAACTTATTTTGGATGAAAAAACTAGCAATGGCTCGTTCTGTCGTGGAGACTGGCAAAATTTAATTTTGTCCTGATACATTCTCACAAGAAAGATTTTGATCTCATTGTTATGGATTACCATGTTATTGTCAATATTGTGCATTAACTCTCTAATCTCACTCACGGTGAAGCCATAGCCGTCTTCTAGGAGTGGGTCCAAAAGATCCTTGGCCTGCTGGAACACTTCTAACTTCTGTCTTGAGTAACGTTCTCTTGGCTGCTCTGGCTTCAAAGACTCACGCTCATACCTAACGATGTAGCCATTCATGCATTTTCCGTGGGCATATAAATCTGCAGCAAAGATTTTCTGCTCGCTGTCAAGGTCTGCTATGCGGCCAAAAATGTCATCTTGAAAGAAGTTAGCCGCAGCCAAGAACTTATTCGCACGTTGTTCTTCACACACTCTGAACTTTCTATCTACTCTCACGCCACCATGTGAAATCCGGACATAGCCACACACGACACATGGGAGTTCACTTGCATCCTTTTGAGAGCTTACTGGATTACGCGGTGTTGAGCATGACCGACGTGGTTGCACACAAATACTGCTGCTACTAGCGTTATTGTGTGATTGTTCAATCGTTTCAGGACTAAATGATAGAGACTTTACACTTTGTTCAGTTATAGTATCTAGTGTTTTCTTCAATGTATATGTTTTATAGCACTCATTGTCCACGTGGTAGCAGAATGTCTCTGTTTCACTCATTTGTTTCAGTCGCTTAAACACGTCATCCTGTCGTATCTCTGCCGCTTCTCGAACACGTTTCTGTCCACTTCCAGTAGCTGTCAACTTAGTGTTTTTTCTTGTTTTCTGACAAATAATACATTTCCTTTTGTTCAGAACACACGGGTTTGTCGACTTCATGAAGACTCCCTCTGGAGTGACAGGTCTGCTTCTCGCCGCTTCGTCGCCCATTTTTCTTTGTTCATCAAATGTGATACCAAGCTGAGGAAGAAAATAATATGTTATGTAAGCTATGACTCATCTCAAATACAAACTACCTGTCAATTAACACTTTCATCAATGTTCGATATGTTTATAATTCGGAAAGTAATATGATTGACTGCCACCGTTATTAAAAGAAGCAACGTCATCCAATCAAATTAATTTCAAAATAGGCTACATCTTTCTCAAATGGATGTCATGAAACTAAGATATTATCACAGGTGAAAGGATTAATTAATGTGTTTTACATCATCACCACCACCATCATCATCATCATCATCATCATCATCATCATCATCTCTACCATCATCGCCACCACCACCACCACCACCACCACCATCACGACCAACAACAACAACAACAACAACAACATCAACAACAACATCAGCATCATCATCATCATCATCATCATTAACAACAACAGCAACAACAACAACAATGACAACAACATCATCATTATCAACATCGTCCTCGTCGTCATTGTCATTATCACCATCATAATTCTAGGACTAAAGTTTAGGATTCCATAACTACGGACCTGGATGCGTTTCCCTGCAAGGATAGCATAGAGACCTATGTATGGAAAACCTGGTCATTCAAACATGCTTAGCAGTGCATACTTACATCATGCAGATATGGGATATATAATATTATCTTCTGTTATCGAATTTAGCAAAATACAAAGTTTAATGACTAATGACGTTTGCGCAATGAAACACGTAAAATAATGTTCGTTAACGACTGATTCGGTAGTATTTATAAATATGCATGTAGCGTACGTAGACTAACTCAAGAATTACTTTTTACAGGAAATGCTGACACTGCTCAATTCCTGACTTTTAAACAGGATGTTTATAATATTGTTGTGGGTGCGGCATTGATAGAGAAACCGAAATGAACACCCTCACGTACATTGAGTATGTGACTAGACTGTTGGTTGTGTCGGGTGGGTGGGTGGGTGGGTGGGTGGGGTGGGTGTTTGTTTTCTTTGCATTAAAGCTCCATAGACTCGCTCCCAGACAGTTAAGGTTTAATTTTTTCTAGCTATCGCCTTAAAGATTTATAATTGGCGCGAAAGCGTTTGATATGATCACTAGTTCCAGAAATTCAAGAAACCCCAAATTTTCAAACTATTATAGTCACCATTTGGCTAAAAACGGGTAGTTATTTTGACCAATATTTCGGAAGCGATATAACCATTGTCCCACTACGTAGATAATGTAATTTCCGAATTCCATGACCTCGAAAACCTATATATTGACACTAAAATTATTGTGATAGGTACACTAGTTCCAGAGATATTGGCTGTACAAATCAGAACGGCCGCCATCTTGGAAAATGGCGACTGTAGGATTCCTACCACCAAATTGAAATGTCTACCCAAGCTAATCTTAAAGCTAGTTGGTCTGGCAAGGCATACAAACAATAAAATACTGTGTACATCAATTCTTCTACGGGACTCTATGGTGGAGCCTGGACTATACCCCCTGTAACAGCTGGGAGACGTGGGACAGAGCGGCAATCGAAGCCCTCCCACTCTCCTCCGCATCACGCAACGCGGTATTCGCCGAACGCAACGCGTTCGAGCACAAGACCCCCGTGTCAGAACGGGAGCCTGGCCGCGCATCCTCACCCAAAGCCGCGCGGTCATCCACGCTGGGCTTGGGTACCACACCGTACCGCTGGTAATCCAGGGGCACGATGCGACAACGCCTGGCCACCTCGCGAGGGGCCTTCGCGAGACGTCCACTCGACTTAATGGACGACTCCGCCGCCTCGAACATGTCAACGACATGCTCCGCCAGCGGCAGAGAAGGCATAGCGTTAGCAGTCGGTTTCCCAGCTAACCACGGCCTGTGGTCACGCTGGCTAGCCGACTGCTCCACGGGCAGATCAGGCCTAACGCTCACCAACCACTGGCAAGCGTCAGACCAATCCTCCTCCGTGGCTAACTGCGAGCGCTCTACAAGACGGGGGCCTTCGTCTTCCTCCTGAGCGCATGCAGCAGAGCTTGACGGCGGGTACGCTGATACACCTGGCAAGCCAGGGAAAACATGCGGGCCTGACAGCACCGGCATGACAATATCACTGGTTTGACCAGGAGCAGGCGCCGTGGCAGAGCGCGGGGCACATACCGCCCCACCACGGGCCCGGCCAGCACCAGCAACACCCTCGGCAAGCCGAGGTATGCGGTACCGCTGGCCATCAGCAGCGCCCTGGGCCACCACCTGAGCCGCGGACTCTACTCCAGGGTGAGTAAAACCGTGGAAGAAGCCGGCTGTATTCCCCGCGAGGGGTGCACAAATGTCTTCATCCATGTCCACGTCGTCAGACGGCGACCCTAGCAGGTAATCCTCATCACCCTGGTCAGAAAGATTAGACCCCGGGTCAGCAAAGAGAGCTAACCCGGGCTGACCAGGAACGGTGCCATAGGAGGTACTGGCCACCGCGGCGTGCGGATACCCCTGGACTGATAAGCAGCCCGCGGGTTCCAGCGACAACCGTCCACGGTCCCCTATCGGCGCGGCAATAAGCCTGCTGCCAGGGTCGTGGAACGCCCCCTCTAATGGGGCCACCTCTGAATCGTCGAACAACGGAAGCGGTCTAAGGAAAACCGATCCAGAGGCGGGGATTACCTGCTCCGAAGCCGATGATGAGGACAGTAAAGGATTTGGTCCAGGAAGCATGCCACGAAGCAACTCTGGAACCAAATCCTTTATTGTCCTCTTCATCTCTCCCAACATCTCGGTCCGGAAGGCCTCCATATCCACCGCGGACGAGGCCTTCCCCTTACCCTTCCTACTTACAACCTCTCGTTTCCGCTTCTTCTTCTTCTCCTCCTCTACCACCTTGTCCGTCGCCTGCAAGCACAAGAATTCGGACATTAACTCGCCCCCCCCCCCCCCCCCCCCCCCCCCAGTGCTTACATATCTCACAATTACTCGAGGGACCACAAGGGCTACATTGATAGCAAAGATGAGGCAAGAACTTATCATGCAGAAATCGTCCACAGGACGCGCAACCCGGTCCCTGAAACAGGGCAAAGGACGAGGAGTATGAGCAAACTAGTTAAGCTTAGACACTCAAACCAACTCAAAGAGAAGGAAAACGATCATAAAGATCAATATACATCAGAAACCAGCATTGCAACTTGAATTGCTGATAAATACATAGCCAGGCTGATTATGACGTCATTAATCCCGTGACAGGAAAAAATCGATCCCAACAAACATCCAAGTGCGAGGACGAATTGTATGCTGAATGGATACGTCGACTACACAACCATCAGATACACATAGATAACTCTTTTCTGGCAAAAATGTTAATTATCTCCCTTTGCTTACTATAATTAACATCACCACATTATCAATAACTAGATACCTGACACCTTGTATAGACAAACCATCCAACGTGACGAACCGGAGTACTCCACCACCTGCACGCCTCTTAACTCTCTCCACCTCATGGGGAAGGAATTGGATCTAGAGGGCAAAGCGAGAAGACCTTTATACTAGACCTCCAACTCACTGGACATAAATCATTTGGTTAGATAACCTAACAGTGTTAGTAGGAAATGGAACCATGGTGGAGAGAAAACTAACTCTCTGCTGCTGTGATGCCACCACCTAGCGTCATACAGACCTGTGGACATAAACAGAAAGAGAAATTAGCCTTAGGTAGCACCGAGTTGACATAAACCAACTAACCAAGGCGCTTATCACGGTAAACGCGAGTCCCGGAAACACAATACACCGGGAAAGAAAACTCGCTAATTTTACTAGAAGTCACCTGATTCAAAGGTCCTAGGTCCCCCTTTGGCGAAGTGATCCTTCCTGCCATCCTAATCAGTGACTATCACTCCAAAATAACACAACCAAGTTATGAAAACAGTTTAAGAGCAAGGAAAAGCTTTTGCACAAAAAAACATGTGTGATCTCTCTGCCAATAATCTAGCAAAGAGGAAGTGCTAGTCTGCGCATGCGCGGTGGTGGGGCTGGCATCCGCCAGACTACGCTCTGACTCCCTGCCCAGTAGGGGCACCTAACTGTTTTAATCTGAGTGTTTATTGAGTGAAAGCCAATATTTAGCAATATCAAAAGTATTAGGGAGGTAAGTATACTCTTGAAGTGAAAAGATGTCTGCGATACCGACAACCGCCTCTTCCAGTTCGTCAACATCAGGAGCACCTAAAAAAATGTAATGATGATAATCTCGTTAACGATGTTGATAACGTGTGGCGACAATACACGATGATGATGGCAATATATGCAATAGCCAGACAATAATATCTACAGATAACGTGTAATGACAATGACAATGATGAAGTGTGACGACGATGATGATAATAATATACATGTATGTGTGCTTAATACCTGGCGCCTGAAGATCTGGGAGAAAGATGTCTGCGATACCGACAACCGCCTCTTCCAGTTCTTCAACATCAGGAGCACCTAAAAAAATGTAATGATGATAATCTCGTTAACGATGTTGATGATAACGTGTGGCGACAATACACGATGATGATGGCAATATATGCAATAGCCAGACAATAATATCTACAGATAACGTGTAATGACTATGACGATGATGAAGTGTGATGACGATGATGATAATAATATACATGTATGTATGCTTAATACCTGGCGCTTGAAGATCTGGGAGAAAGACGTCTGCGATACCGACAAGCGCCTCTTCCAGTTCTTCAACATCAGGAGCACCAAAAAAAAAGTAATGATGATAATCTCGTTAACGATGTTGATGATAACGTGTGATGACAATACACGATGATGATGGCAATGTGATTTTATATCTGTAAACTTTACTCATGAAGCTTTTGCGATTTCTGGGTTTACGTGGATCAAACATAATTCAACTTTTCTTTGTTTCAAAAGACCGGCTCCTCGGCTATTATTCCATAGTTTCAAACGATTAATATTTCTTGCAAATGTAGGGATTATTCAAACCATTCACAATGGGCACATATTTCCTATAGCTTTACGCGCGAATTTGTTACCGCTATGCTGACCCCTGGAGTGTTGAACATTTTTCAAAAATAATCAGCAAAACAAGCAATGTGGGTGCCATGTGTGGGTGCAACTGATTGTGGATCCTCAAGTGGTTCAATAATATAAATTCCTAATGTAAGAACCACCATTACAGGTACTAACTTCTCCAAGGTGTCTTTATATGACTGCCAGATCAACATACGTGTTTATTAGCGTTGGAGACAGCGAGTGAGCTTCTTGTTTGAAAATTTGTCTTTGGAATGGCTGGCCCTGTTTTCGAGCCAGTCATCCCAGTGGTAAATTTTTGAAAATAATCTTTGCTTGATTTTCGCGTGATTTAAAGTCAGTAACTAAATTTAGAGTCTGATCCTCAAGTGGTCCACTTAACCCTTCCACCGCAACTACATGAAAAAGTAAATTCTTGACGGGATAAAATATATTTTGCCTGTATGATAGCATTGAAAATGGAATATGAACCACATACATCATCATCATCCCTTTGTGAAAGTCGCTACTTCCTCGCATAACTTAAGTGCTCCTCCTTAGACAAACGGTTTTATTTTTAGAACCACCAGTTTCTATTTCACATGTTTTTAGAACCATCATCAGGAAACCCCAAGTGGCCCTCACCTTAGATATTGGTGGTGTGCTATGCATTAGACTAATTATTCACTAATATTAAAAATACAATCAAGTTTTTGAAAATTTTTCTTTGGAATGACTGTACCGGTTTTCGACTCAGTCATCCCAGTGGTAAATTTTCAAGAAATAATCTGCGCTTAGTTTTCTCATGCTTTAAAGCTGGTACAGCTGATTGTGGATCTTAAAGGTGCGTGGTTCGATAATAAAGTTCATGCTGTTATAGGAACCACCATTACAGGCAACTTCTTCAGTATGGTCTTTATAGGCTGGTTTCAGTGATATTTATGATTGTCGGTTGGTAGCGCTGATTGTGGTGCGATAAGCAGCCATTAATAAACCGCATCAAGGAAGAACCACCATCTGTGCGCAAGAGTTGTAACTACAACCACCGCAGAATGTTGGTGAAAGTTATTGCTGTGTTTCGGTGCCAAGTATAAGATAAAATCAGAATTTTGCTTTAAGACAACACCTTGTTTCACTTCAAGAGTACTTACCTCCCTAATACTCTTTGATATTGCAAAATATCAGCTTTCACTCAATAAAAACAGTTAGGTGCCCCTACTGGGCAGGGAGTCAGAGTGCAGTCCGGCGGATGCCAGCCCCCACCATCGCGCATGCACAGACTAGCACTTCCTCTTTGCTAATTTATTGGCAGAGGGTCTACACATGTTTTTGTGCTAGAGCTTTTATAGTGTAGCTAACTATATAGGAAATGGACCCGAAAGAAGTTGGTCATTATAGACAGGTGGTTCTCTTAAGGAATAGGTCACCTAAGTTCCCCCTGCACATTTTAGCTGACAAATACATTAACCATTTTGTTCTGAGGTGCCAGAAACATGAGCCTATGAATGATAAGCCTGTTGGTTGTTTTGGAAATAATCTGACTGAAAGTTGTGGCAGTCTAACTAAGATAACTTTCAGTCTGGTGGTTTGCAAAATAATCAACAGAATTCTGATGCATTTGGATAAGAACAAAAAGTAACAATTATTCAGAATGAAATAGGTTAATAATCTTATGGTAGATGTCAGCTAACTTTTAACTATGACCATGGGGTGGGCATATCTGAATCAGTACAGTTAATTATTCCATATTATTAGTTAAAACCAAATCAGAACTCAGAAATACTTCTGACACAAAATGGCCACCTCCACTGTCCAGCCGTGCCATGACCCACCACCCACCCACCTCTTATTTAATATTTCTAGAACTCAGATATTATCCCCTATTGTTCACACACCACGCCCTGACCCACAACTAATTAGCAAATACACAACTGGATTATAGTTAACTTACCAGCAACAGACCCACCCATCCCACACCTAATTTAGAAAATATCCAAGTCTCTGGGTTATGTCTGAACCTGTCATGTTTGAGTAGTTACCAGGGTGATAGTGAGAGAATGTCAACTACCAGCCAAAATTGTCAAATTGAATTTTGGCTTGGAACAGTAAAGACACACTTATTATTTTACAAGATTTGAAAATTGACTTCTCTCATTGATTTATAGGTAAGTGCATAGTGTATGATAGTTATTGTGTAAGATTTTATAAGTTATTTACAAAGATATCAGACAGTATTTTCATGATAATGTGAAGCAGTCACAGCATTGAAATCTTATAATTAACCATGGAAATATATGACAGGATGGGATTTTAGAAGTTTAACCATTATTCACCCATCTTGCCAGATACCTAAATAGTATAACCGTTGGTATCATGTAATTACAGTGATCTGATAGTCTAACCATTTACACTCCCATAGTGTAGCTGATCTGATAGTTTAACCCTTTATGCCCCATTTTGTAATTGATCTGTGATCTGCAGCCTATATTGACTCAGTATTTTAACGATTCTTCACCCATTTCACCAGTTATCTGAAGTTTAACCCTTTGTCCCACATTATAGTGGACCATATAGTTTAACCCTTTGCTTCCCATTGTATAATTACTCTGGCAGTTTAACCCTTTTGCACACCATAGTACAATTGATCGGATAATTTAACCCGTGGCTCCCCTTGGTATAATTGATCTGAAAGTTTAACCATTTGCACCCCATTGTACAAATAACCTGATTGTTAACCCCTTACATCCAATAGTGTAATTGTCTGGATACATTGACCCTTTGGAACGCATATCGCAAGTAATCGATTGTTAACCCACTGGTTCCCAGTGTCCTTGACCTGATACGTTAACACTTTACACCTATATGGTAATTGATCTAACGATTACATTGGGTTACCATAACGATTAATAATAATAATAATAATAATAATAAGAATAAGAATAATGTATTCAATATGTATTGTATGGTTTGTGGCATGCCAATATAAGGCGTTATTAGATGTACATTTTATACTGTGAAAGATATTGAATTTTGGCTTGGAACAGTAAAGACATACTTATTATTTTACAAGATTTGAAAATTGACTTCTCTCATTGATTTCTAGGAACTCCGTGGAGTTAGAGCTGAATCCCCATCAGCATAAGAAAGCCTTCCCATCACTATAGGCTTAACCAAGAAACCTACATAACACTTTTCTCAAGTGTTTTTCTAAGTCTTTTGAGTGTTTATAGAAGTTTATAACCCCTGATTAAGATGGCAGACAGGATTACTTCGCCAGAGGAGGGCCCAGGATCTATCCATCAGGTGACTTCTATTATAATTAGCGATTTTCCCCGGTGTAATGTGTTTCCGGGAATCGCGTTTATCGTGATAAGCGCCTAGTATAGTTGTTTTATGTCAACATGGCGCTATATAATGCTAATCTCGCTTTGTGTTTATGTCCACAGGTATCTGTCTGGATATGTATGGGACATCACATCAACAGAGGGTTTGTTTCTCCACCAAGGTTCCATTTCCTACTAATACTGTTAGGTTATCTAACCAAAAAGTCTATGTCCAGTGACTCGGAGGGCTCGTAAGAAGGTCTCACTTTGCCCTCTTGATCCAATTCCTTCCCCCTAAGGTGGAGAGAGTTAAGAGGTCATAGTCTTGGTGGAGTGTTCCAGTTCATCAGATTGGATGGTTTGTCTATACAAAGAGTCAGGTATTCTAGTTAATGATATGAGGTGATGGTAATTATGTAAACTAAAATTTGCCACTATTATCATTGTGTATCTGATGTTTGTGTAGTCTGAATATCTATCCTGCATAGTTAGATGTTCTGGATATGAATACAATTCGTCCTTACACCTGGATGTTTGTTTCGGATCGATTTAATTTCTGTCTTGAAATTATGACGCCATAATCAGCCTTGCTCTTTATTAACAATTAAAGTTTTGCCCAACGCTTGTTTCTCATATGGAGAGTGATCTTTATGATCATTTTTCCCTCTCTTATTTTTGGTTTTGAGTTTCTAACCGTAACTAAAATACTCATTGTCCTCATCTTCTGTCCTGTTTCAGAGACCTGGTTGCCTGTCCTGTGGTCGCTTCTTGAAGGAGAAGTGTATTCCCCACCTGTGTTTCCAATGTAGCCCATGTGGGCCATTACTTAATTGTGATGTGTGTAAGCAGTAGGGGTGGGGGGGGCGAACTAATGAAAGAGCTTTTGTGCTTACAGGCGAAGGACAAGGTTGCGGAGGAAGAGAGGAAGATGAAACGAGAGGTTGTAGGTAAAAAGGGTAAGAGGAAGACCTCGTCCTCAGTGGACATGGAGGCCTTCCGTAGTGAGATGTTGGGAGAGATGAAGAGGACAATAAAGGATTTGGTACCAGAGTTGCTCCGTGGCATGCTTCCTGGACCAAATCCTTTGTTGTCCTCGTCATCTGCTTCGGAGCAGATAATCCCCGCCTCTGAATCGACTCCTTAGGCCGTTGCCAGTTTTCGACGATTCAGAGGTGGCCCCATTAGAGGGGGCGTTCCACGACATTGGCAGCAGGCTTACCGCGCCGGTGGTCCGTGGACGGTTGTCGCTGGAACCTGCTGGCTATCAGCCCAGGGGTATCCGCACGCCGCAGGTGCCAGTACCTCCTATGGCACCTTTCCTGGCCAGTCCGGGTTAGCTCTCTTTGCTGACCCGGAGTCTAATCTTTCTGGCCAGGAAGAAGAGGATTATCTGCTGGGTTCCCCTTCTGATGCGTGGCCATGGATTTTGACGTCTGTGCACCCCTCGCGGGGAATACAGGCGACATGATCCACGGTTCTACTCACGTAGGAGTAGAATTCACGGCTCAGAAGGTGGCCCTGGTTGGATCTGACGGTCAGTTATTCCGCATACCTCGGCTTGCCGAGAGTGTTGCTGGTGCTGGCCGGGGCCGTGGTGTGGCGGTAACTGCCCCACGCTCTACCACAGCGCCTGCTCCTGGACAAGCTAGTCAGATTAACATGCCTGCTCTTTCGGGCCCACATGCTTTCTCTGGCTTGCGAGCAGTGTCAGCATATCCAACGTCAAGCTCGACTGCGTTAGTTCAGGAGGAAGACGAAGGCCCTCGTTTAGTAGAGCTTTCGCAGTTAGCCACGGGGGAGGATTGGTCTGACGCTTGTCAATGGAGTGACTTACATAAACCGCCAGGGTGGAACGAAGTCGCCCAGTCTCTGTATGATGACATGGAGACTGCTTTGTTGGTGCCTGGATCACAGGATTACCTTGAAAGCAGTTCATATTCCGGGAAGGTTAAATCTGCTAGCGGACTCATTGAGCCGAAGGATGAGTGTTTTACCGACGGAATGGCAACTAAATCAATGTGTGGCGGATCGTCTGTTCGACCATTGGGGGAAACCCAACATCGATTTGTTCGCAACGAAGATGAATGCGAAGATGACGACGTACGTCTCTCCGATTCCAGATCCAAGCGCTTTCGCAACAGATGCTTTAGCTATCAGCTGGGTGAGAATGTATGCATACGCATTCCCTCCAGCAATCCTGATTCCAAAAATTCTTCAGAAAATCAGACAGGAGGAGTGCCAAGTGCTTCTGATCGCCCCAAATTGGCCACGCCGATCATGGTATACGGATCTGCTGGACCTTCTGGTCTGCAATCCGGTTCCTCTGCCTCTGATGTACGACATTATCTTCCAGGGCAAGGCCCTTCACAACAATCCATCAATGTTCAGATTGACTGCGTGGATGTTGTCAAGGAATCTAGAATTAAGGAGGGCTTTTCTGAGCAAGCAGCCATGTTTATGGCCAAAGCCAGGAGGGGGTCAACCTCCAGAGCATATAATTATAAAATCAACAGATTTGCAGAATGGTGCTCAAAAAGATGTATTGATCCAATGGATTCATCTATTCAGGTAGTAGCTGATTTAGCCTCAAGCCTAACTCTATTGCTGGTTATAAATCAGCTTTAATGAGTTATCCCTTGCTTGGCTAATAGGGGAAGTGATGAAGTAAGTACATTAAATGTATTAAATAAAGGCATGGGCAATCTAAGACCAAGGAATCCCCCGGTGATTCCATCTTGGAGTTTATCTCTAGTGCTTCAGGTACCAGGCGATAAGCCTTTTGAACCACTTAGTTCCATTTCTATGAAATGTTGACTCTTAAAACTATTTTTAATTGCTGCGGCCTCGGCTAGGCGTAGGAGTGAAATTCATGCCTTATCAGCCGAGGAAGACCGTTTCGTGGTTACAGGCCTTAAGCTTCTACCTAGGATTAATTTCTTGGCTAAAAATCAGTCTGAAATATCCAGGTCAACCTATTTTTGTGCCAGCTTTAACTAGATATGATCCTAATTCTAAAGCGTCAGCGTTATGGTTGTCATATATTGAACCCCATGGCAGGGCGTCTAAGGACACCATTTCCAGGTGGATTGTAGAATGTATTCAGTTTTGTCATAAATCCGCCACCGGTAAGCAAGTTGACATGGCCAAGGCTCACAGTGTCCGGGGCGTAGTGACTTCCACTGCCCTATTTAATGGGGTCCCTGTGGATGACATTATGTCGGTTGCTCAGTGGCACTGTGAGTCAAGTTTTACAGACCATTATCTCCGTGACACCTCTAATCCTCTCGCCTTATCGATTTTGAAAAGATAATCAGGTTGAAGATTTTCGAGTTCCCCTATCTTCACTGTTCCTACTCTACGCACTGACGAATGGTTCCGCCTTCAGAAAGACTATGATGTTGGATTGCTGCGACAATCTATCTTTCTAAAGACGCAACTATTGAGGTTACTGGCTCGCATCTTCAACCGAAAGGATGAAGATATTTCTATTTAGTAACCGGGCCTATCTGCTGTTCAGAAGATGTACAGGAACGGTACAGGATTGCCCTGTACTACGAGTCACACAAACGCTGCCAAACTTTTGCCTTGATTATATTTCAAGGTGATGGTTTTATTTCTATTACTAACTATACAGCTAACATCAATGAATAAATGCTGACTTTTACTGTCATGATATGATACAAATTGAATAATACGCAATTACTTTTGAAGCTTAATTCTACCCTATTATCAATCTAACCTACAGCTCTCACTGACAAAGAATTACTCTCAGCCTCGGCTGATATGCTATTCTCTAATCAACTACAATTCTTAGTTACTCCAATATATTCACTAAGAATTTCGGAACGACTGTTCCGGAATCACGGATGGTAAACAGATTGAAGATTTAAGAGATAAGTGCCTCATATATACAATCCACAGTTTCCTACCTCTATTCCTTTTGTTTCTCTGTCACAGAGTTTGATTCGATGCTCATTGATTATGACGTCATCCTGACTAATCAAACTCTGGGCATCTCTTCGAAGGAGATACTGTAAAACATACTCTAAGCGGTGTTGGCTGGTTCTGCTTTGATGCGATCTGTCAGCTAACTAACAACACTAGGGTATGTGTTGTTGTAGCATGCCTTTCTCTGATTGACATATAGTTGATATACAAATTTCGATTGTGTTATGAATTCCTACAGGACGCTACCATGCCTCTGTCCTGTCCCTTGCCTATGCTGGATAAGCCTGTAGGAAGCGAACGTTAATCAGTACATGATCTGTATGATCTCATTGCCAGCTGGTGGTGTTGTACTTGCTTAAGGGAGTCGGAATGCCGATCGTCAACAACTAATGTCAGTCTGTCACCTATAATTTCCTATAATTCTTATCGATTCCTATCGAGTGTGCCGATCCCACAGCAACAACTTCCATCTTCAACTATTGACAGATTCCACCAACTCAGAACCGTCGATTCTACTTCATCTATTCAATTCCTAACCTACTGGGATGAATATAACACTACAGTTTCGATATGGTTTCTATCCTATTTCCGGGAAATTGTGTATCATCAGCACTGGTCGAAGTCAACCAGTGCTGCGTCCTACTCCGTACCTAACCTATTACGATGCTGATCCGGCTCTTAGCTCACCTGGTATTTTCAAACATTAATTTCACTGAGGTCTTATTCGCAAATATACGACGTCTAGCGGGGTCATGACTTCCCACCAGACAATCCGATATCTACAAGGTGTACTTTTTTTATGAGGCTTCCTCATTGCTTGTATATATCACAATTAATTAATGGGAACAACCACTTTTTGGGACTGCATCAGCCTTCACCACTGGGAAGATGATGTCAGCAGCCAAGTTCAACAAGGTCAGTCTTGTTTATGTGTTTTTATGTGGTTCATCATTGAGAGTATACGAAAATGGAGATTTTTCGTCTGTCCTATAGTACATGGCACTTTTACGTAGAGAGCGTATGGGACATTGAGGTCATTCGAGTCTTCCTCCCAGGAAGGGGGGGGGGGGGGGGGTTGTGGCATGCATATGACATTCGGTCATCTCTCATCCATCGCTTTCTGGCAATATCAAAGAGTATTAGGGAGGTAAGTATACTCTTGAAGTGAAATAAACGAAATCACGGATTTTCACGAGAGAGTTGATACTTACCTCCCTAATACGGACCCGGCAATATCAAAGAGTATTAGGGAGGTAAGTATCAACTCTCGTGAAAAAAGAAATCCGTGATTTTGTTTATTTTGTGGATTGTCTGTGGTTAAGTGGAATAATTGCGCTCTATAATTATGGGAAGCGTATTGTCACACACCCCATGGACAGACAATTACGTAAACACATCGAATACAACTGGGTCCAATGAGAACGATTGACCAATGAGAAAGCATGTTACCTAGAAGGACGACGCAAGCATGTGCGTATGTCCCAGAGATGGATCATTCTGTAACAAGCTCTTGACCATAGAAAAAGTAAAATTTTCTCACGCAATTTATTTACAAATTTACAAATTCTCTTCATATATTTTGGACGTAAACCATTCTAAATTTGAACTCAAAATTGTTAATTTTTCGTATTAGTAGCCTACTTTCATTATTTTTAGCGATTTTCTGAAATGTTTGCAGATTAGAACATTATTAATTCGATTTGAACATTGAATACGTGTTCGATCTTGTAAAGAAATATAGGAAATACACTAAACCTTTCGGAATTCTAAGAATTAAGATACAACAAAATATATTTTGTTCAAAAAATGTATTCTTACGGATTGGATTAATTTATATTTCAAAACGGTTTTTAATTTAAACGCGGCTTTACAAAATTAAATGATCACAGAATTTATGTAGTCTACAAAGTTACTTTTTTTAACCGCTAAACTTGTTTCGCCACTGCTACTTAAATTCCATTGTTTTTGCCGATCCGGCTTTTAGTATCAATCAGCTTTATCGCTCAAAATCGTAACAGCCAATATTTCGGGATTACATTAAACCGTCAGCTAGCCATTCAAGATTCAAGATTCAATTACCTGAAACATAGGAAACAGATGTTAGAAAAGTTAGAAATAGGAACAACAGGTATATCGATATATCTGAAAGGTATATCGTCACCCAATCATAGGTATAAACAAAACATAGATATATAGAATACTAGATAGACCAGGCGGCCAAGATCCTACGGCGGCCAAGATCGGTGTACACCATACTATATATATATATATATACACTGGGGAAAAATTAGTCATTGCTAGACTGGTCCCTGGCGCTCTGTATCTGTTTGCGGAACGCCAGCATCGTTGGACCGCCAACAATATGCATTCAGATTCAGATTCATTATTTTACTTCAGTTTAAATTTTATATTTTGACTTGAAATATTTTAATTTTCATTTGAAATTTTCTCTTGAAATTTGAAATTTCCCAAAATGCGATGTAAAGAAGAAAAAGTCTCACCAGGAACCATTCTCCTTCGATCAATACTCACCATTCTATTACTTCGGATACAAGCTAGCCTGGATAGCTGGGCCCTAGGACTATAGACTTAGTAAGCTTTACCGACTCCTGGAACTGGGTACTCGGCTCCCAACTGCCCTGCTTTTTTGTGCAGTTTGAGTCTTGAGTTAATTTAAGTCTTTTTCTGTGTAATTGTGATAGCTTTGTGCACTCTCTAAGGATTATATTGGATTACCATGGAAGGAGCCGATGATATCCAGGTCGTTTATTTCCATGTTATTCTATAGTTAAAAGACTTAAGTCTTCAAAACTTTGTCTGTGTCGCATGTTCCAATTTCTGACCCCAAAGAATCTGGGACGTGTTAACAACGAATTATGCCAGATTGATCGCCTTCCTTTAAACCCCAATAGGCGATTGGCAGATATGAAATAAGGTGTTGGCTTTACGGTGTTTTAACACAAAAATTGGCTGACGTCGTTCTCCGTAAGATCCGAGCGGGTGACATCACACCCGTGTTACTCGGATGTTTATGTGAAGAAAATGTTTCATTAATTCGCGCATCTGATTCTGGGTGCTGCATACTTTATTGGTACCAGAAAAGCTTTGGAATTTTCAAGTTTTGCGTGTTATCACGATTTGTTTGCAATGATCAGTGGTTTCAAAATTCTTGATTTGAGATGTGTGGTCTGCGGTTTTACTGTGTGCTACAGCAGTTTGTTTACATTTTGTTGTTTCTTCACATATCATTTTGGCCTTCGTTAGGCGTATAATTTATATTGATTAGTAAATATACCCCGAATGCTATGCAATATGATTCCTTGCTCCGTTATACATCCTTGAGGATCAGTGTATGGGTGTATTATTGCCCGCGTCGTTCTTGTCGTCATAATCAATGCGATCTTTGCTGTAACGTTGCGGGGTGGGTGCGGGAGGGTTAACAGTTAATTTATGATCAAAATATTTGAAAATTAATTGTCTGCCTTCCATTCCTGTTTCGTTCCGCTTCCTTATTGTAGGTTTGCTTATTTATAGGCCAAGCCAGCCCCGCCATCATGTGACGAGTGCCATAAATTAGTGAGGGTTCTATTCAAGGACCATGTCTGTTTCCGTTGTACCAAATGTAATCTTGACAGTAGGTGTAACGTTTGTGCAGTGTGGTCGTCCGACATGATGGTTGCCCAGAAGGACGTGGCAGGGTCTGACGGTCCGAAAATAAATCGTGGAGCATCCGTTTCGGCCCTTGGGGGCGTTCCATGTGTGCAACCGGAGGTGGCGGAGATGGCACCACCGGTGTGGTTTGGTCCTACTTTCTTGCATAGCGTTCTGCCCACGCTGGTGTCGTCCCTGCTGCCAAAAGTTGTAGGGCAGTCTCTTCCCGTGTTTGATTCATACGGCCCCCTGGCAGTCATGTCGGGCTCCGGCCTGATGGGCTCTGTCTCTCTGCGGCCACCTCCGGGTGGTCCAGTAGCGGTGGCCGGTCCGTCAGGCATGGGAGCCATCCACGGTTTCCTCGTCTAGTGACGACTCTTCGGGGTCTGAAGATGAGGAAGCCGAGGAGGAAAGATTGCTGCGGCCTGTGATGCCATGGGCGGAGAGCATGGAGGTCGATTCCGTCCTAGACGGAACCGTCCCCCATCTGTCTGGCTTGGCGCGAGCCAGGGCAGCGGCTCCGCCCGTGGTTGAGGCCACTCCGATACTGGGCACTGGTCCCATGATGGTTGGTTTGCCGCCAACCGACACAGTGATGGGTGTGGCTGGCCAGGCGTGGTGCTCACCTATCTCGCCTGGTCCGGCTGTCAGACATGGGTTGCCAACTGGTTGACCACGATTCTTCAGCCTTTACAGGTCTGCACGGTTTTCCGCGCGGGCATACTCCATGGACTGGTGTTTTTCATGGGGTGGTGGCGGAACCGTACGATACTGGAGTTCCTGGCATATCAGCAATGGCTCCTGGCCGGGAGGCCGTGAACATGTCAACGGGTGATGTGTTCACAGGAGTGTCCTCCTCGGAGACAGATTGGTCAGATTGGCTAGCCAGGGTAGATCCGTCTGGTTTCGACACGGCTGAGGAGGATGCACCCTGTCCGTCGGTGGCATCGATTAGGACGGGGATCTTGCCCGCAGGCCGGATCCAGTCTACCAAGGTTTATGGAGTTGTTGGATGCTATTTATAGCAAACAACTCCTGACCAAGGGCCAGCTTCCTGCGGGCTCCAGGGAGGTGCAAGTGAGGTATCGTATTCCACAGGGGGAATATGACAGGTATGTTGTTGTCCCGACCGTCACCGAGGATGACCGCTGGGTGTCCAGAGTGCTGGAGCGGGTGGCCCCACCACGGAGCTCAGGTACACCATGATGAAGTCCTGTCCCTTTGTAATGAGGGGGTGAGGGCAGCAATGAGTGCTGTCAACCACTCTTATCGCCTTCTTCAGTCGGCGTGGGCTGAAGCGGGGGCAGGCCACCCTGTGGCGCTTTCATGCGTTAATGACGGCCTGGTCCTGTCTATGGACGCATTGGCAAGGGTGCAAGCGTGTGACGAAGTCTAGGAGGCAGATGGTCCTTGACCATATGCGTCCAGCTACTGCCGTTAGGGAGCGTCTTCTTGGGATGCCCCTTACAGGCCCTAGCATCTTTGGTGGCCCGACCAGCATCGCGCAAAATTGGTTGGCGGTTAATCTGCAGCTAGAGCTAGTGCGTCAGGCGCACGCACTAGGGGCTGTAGCCAAGCCGCTAACCGGACAACCTTCTAAGAAACAGAAGCAAGGCGAAAGCTAAGCCTAGTGCTGCTTCTGCTTCTACTGGGTCTTTTCAGCTGCCTTTGGCGAAGAAGGCCAAGAAGGGTGTGGAGGCCCTACCCTCCCTAATGTTGCTCCTGATCGCCTGAAAGGCGGGAAGGGGAAGTCCTCAAAGGGCGGAAAGAAGGGAGCGCTCCCTTCGTATCTGCCTGGACCGCACCTGTGCGACAGGAACAGCGGTGCCAGTTAGAGCGGCCAATCCAAGACCAAAATGGTTCTCACTGTCTCTCATCAAGAGGGGGGGGGGGGGGGGAGAGGGGGGGAGCAGATCGCGAGCCAGACACCCCATTAGGCGTTGATGCGTCTATAGTGGGTGGAAGGCTCATGCGTTTCGTCGAGGCTTGGCGAGGTGTGACGTCAGACAGTCTGGTCCTGGGATGGTTATCCCAGGCGTATTTCCACCACAGAATCTGTCTTTGGCACCTGTCTGGGCACCCGTACCAAGGGAACCAGACAAGTTGGAAGCCATTCAAAACGAAGTGTCAGATTTGCTTCTGAAGGGAGCAATAAAACCAGCAAACCGGAACACTCCAGGCTTCTATTCAAACATGTTCCTTGTCCCCAAGAGCACAGGGAGATGGAGACCCATACTCAATCTCAGGCCATTAAATTGGTTTATCCATATGCCTCGGTTTCAGATGGAAACTCCGAGGTCGGTAATGGCAGGATTAAGGAAGGAAATGTGGTGTGTATCAATCGATCTGAAAGATGCATATTTCCACATTCCAATGAACAGGAGTTGTCACAGGTTTCTGAGATTTGCGTTTCAGAATCAGGTATGGGAGTTTATAGTCCTCCCATTCAGCCTGTCGACAGCTCCACAGGTTTTCACCAGCGTGGTCCTTGCGGTGACAGCGTTTCTCAGAAAAGAGAACGTGGCGCTTCACACCTATATAGACGATTGACTGATCAAAGCAGACACATCAGCCAGGTTAGAGGTGGATACTGCTCTGACTCTGAAGTTGCTTTCAGATCTAGGCTGGATAATCAACAAGGAGAAATCCTAGTTGACACCCACTCAACAGTTCGTTTATTTAGGGATGCGATTCGATCTCGAGGAGGGCAGGTTTTACCCGTCAGAGCCCAGAGTGGTGTCTCTGTTAGCCATGGTCAAGAGTTTTCAATTGGGAAACCACATTCAGGCGAGGTGGTTTCTTCAGATGCTGGGCATGATGGTCTCCATGGAGCAGGTAATCCTGTACGCTGCTCTGATGCGAAGACCTATCCAGTTGTATCTGATGTCTCTGTAGAAACAGAGAACAGAACCCTTGTCAAAGCTGGAGCCAGTTTTGGAGCCAATAATGTTGCATCTTCTATGGTGGAAAAGGCGTCAGAATCTCCTAGTAGGGGTTTCGCTGCACCTACCCCACCCCCAGCTGTCTGTGTACACGGATGCATCGCTGGAGGGATGGGGGGGGGGGGGCCTGCCTGTGAGAACACCAGGTCTCGGGCACATGGACTCTCCTGCATATCAATCTGTTGGAAATAATGGCAGTGGAACTGGCAATGGAAAAGTCGGGGCAAGGCGATATTGATACGGTCGGACAACCCACACTATGTATCAAAGTGTGGCACTTGATTCAATGGTGCAGCAATTACTCGGTTGTTTTGAAAGCAGCTCGCATTCCTGGTCGATTGAACATTCTGGCAGATGCTTTGTCTCGGAGACAGAGAATTCTGGCAACAGAATGGTCTCTCAACCCTCCAGTTCTTCACAGGGTCTTCGAGCATTGGGGCAAACCCAACGTGGACTTGTTCGCCACAAAGGAAAAGGCTCAAATCATGACCTCTGTCTCGCCGATTCCAGATTCAAATGCCATCGGTACATACGCTCTGGCGATAAGCTGGAGAGGGATTCACGCTTACGCATACCCACCCACCATTCTTCTACCGAAGATATTGGTGAAGATCAGGGAGGAGCCGTGGCTGGTCCTGCTAATAGCGCCATTTTGGCCCAGCAGGGCGTGGTTCACGGATCTTCTAGATCTGCTGGTGGACAATCGAGTGCAGTTACCCGAGATTCCGAACATAAGCTCCCAGGCCAAGGGACGCTTCCTACACGAGCGTCCCGAAATGTTCAAATTGACTGCGTGGATGTTATCAAACAACGTTCCACGTCGGAAGGCTTTTCTCGACAAGCTGCAAATTTCATCGCAGCTGCGAGGAGGTCAACCTTCAAGTCGTATAACAACAAGGTTAAGAGATTTGCAGACTGGTGTGAAGGATAGGCTATTGATACCTTTCAATCCACTGTTCAGCAAATGGCAGACTTTCTCTGTGAGCTGTTCTTTTCAGGACTAGCTCCTGTCACAATTGCTGAATACAAGGCAGCTTTGGCATCAGTTATCCCTTGTCTAGCCAACAGGGATAGTCCAGAGGTGGCCCAGTTGAATGTGATGGTGAAGGGAATGAGCAATCTCCGACCAAGACAACCGGTAGTCATTCTAGCCTGGAGTCTATCTTTGGTGCTTAATGTACTGGCCAAGCACCCTTTCAAACCGTTGCGTTCGGCTAGTCTAAAGGATTTGACCCTAAAGGCGGTCTTTCTATTGGCAGCTTCCTCAGCTAGAAGATGCAGTGAGATCCATGCACTTTCAGCAGAGAGGGACCGATTTATTGTCTCCGGAGAGGGTCTGCATCTACTGCCAAGAGCAGAGTTTATGTCAAAGATTCAATCTTTGAGATATCCCGGCAAACCGATCATTATACCGAAACTAACTAGGTTTGATCGTGATGCCAGTGTCTGGTGCCCAGTCCGTTCTTTGAAAAAATGACAGACTCGTTTCGGTCGAATGATAGGCATCTGTGGATCTGCCATAAGAAGCCATATGGTGCCACATCCATGGATTCTATCTCTCGTTGGGTAGTCGATTGCATTCAGACTACCCATGAGATTGCGACTGGGCACACGATGTTAGAGGAATAGCCACCTCGACCACCCTTTACAATGGTGTTCCATTATCATGGCTGTTGCACAATGGCACTGTGAGTCCTCTTTCCCGGATTACTATATGAGGGATGTGTCAGACTCTGCCAATCCACTCGCTTTAGCTGTTTTGAAATGATAGTTATACGACCACACTGCTCTTCTCCCTTCTTTGGCATTTGTAAGAGAGAATTAAGAAGCAGACATGGTGGAGCGAGAGGATGTCAACCAGATTGTGTCACTGATGGCCGGACAAGTGAATAGTTGGAGGCTCCACGTCTGAAATCCAAATATCATGAGGTAATTCAAGATTGAGTTTTTTGTATTATGTCTATATATCATGTTCATTCATCTTATATATTTATGCTCATTCCCAGGCTAATATATGCAAAGAGCAGTTAACCCTCCTGACATATTTGTGTTTCGGTCGAGATGCATGTTCGTGAGTTCTCTCCCTTTTCTTAGTGATGTGATTCGGTTCCGTTAACTTGATGGTCCTTTTAGGTCTCCATTATTCAAGTTTAAGTCTAGCTCTTTCTCCAAGGGGCAAAAGTAGCAAGTGATGGCTTGCCCCTTCCCACCAAGTTACTGTCTAAATCTGGTGTATATCAGAAGTAATAGAATGGTGAGTTGATCGAAGGAGAATGAAGGGAATTTCAGTTTCCCTTTCTCCGAGATCTAACAATACCATTCTATTACGGACCCAGCCTCCCAGCCCCATGGAGGCAAACCATGGGTATCTCTTGTTTGGTGGCTATGCAAACAATATGAGCTTCATGGCGAACGGGTACTCGGCAGTTGGGAGCCGGGTACTTGTATCTGAAGTAATAGAATGGTGAGTATTGTTAAATCTCGGAGAAAGTGAAATTTAAATTTCCTTCAGTCTATAGTGGAGACTGATAAAGAGTCAGTTGAGCGTAGTAAAAAAATTAAATGCCTGCCTTAAAGAAAATAGAATGATTTAAGAATAGTAAATATATTTATTAATTTAAAGATTCATCTTTCAAATTTTGATAGGTATTCAAAGTCTTACCCGTGCTGTGTGGCGAAGTTGCCATTTGGTACATCGCCAATGTGCACGGCAGATAGATAGGGTTTTCACGGGATTTGTGTACTATGCGCACAGGGAGAAGGTATTGCGCGGCGCTGTTTATACAGAGTCGCTCACGCCTGGGTCGGGAATAGCAATAGATTGCAGAGTCAGGTGAGATAAAGAGAACACGAAACAGGAGAAATAGTAAATACGGTAACGTCCTTTATTACATACGATATGTATCATGTGAGTAAAATACAAAATATTAATAGTAATTAGGCTATGTTTATTATAATTATAAACTATATTACACTAAGATACATTAAAGATAATTTAATCTAATAAATAACGTACCCTGTTTAAAACAAACATAGGCCCTACTGTTGAATATTTTGGTCGTAATTTGATTGGAAGCCATTGCTACATAAGGCAGCAATGACTTCCAATCAAATTACGTCCAAAATATTCAACCTAATATTTACATCTAACTATTTTGAAAGCATGTAATAATCATCCTGTGGAATATTTTGAAACTAATTTGACTGAAAATTGTTGTTGGCTATGGCAGCAACAACTTCCAGTCAAATTATTTTCAAAATATTAAACTTGGAATTAACAAACAGAAAACAGATCATTGCTTTTATACCCATTGCCAAACTTCTATAGTATTATGGTACGGCATATTCCCGCACACATAAATCGACATACTATGTATAGAAAATACAGCAGAAGATACAGGTAAGTAACATTATTTTAAAGGTGCATATATTATATGTTAATTATTTTGAAGTTAATTTGAAACTGGAAGCTGCTATTGCATATGGCAGAACCAGGTTCCAGTCAAATTAGTTTCAAAATATTCAACACTTTACTAACTGTACTGACTTTAGTAATTGACGGACGACGAAAAAATGTCATTAGTGTGAACATCACTAATTAAATTATTGGCTATCAGCAGAACATAGCAATACACAAATGAATATGAAATGGTTAATTTGTGGCAGCATCACCTACAGAGTGACAATTGGCAGGCGCAGACTGGGTAAGCCGTTACAACAAAGGGTAAGAAAACACATTTACAAGCTATTATTGTGAGGTGATTAATTGATTCACACATTCTAGAATGGACGGATAATGACTATGAGCTCGTGTTGGAATCAGTCTATGAACATCATGACTATCAATTTTGAGAACTAAACGGGTAAGTATACAGGTAAGCTGTTAGATATTTTGAAACAAATTTGACTGGGTGTTGTTGCAGTCCAGTCAAATTACTCTTTCAAAATATCCAACAGCATGGTTATTAAATAGCATATGGCCTACAATTCATACAACGTATCAGACTATTTCAAGATTTAATGTCGGCCTTTATGATATGATTTTGACGTCATTCTACACTCATTGATCTGATTATGATGTCATACAAGGTCAGATGATTGATGGATACTATGGAAAGGTGATTATTTGCATTGTCCACAAAACCAGACCTTTTATCTTGGATTTCTCTTCAACCCTACACATGACATGTGAAGCCAAGTTAAACAACATTCGCAAACAATTGACTTTTCCCCTTCCAATGTCGCTGTTTGACATATTGGACATATCCAGACTGCAGACTGCTTTTTGACATTTAAAGTAGAGCACACTACCTTGCATGCATCATCATCAAACATACAGCGCACATCATTCACGTCAACACAACTATCTAGCAAACATATAGACAGACACCATTGGCCTTGTTTACACAGTCTCTTCTCCTAAAACCTGTCCTCCCATCTCCCTATCTTTATCGGTCTCGCTTACAATCCAGGATAGAATTCTAGATTGTCTATCCCGTAACGGTAGATCGACAAACGGACGTGTTTCCCTTCTCTTATGCTGATGTGCAGTCTTATGGTTACCTATATCCTTTCGCCTCAGGGTGTTTTCTGCAGCAGTTGTATGGCTCGAAATGGGTGCCTCATCGTCACAAATTAACGCATCATAGTGACCACCCATTTCGAATAAGATGGGATGGATATGAACCGAACGGCCGGATGCAGGACGAATTGGCTGATGTTCGATCGATGTTTTTGTTCGGTACACGACCATTACGCAGATATGCAATATGTTTGCTATGGCCGTTATTGCGATTTCACCAACAGCTCTACCAGGTTGGCCAATTTCACGAAGTTCATCCTCCGAAATATCATGTATATTGCAATTCAGAACGCACCAGTCGAACACATCCTGGCGCAGTACAGAGTGCTCAATCTCGTCTCCCATGAACGGACACACACACAGCTCTAAACAAACAATTACCATCACCGGCCACACATTTTCTGGTGTACACTTTCCCGCATACGTGAGAACTATCTGGATTGCTACTCATAGGCCTATCACAGGATGAATTGGTAGGCCTATCACAAGATGAATTTGTAGGCCTATCACGAGATGAATTTGTAGGCCTATCACAAGATGAATTTGTGTCACAGTTTGTTGATGAAGTGGATGGGTTCGGTTCTTTGATGGTACATGTTACTGTCGGAACTGAAGCTGGCACCGCGTAGCTCGGATCAGAGAAACCATTGATTCTGTATAGCTGTCCGTTGTCATTTATTCCGATGGGCTTGCCAGGTTTGGTTTGCTGATTAATGACTTTGGTATTTAGTGACATGTTTTTAAGATGTGTCATTAACCTGAAGGCGAAAATGTGATTTGTAGAACCCATCTCGTTCATCCAGTACAAGTCTCAAGCCTTGTCCCTGTGCAGCTGCTCCGCTGCTTACGTGTTCGTAGTTCCGTCAATTTCGGTTATTAGAGTTGAGCGCCGAAAAATCTCCTCGTCGATGTGACAATTCACCTCATGGAACCAGTCGAACAGCATGAAGCGATCTGTGGATCCAGTAATAGGATGGATTGTCACATCGGCAGTAGTTTTCGGGCGATCGGCGTTCAGCCAAGGCATGCTGATGGACATACGCCCACTTTTGGCGGCAGCGATGTGTTCAAGTGTATCTTCTGCCAGTCGCCCCTTATTTGGATGGAAGAAATCTGCGAACAAAAATAATAAATCACTAACATAGGACCTACATGGATGCCAATCAAGTAATAACGTTTTAACCCTGCGAGATATTAAAGACTAGTTACTGGGAGCGTAATCTATTGCTAAAATTAACAAAGTTATTAAAACATCACAGCGTTTCCCGTTTCGGTTTCCCGTTTCGACGGCGCTATGCTATATATTAATAGCTTTTTAACCCTTAGAGATAGTCTGGTTACGGGAAGCGTGATTAAAATAGGTTATATTACTAGACCTGAAAGTTTTGTAAACTAGTTAATATTATTAAGGAATTTCTTAAAGCTTGGAAATTACAATTTTATGGGGTTATGGTTTTTCCGAGATTTTTCAAATCGGTAATATTAGGCCTACTTATATGTATGCTACTTATAAGAAATTATATTAGGCATTTATAAGGAATCAAATCATCATCAATTATATGTATCATGCATTCTAGTGTGAATGTGTGTGTTTAAACAAACTTACCAGGAACTAGTCTATTGCCGATTTTAGCAATTGAGTTTGCGATGTTGATCGTCGGCACGTGCTTGAATGATCGTAGCACGTCCACATAATCCCTGGGCGATTCTGACCATAGCAGAAACTTCACCGCATATGTCACATTATGGGGGCATGTTGAAGACAACCACCCGCCTGTAATAATAATAATAATCTTTAGTGTTAAATAAACACGCTTCTGAATATTTTAAAATTACTTATAACTGTAACTATACAGGTAACCTGTTGGGGATAATTTGACTTATTAAAGGGTGGAGAGATACAATTCGTACAACAATTCGGACTAAATTAAGCATTAAAGACGGAAACTTCTAATCATTCATGAAGTAATGCTTATGACGTCATATTACACCTCACTTAGTTTATTATGACGTCATATGGTGGATGGCTAAACTCCACAACTGTGTACAGTTCAGAGAATAACTCCTATCATATAATATGCTCACCAGAATGTCCATACAATGAAGCGTAGGCGGGGTCAAAATTGGACTTGCTGATTGATTGGCTCCGCATACGACAAAGCATGTCCAACTTACTGCCATGCGTTTTTATACCTAACACTCGACAAAATCGGCGCACCGTGTCAAGCTATAATAATAATAATAATAATAATAATAATAATTTATATATCAAACTGACGTTATCCCCCCCCCCCCCGCGACGATCGATCGTAAATCGTCAGCTTGTCTGATTCCTTGCATTACCAAGGTTTCATTAAAGGCTATATCTGATATCTGGTTTGTTTTCAAAACTCAACAAATAGCAGAGTTATTCCCGAAGTTGTGATTATGACGTCATCTTACACGTAGTAGATAAAATGCTGATATTGTGGATAGACATACTGCAATAATTATAATAATTACCGTTTCATCGAAAAGCAAATGTTTTATTACTTCTTCTGGTATGGCTTCATGCTGTTCTGGGTCTGAGCTGTGAATCTTAGCGTATTCGGTGTTATACAAGAGAGGCGACGCTCTTGTAAACTTTCCGATGTGTGGTGCCCAATTGGTACAATTAGGTTTAACTTTGAAGGGATTAGCATTTCCTTTAAAAAATTAATAATAATAATAATGATGAAATGCATTAGTGTGGTGAACATGCTAATTAATACAATACATCATGCGTGTACGATCATTATCACCATCCTAATCTTATTTCATCATTCTCATCAAAACGCTGAGTGGCGACAACCGCGGTCAGATCCCAGGCCCGCTGTGGCGATAGGTATCATCGCCACAGTAAGACCAATACATGTGATAATGACATAGATCAAACGTGTATTGCACAGGTGGCCGGCCAATGGATGAATCCAATCTGTCACTCAAGTACTTTCGTATTATGTATCTTTAGGTTCAAGGCAATGTGGCAATATTAGGCCTACATATTATTATTGTAATCAGTAGCTTATTATCATAACATATAAGCCTACCTCTCAGAAGACATGTGGCCACTATTTCGGTCTTTATACCTAACCAGAATTCATCTGCATTGACCTGCGGCTTTGGATTCTCAGGAACTGGAACATCATTTACTGTGAAAATGAGAGATAAAATTCTGTCAGACTAAACATATTTATCAATATTTTAACAATTGATTGCACACATCGCGTAGTTGATTATGACGTCATTATGGTTGATTCTCTATCGTAATGGACCTTTCCATTTTTAGCTATACCCCGCCCATCACTAGCTAAGCTGCAAACACACCTCGCCGTGTTGGGATTGATCGATCCCTGAATGCCCTAGCTATCAATTTCCTGAAAACTATACAGGGAAGCTGTTGAATATTTTGAAACTATTGACTGGGTGCTGTTGCTGCCTATGGCAACAGCGCCCAGTCAAATTAGTTTCAAAATATTCAACAGAATATTTATTATATAGTAAAAGCAAACAATTTGTACAACAACGCATAGACCGTCTTGAAATATGCGTTCAGACAACAAGAAACATGTAGGTTATAATATTTTGATACTCTGACCGGAATATTGCTCATTTTTATATCCTTTCTGTATGGTTAAAAAGATTAAACAATGTACTGTGTGTGTGTGTGTGTGTGTGTGTGTGTGTGTGTGTGTGTGTGTGTGTGAGAGAGAGAGAGAGAGAGAGAGAGTTACCTGGCATATCGGAAAACTGCTTTCTTGGTGAGATCGTGCACCAAGATCTTAGGGTGATGACCACCGCGAACACAGAAGAAATCATAACCATGATCTGTGAGGGCCTCAAATGCAAGATATGCGTGTTCTATATCTGAATGTTTGACTGTGATTCCCCGACTTCCCTCGATGATGGCGCACTCTTCCAATAGCTGTGTGCATAAAGAAGAACAAATGTTGATAAGGATGCTCGTGACGACGACGGTGATGACGAAGGTGATCTTGCTGAAGGAGATTACGATGATGATAATGCGATGATAACGATGGGGGATGAAAAATAAAACGGGTATGCATCCCTCCTCCGCCACGTCCCAATCTATAGATATTAACCCTTTAAGATTAAGATTAGGATTTAAAAATTTCTCAAACAATGCCAATTTGCAGACCAATAGAAGATACTTTTTTTTAAAGTTATGACTGGGATGAATGGCTCGTATTAAATTTGAGGGATTGTAAAATTTACATTTCTCAAAACAAATGTTAGTGTAAAGAGCGGGCATGTATATGCAAACTAGTCTTTATATCAAACTTGAAAAGACTTACCTCAAGTGCAGTTCTTATCTGTACGAGGAGGGAGTACTTCACCAGCATATGATCATCGTAATTAAATATCCCGTCCATTATTTCTTGGTATCGATATGGCATGCTGCATTGTGGGCATTGCTTATAAAACGTTTCAAACTCTTCCACTGGTTTGGGCTCGAATGATATGAGTCTTGCACGTCGTGAGATGAGCTGGGGTTTTCTGAGAGCACATTTACAGTCTACACATTCAGTTTCGCTCGGTATTAGTTGTGTACGACATGAAAACGGCGAAAATATACATAACTTATCACTCTGGATTTCCTTAGTCAACATGTAATCAATGACCATTGGCCCCCGTTGGCGGGTATGAAGAAGAAGATTCCTCGGCATCATTGTCGATGTCGCCATCATGCTCGGTGACGTCTGTGCGGCCCTGTTGGAACTGCCACCACCTTACTATTCCTCTGTGTTCACGGCCTTTGTTTTGGCATCTGCAAACGATCGTAGAATACTTGGTGTCTAGTGTGACGATTGTTATTTTCAGTTTGCACCACCACCTAACGTCGCCGCTATATACACTAAATAATTGAAACCTGTTACTTGCGTTGGACATGGGTGGCACAGAAACTAAGGTTGGCGTATTAAATGTTGTGGCACTACTATTTCATCGCATTTCTGTTTATGCTCAGAGGATATAAAACCTGAAGAATTCATATCACATAGTTTTTGCTGGTCCAGTTTACAAATATTTCCACTGATAGCGAACTCTGTGGATTTCAGATGGGCGCATAGATAACCTGGATTTTTACCGCGCCATTCTGATTGACACTGGCATTCTGCTAATTCGCATTGGGCAACTTGATCTTTGCCAATTGTTCTATGAATAACATGGATAGGGTGTAAAGCGCCACGCAATGTACGTGCTACGGTATAGATACCTAACTGACTATCTACAGTTGCTGTGTGGTGAAATCTGCGTTCATTAATCTCTGGGTTGTTGGGTGAGTGTTTTAATCAGATGTGTGCTCTCAAGTATTTCTTGTGGTACTTCTTGTTACACACATGGCACTCAACTGAATTTGTGTCGATTTGTTGCGGCTTTGTTTCCGTTACCAGCTGCAATTGTGGTGAATGTTCCTCGTCGGGTTCTGATGCTCGTTGCTGGCCAGCTTCTGTTGTTTCGTCGTCGGCTATTGACGCTTGTGCCCGCTCGAGTACTTGCATTTGATCTGTGCTGTGGTCTGAATCCGTACCCACTTGTTCGGTGTCGTGGTCAGAATCTGCTCCCGCTCGTTTGGTGCCATGGACAGAATCCGTTACTGGTTCTCGCATTTCAGATTCTGGTTCACCGTTACATATTGGTACATGCTTGCTGAAAATATCCTTTCTGGCAAAGGTTCTATCACAAAACGGACAGTGGAAATGTGTTAGATTGCGATTGGTATTGTAATTACCGCACTCTCGCGAGCATCCAGTTATACGATAACCTGCATGAGAATTAAATTATTATTATTATTATTATTATTATTATTATAATGAACTATATGCAACATGTAGGCTAACCTATTGATGTATGAATCACAAGTTCGAATTGGTTGACTTTACTATTTAATAAACATGCTATTGAATATTTTGAAACTAATTCTACTAGAAGCTGTTGTTGCAATAGCGACCAATAGGCATTAGTCCATAATTCAAATTCACAACTAAAATACAATATTTATTTATTTATAAGGTGTGAAATCTGTATGTAGCGACCCAATGAGTAAAAAGCGCTGGACCGTTTTAAAAGGCGCAGACCAGGCTTACGGATCTAGTAAGTGATCTGCCTGGATCACTGTATTTCATCAGTCTGAATGGTTTTATATGACACAATTCAAACAAGATTTGTGGCTTACTTATCAACTAATTAGTGTAATTTTGTGGTCTGGTCAAGCCGACAAATAATTATCTTTACATAGGTCTTGAGAGAATACTATTTTAGAAATTTTAATTAAATCGGGATTCTGTACAGTAGGCTACTATGAAGTTATAACGGTGCGGTTCAGTACACAATGCCGCGGATATGTACATTTTCGGCTGTACTGATCCGTATGGATCATGATAAAATAAATTTATTTCTAGCCACGCCTATTAAGATTGAAAAAAAAGAGTGCGGGGTGGGGGACGATTGCTCTTGGTTGGTTTCTGTGATCTAATTGCGTGAGTGGTGTGCGGAATATATATAATATAATTGCATGCGCGTATAGGCTTACTGTTTGAGCAAACGACTCCTTTGCTGCTGTAGAAATGATTATTACGGTGCTGTAGCATCTGAATCTTCCTGGCGGGCTTAAACTTGGTCGTCGGGCAAATAGGGCAGTGGAAGGGGTTATGGCCGCCGTTACAACCTGATAAAATAAGATTATCCATACAAAAAACCATGTCACAATAATTTTATTTTGAAGCATTTTGGTGTGAATATGCACCTTTAACCTTTCAGTGACTAAATTTATTCCTGAAAATGTAGATATTTGCTTTTTGAATGTCGGTTATCGGGCCAGTCATTCCAGTTGTAAATTTTCAAAATTAGTCCTTTTGTCTACAATTGGGCATACCACTAGACCACTAAGGACGGCGGTTTTGGCCGGTATCGTCACTTTGGTTTATTTTTTAGAAGTAAGGAAACGAAATAATTCTTAACATATAATATGATGATTTCATTCCGTAGTGCATATAAATAAACTTCGTACTTTTCACAATTTAAAATTTTTAAATAAATTTATATGTAGGACCTAGCCATATTTAATCATCATATTTTACTATTTCAATTTTCAATTTAGTATATTTGATAACTTCTACGAAAATATACATGAAAGATACATATTAATAATGTTCATTTTCTTACATCTAGTGGCATAATTTAAGGCTCTAAAAAAACATTTTTATCGAATATGATACAATATAAGGCTATGGCCGGTCAAATTCGGTGCAAAATATTCCACAGCATATTTCGAATAACTCCGTTTTAACAAGTAGCCCAACAGCTGTTTTTGGAAATACTGTCTATTATATATGGCCCACATTCAAGATAGCACCTTGGACTTAAGTCAGGCAACAATGCCGCTTTTGTAGCCCAAACGTGTTTCAGGACCAGCGGGTGTTTAGTCCCTAATTGTAGATTAATTAATTAATGCATGGGTGAAGTTTTTATCGAATTAATTTATTTCTCACCTGATGCACAACCGTGACATGGGTCTACTGCGAATATTTCCTCGATTTCTTGACTGTCTTTTATGACTGATATATGAGTTGCGTTAGACATCATTTAATATGTAATTAGCACAATACATCACTATAGCTAATCACAACTAAACAAACAACTAACAACACAAGACTACAATTACGCACACATCAGATAACGAAATAAATTGCAAATGATACCTAGGCATAATAGACTGATAGCAATTTTACAGAATACATATTAGATGAATAACAAATAGACACTTATAAAATTTGCTTAAATGTATGCTCCAAGACAGAATTTAGAGGAATAATTTTAACCACTTATGTAGGCCCATAGATGTCGGTGACTTACCGTTTTGTCGGTTTATGTTCTAGCAAATACGGAAAAAACCTTCTTAGAACTTATTCCGACGGGTTTGGGTGTTACAAGCGTGAGTATTGTTTCTGGTGTCGCGTATTATCTTAATTACGCCGGCGCAAATCACATGATACACGCGCGATCATTCAATAATTGAACTTTTATTAATTAATAATAAAACGTGATACACACGCGCGATCATTCAATAATTGAACTTTTATTATTTAATAATAAGACATGATGCACAATTAGGATGTGTGTGCATTTTTGAACTGGGAATGGGTAAATGAAATTTTTATTAAGTAATAATGAGACAGGATAATAATGAGGGGGAATGTAACGGCATCATAGTCTTACGCCCATATTCATAACATTCATATATATCAAATCCCTTCAAATCACCATCTGAAATCGAAGAGAAAACATTCAAAGTTCAAACGTTGCGCTAAACTAACAATACGTCTCCAAAAAGCAGTGCTCAGCGGCTAGTATAGACAGTCAGACCTGTCAATCATCTTGCCAAACTGGCCAACAGACCTGTCAATCAAATATCCAAACTAGCCAATCGCTAGCCTCTAATAAATATGCCGCCCATCCCGCTAAGCTGTTCCCGGTGACGACCATCGCTGCGTATGCTACGCCGATTCGAGGTCGCCATTCTGCACGGTAAGACTGACCCCCTATTGCGAATTTTATCTTAAGATAAAAAATATTTATTAATATAATAATTTTCTGCGGAGCATAACTGGGCCAGTGTTTCCCCAATGGTTTCTGGAACATTTACGATTCGCTTTAAAAAAACGTAATAAAGGTTAGTAATACATATTGTTTGAGACTGAGACTGCTGAAGACTCGTGGTCCCCTGTCTATCTAGAGAGACAACAACACTTTATCGCTTGTTCAACGTGCGCCTTTAAGAGGCAGAATCTACATTATGAAGAAGAAGTTACCGGTTCAAATCTATATGGAGATTTCTAATTGCCCATAATACACCGCGCGTGAACAATTCCGGTTTATTTTTTACAACTGCCAAAACGTGAAAAAACATTAGTTTATATCGCTATAATGGAGGCCACCTGTAGCTTAAAATATTTGTCATTTCCATATTTCACCAGAACAAAATGGCAAAACTAAAAATTCAGCAATCTGGCAAGCCAGAGCCACTGTCAGTATATATATATATATATAAATAGTTTTAAACGAGCAAATTGCAAGTAAAAGTCATAGAATTCACAAAATGATTCTTCTGGCATCTTGTTAACCAGTTGGGTTGGGGAGAATGTGCTAGCCAATATATATTCCACAGCCTCACTCCTGTCCCTACTGCCTATTGCTAATAGGTGGTCAAGCTTATTCATGTGTATCTCATTTATAGTGAGACTACACAAAATGAACCTTCTCACATTTGTTTGTTAATAAGTCTTTCACCGATGAATGAAAATGTCGTCGATGAAAGGGTTAAGCAGGTGCGGTTGAGAAAGGGATAGCCAGACAGTCCAGAACCCTCCTGAGTGAGCCATTTCAATGGTAAATTTGCCCCCCCCCCTCCCAGAAAATTTGAAAACTGGACAACATGACATTTCTTGTAGAGGTCTGAAAAAAGTATTGTGACATGGATGCATGCCCCCACCAAAAAAGAAAATCTATTCCCCCCCCCCCCCCCCCCCCTTTGTGAAGGGATTGGTGGGGTTTGTGTGTGTGAGAGGTACCCCACATTTATTTGTGGACACCTACAAGCATGGAGAGAGAATTTGGTGTACAATTGGGGAGGGTATTACGATGGACGGCGCTCCCAAAAATTAGGGGGGGGGGGTGTTGTGTGTGCAGAATTTTGAAAATTAAACAAGCCATTTCAGACGTTTTCATAAAATGGACGAATAGTGCTGGTGTGAATGTTTGGATCGGGCGTCAACCTCATCTCCTACCCTACTGTGGACTCCCCTGATTTTAATTGTTTTTATCATTCTTGCATAAAATATAGATAATATTAAGATATTGCCAATTTTGGCTATTAATTCTTAGATTATTCTCAAATTGTCTGATTGGAGAAATCATATAAATTGTACGTTAGGCAGTTGATGAATTAGATCTAGATTATGACGTACAGAAAACTATGAAATTTCATTCTGCAGAAGGTGAATGAACCACAATGGATAGGAAAGTAGGGGTTTTTTTCCCCAAAGATTTGCTGAAATAAAACTTGTTCTTTTGAATATTTTGCCTAAGCAACAGCTTCCAGGCAAATTAATGTCAAAATATTCAAGTTTTCCTGTATGTTTGCATTGAAAATGAGATATGGGGAAAGTGCTAAGTATGTAGCTTATTCCATACTAGTGCATTGTGAAGCTTGTCATTAACAATTGATATTTAATTTCAAACTTCATGATTTTTTATCTTATAAATATTTTATTCTTAGCAGTCTCACCAGACATGCTAGACCTTCCCCAAAATTGTTTCAAAATGTATAACAGTTTCTATGCTAGTTACACAGTAAGAGATAAAATATTGATATCAGAGTACTAAGAGGTTAACACTATAATGCTGACAGACCAGAAATGACAATGCTTTTATGATGTATAAATGTCTGTTGAATATTTTGAAATAATAGTTCATCAAATTAGTTTCAAACTATTAACCTCTGTTCCTGTATGAATATTTGGAAATGAAGAAACTCAATTCTCCGATCAATACTCACCATTCTATTACTTCTGATTCTATTACTTCTCTTAAAGCTATCCTGGATAGCTGGGCCCTAGGACTATAGACTTAGTAAGCTTTACCGTCTCCTGGAACGGGGTACTCAGCCCCAACTGCTGAGTACCCGCTTGCCATGAAGCTCATTCTTGTTTGCATAGTAACAAGAGCTATATGCTTTTTTCCGTTGGAAGTCTTAAAGTCTTGTTCTGTGATTGTGATAGCTTTGTGTTAGCTCTCTAAGGATTATTTGGAAGGAGCCGATGATAACCAGGTCGTATATTTCCATGTTATTCCATAGTTAAAAGACTTAGGGCTTCAAAATTTTGTTTGTGTCGCATGTTTCAATTTCTGACCCCGAATCTGGGACGTGCGCCTTCCTTTAACCCCAACAGGCGATCGGCAGATATGAAATCGTAGGCTGAAAACTACAACTGGTTATATCCAAAATCGAGGTTTTGAGAAAATCACCTTTTAAAGTTTTAACATCGATTAAAAATCAGAAAGACGTCCAACCTTACTGCATTGCTTAATTTACATTAATTTTAATACCATAGATCATATTCTTAGTTCAGTATGGTCTATATATATAAATATATATATATTATATATAGTATAGATAATAATATATTATGACTGTGAGAGACATGAGTAGGTCAAATATCCGAGAATTGAACATAACCAGTTTTTGATGGTTTAACTTTATAAAAAACTGGATATGTCCAACTATATAACTTCGGCCAATCATTATATTTATGAATAGCATTAAGATAGTCAAACTGTGGTTAAACTTTATTGAAACTAATTTAAAACACAAGTAATAGTATCAGTGCCTCTTCATCCACCCCAAACTTAAGAACCTGGCGTGATTTATAGCAAGAGTAAATCTGTGTGTAAGTGCGTACATGTGCGTGTGGGGTCTGTCTGTATGCCTCTGTCTGTCTGTGTGCGTGCATTTGTACATACATGTGTGACTGTGCATCACTGTGGGTGCGTGCGTGCATGCTTTCCTGCATGTGTATGTGTGCGTGTATATTTGTCTGTCGTGGTGTGTGTCCATCCGCCCATCCATCCGTCTGTGTGTGTGTGTGTGTGTGTGTGTGTGTGTGTGTGTGTGTGTGTGCGTGCGCGCGCGCATGTGTTTGTGTGTTTATGTGTGTATCTCAGTTAATTTGAGGGGATGGGCATATAATCATCATCTCCAGAATCGTCCACTGCTGGCTCAGGTACGTTGTCCTTAACACCACTTGAACACGGTAGTGCTTTGTACCATGGATGCACCTCCACAGGAACAGCCAGCTGTGTGCACAACTTCATTAGGTCCTTCTTCTTGACGTCACTTATTGGAATCTTGTTCTTGTAAACTAGGCAGTTCTTGGGGAAGAGATGGTCTACCGCGCCAATAAACACTGATCCGCTTGTAGCGATCTGTGTAATCGTAATGGTACATAATAATACCAGGTTCATCTTTCTGTTATCGGAAACTTTTTACAAGAAGCCAATTGATGGTATTGCAATCCTCATCGCGACGTCTGTTTTTGATCAACTGCCTGGCAAGTGATTTAAAATCGAAGAAATCCTGATGCTGGAGATTGTTGACATTGTAGGGGTTTCGTCGTCTGGTCCTTCGGAAGATTGACAACCAGTCAACCATTGTGTAGACATCTGTATACTTTTTTTCATGCTCAATAGCCGAATGCATGCTATCGCATTCCATGTGGGAATGACCACTCTCTAGAAAATTGTGAGTGATCACCTCAAGAGGAAGGGTTTGGACTGATAGAGAAACATTGCGGCAACATTCTGATTCCGATTCTGTCCTCCACAAGTATCAGAAAACAATGATGCTTCTTTGACTGAAGGTGGTAATTTGCGTAACCATTTGTATAGCGTTACTGCCTCGATGTCCCTCAACTTCTGACAAGCAATAGCAATAAGCATTATTTGGTGGGGTAGCATTGTATACACAGAGATTATAAACACAAAGCTTCCGACTATAGTACATGAGCGAATGGTTACTGCTGTCTGCAGAACAGCTTGTAGATCAAATCTAGCAGAAATAAAATTTGTGTCAACGGTTTCCCGTGTCTTATCAGCAGATTTTGCTTCCCGAGCTTCTTTTCGTCGAAGATGTCCCACTAAATCATCGTGAAAATCTGTTCTCTGCTCCCGTTAACATTTTGTACTTACTACATGTTGCACACTGGTATTTTTTTGGGTGGAAGAATGATAAATTGTACTGATTGCAAAATGTTCTACGGTAGATCTTTTCCGTAACTGGTTGTATAGGGGGAGTTGCTGATTCGCATTGCTCTTTGTACAAACGGTACATTTTTGCAATTGAAAGAGTTTGATCGAGATACTGACGATGGGTGTCACGACATGTATAATGTGATTCTGTTACAGGAAAACTTTCGATGTGACTACTATAGCAATTGCTTCATCCGGTGTTTTATTCGGTGGACAATGTTTACCACGATTGTCCTTGCCTACGAATGTCCCTGTATCGCCGGTGTGACTTAGTGCACTGTCCAATGGACCATGACCAATATTAAGTTTTTAGAAAGAACTTCTTACATACACGATGTTGTTGTTCATTGTTCTTATAAGCAAATATACTATTGTCTGTCTCGTTTCCTTTCCCCTCTTGCTTGTTCACGCTGAACAGCATACACTTTTACCGTGACAAAAAAAAAAATCCTTCTGACGCTTGTAATCACCAAGACCCCAGTACTCGCCGCAGATAGCAGCCCTCTGCTTCTGTAAAATTATCATTACACTTAAATCTACAGTTTTTACAGTTGCACGTCTGTGGTGTTTTGGCAGCTCTCTGTCCTCTACTGTCTTCATACGCATGTCCAGTTGATGCCAATCGTTTTCGTAGTCTTTTTCCAGAATTCAGAGTCTGACTCCCTCTTTCTCATGGGTGTTTCCTCCTGCTGGGGCAGTGGCTGTCCTCCGATAGACTGAATTGTTGCCGGAGTTTCAGTGTCACTCTCTGACTGAATCCTCTGGTACAGAATCATCACCACTTGGTTCGCTAACTTTGTAGTCTGGATCGATATCACTGTCATAAAAATCGCTACCAATCTCGTCCAACATTTCCACTGCCTTAGCCATACTGAGTCTCCCTTTCATACCTGAAAAAATGAATTAAATGTTAGAACCGAAGCATAAAGTTAATAATTCGCCCACCCTGGCTTGTGCATATCTGTAAATGAACACTTTTCGACCAGCCTGTTGATTTGAACCAAGTGGATGAAAACAAAAATTAACAAACAAAAAGTAACTACAGTCAAACCTGTCTATAACAGCCACCTGCTTTTGGGTCCATAAGATGGTGGTTCTTTGAAACGGGTGGTCCTAAGACCACCCGTCTTACTGAACCACTATCTTATGGACCCAAAAGCAAATTGCCATTGACAATTACCCACATTGACCAGCTGATCGTCTTTAGTGATCAATTCTTGGTGGTCCCTAGGGTGGCTGTTATAGACAGGTTTGACTGTAATTGATAAACCTCCGCATAATTTGGAGTATCCCCCACCCCCACCCACCGTCCATCACTTTTTTCATCGATCTCGACATTTGACCACATGGCGTTTTAAAATTATTGACCTCAAATTTTTCATGTTTTAACATTTGTGTCTCATGTTTGGTGAAGACTTCCCGTATTTTAAAATGCATTTTCAGTTATCTTGGCATCACACTTTTGACATGTATAAATCATGTGCTGGTTCTCCTGTATCCAGATCGCAAAGCAAACCCTTGAGGGAACAACCTCCTCACCACAGTCGCAACAACTTATGAATTAAAAGTAGAAGAATAGTCTGCTTTTTACAGAATTTCTTCTGAAAAGGTCACCAAAAAGGTCCCCTGCGATATTGATACACAAAATGCATTTTCGATTATTGTAACCTTAAACTCATTGGTCAATCACATCCGTGCCTTGCAGGCAAGCTCTGCTCCGCAGATCACGAGATATTGATACAGACACACGCACGCACATAATGCATACATTATGCACACACAGATATATGGTTAACTTAAGAGTAATTAATTATTTTACACTAGCAGTCCTCACATTTATGTGATTGCAATAATTATTACTTGAAAACTTATTTCTATAAGCAGATCAGCCACAACAGTTACTGTCTAAGTCCAGCATGGCGGGCAGAATCTACCTTCCTAATTTAATGTGTATCTCCATAATGTGTCCACAAATTTACCTTTTAGTCAAAATTATTCTCTAGATATTTATTTATATACTTACCACGTGTTGAGGCCATGATGCCGTCTTAAACTGTGTAGAACGCACAGCTGTCAACAATCAACAACGGACATAACCTAGTTCCGGTCTCAAAGTTTATTCCTAATGCCTGTCAGTCAGAACTGGGTATGTGGAACATCTCGAGGTCATCTAGATAATGGTTTTAATATAGGGTATGGACATGGGCAGTTCTGGCAGACAAAATAAATGGCAAAACAATACAATTGGGGGATTAATCTCATTTTGGTCAATATTGGACATAACCAGTTGTAGTTTTCAACCCTCGAAATAAGGTGTTGGCTATACGGTGTTTAACACGAAAATTGGCTAACATCGTTCTCCGTATGATCCGAGCGGGTGACGTCACACCTGAGGTGTCTCAGATTTTTATGTGAAGAAAATGTTTCATTAATTCGCGCATCTGATTCTGGGTACTGCGTACTGTATTGGTACCAGAAGAACTTTGGAATTTCTAAGTTTTGCGTGTTATCACCAAACAGATCGGTGGTTTAAAAATTCTTGATTTAGATGTGTGGTCTGCGGTTTTACTGTGTGCTACAGTAGTTTGTTTACATTTTGTGTTTTCTTCACATATCGTTTTGACCTTCGTTAGGAGTATAATTTATATTGATTGTAAATATACCCCGAATGCTATGCGATATGGTTCCTGGTTCCTTTTATACGTCCTTGAGGATCAGTTTATGGGTGTATCTTGCCTGCTTCGTTCTTGTCATCATAATCAATGCGATCTTTGCTGTAACGTTGCGGGGTGGGGTGCGGGAGGATTAACATTTAATTTATGATCAAATTATTTGTCTGCCTTCCATTCCTGTTTTGTTCCGCTTGCTTATTGTAGGTTTGTGCTTATTTATAGGCCAAGCCAACTCCGCCATCATGTGACGAGTGCCATAAGTTTGTGAGGGTTGTATTTAAGGACCATGTCTGCTTTAATTGTACAAATTGTAATCTTGATAATAGGTATAACATTTGTGCGGTGTGGTCGTCTAATATGATGGTCAAGTTCCTTGCCCAGAAGGACTTGGCAGGTTCTGACGCGGCGGTCAGGCAGTGGAACCATACGGTACCAGAGTGCCTGGCATATCAGCAATGGCTCCTAGCTGGGAGGCCATTGCAGGTAGGACCATGAGCACGTCAACGCGTGACATGTTCACGTCAACGCGTGATGTGTTCACGTGAATTCGTGACGTGTTCACGTCAACGCGTGACGTGTTCACGGGAGTGTCCTCTTCGGAGACAGACTGGTCGGAGGCTCTGACTTGGCTAGCCAGGGTGGACCCGTCTGTGGTTTCTACCACGGCCGAAGCCTGCAACCCGGAGATCCAAGGTTTATGGAGTTGTTGGATGCTATTTATAGCAAACAGCTCCTGACCAAGGGCCAGCTTCCTGCGGCCTCCAGGGAGGTGCGGGCGAGGTGTCGCATCCCACTGGGGGACGGTAATGGCAGGATTGAGGAAGGGAATGTGGTGTGTATCAATCGATCTGAAAGATGCATATTTCCACATTCCAGTGAACAAGAGTTGTCACAGATTTCTGAGATTTGCGTTTCAGAATCAAGTGTGGGAGTTTGTAATCCTCCCATTTGGCCTGTCGACAGCTCCACGGGTTTTCGGCAGAGTGGTCCTTGCGATGACGGCGTTTCTCAGAAAAGATAACGTGGCGCTACACACCTACATAGACGATTGGCTTATCAAGGCAAACACGCCAGCCAAGTTAGAGGGGGATACTGCTCTGACTCTGAAGTTACTTTCAGATCTAGGAGAAATCCGAGTTGACACCCACTCAACAGGGTTTACCCGTCAGAGCCCAGAGTGGTGTCTCTGTTAGTCGTCCTCAAGAGTTTTCGATTGGGAAACCACATTCAGGCGAGGCGGTTTCTTCAGATGCTGGGCATGATGGTCACCATGGAGCAGGTAATCCCATACGCTGCTCTGATGCGAAGACCTATCCAGTTGTATATGATATCTCTGTGGAAACAGAACAGAACCTCTGTCAAAGCTGGTGCCAGTTTTGGAGCAATTAATGTTGCATCTTGTTTGGTGGAAAAAGCGTCAGAATCTCCTAGATGGGGTTTCGCTGCACCTACCCCACCCCCAGCTGTCCGTGTACACGGATGCATCGCTGGAGGGATGGGGGGGGGGCCTGCCTGGGAGAACACCAGGTCTCGGGAACATGGACTCTCCAAGAGAGCCAGCTGCATATCAATCTGTTGGAAATGATGGCAGTGGAACCGGCGTTGGAAAAGTTTCTTCCAAAAGTCAGGGGCAAGGCGATATTGATACGGTCAGACAACTCGACAGTAGTATCATACATAAATCGCCAAGGTGGGACCAAGTCACCCACACTATGTATCAAAGTGTGGCACTTGATTCAATGGTTCAGTAATTACTCGGTTGTTTTGAAAGCAGCTCACATTCCTGGGCGATTGAACATTCTGGCGGATGCTTTGTCGCGGAGACAGAGAATTCTGCCAACAACCTGTCTGTCCCTCAACCCTCCAGTTCTTCACAGGGTCTTCGAGCATTGGGGCAAACCCAACGTGGACTTGTTCGCCACAAAGGAAAATGCTCAAATCATGACTTGTGTCTCGCCGATTCTAGATCCAAATGCCGTCGATACAGACGCTCTGGCGATAAGCTGGCGAGGTATGCATGCTTACGCGTACCCACCCACCATTTTTCTGCCGAAGATATTTGTGAAGATCAGGGAGGAACCGTGCCTGGTCCTGCTAATAGCACCATTTTGGCCCAGCAGGACGTGGTTCACGGATCTTCTAGATCTGCTGGTGGACAATCCTGTGCAGTTACCCGAGATTCCGAACATAATCTCCCAGGCCAAGGGATGCTTTTTACACGAGCATCCCAAAATGTTCAAATTGACTGCGTGGATGTTATCAAACAACGTTCCACGTCAGAAGGTTTTTCTCGACAAGCTGCGAAATTCATCGCAGCTGCGAGGTCAACCTTAAAGTCATATAACAACAAGGTTAACAGATTTGCAGACTGGTGTGAAGGAAAGGGTATTGATACCTTTCAATCCACTATTCAGCAAATAGCAGACTTTCTCTGTGAGCTGTTCTTTTCAGGACTAGCTCCTGTCACAATTGCTGGATACAAGTCAGCTTTGGCATCAGTTTTCCCTTGTCTAGCCAACAGGGATAGTACAGAGGTGGCCCAGTTGAATGTGATGGTGAAGGGAATGAGCAATCTCCGACCGAGACAACGGGTAGTCATTCTAGCCTGGAGTCTATCTTTGGTGCTTAATGTACTGGCCAAGCACCCTTTCGAACCCTTGGGTTCGGCTAGTATAAAGCATTTGACTCTAAAGGCTTTTTTCTATTGGCAGCTTCCTCAGCGAGAAGGCGCAGTGAGATCCATGCACTTTCAGCAGAGAGACCAATTTATTGTCTCAGCAGAGTTTGTCAAAGAATCAATCTTTGAAATATCCCGGCAAACCGATCATTATACCGAAACTAACTAGGTTTGTAATAAGGAAAATTATTTACCTCCGTGATGTAGAAATTGTTTTAGTGTAGCTTTCGTGACCATCTCAGTCTCTTCTACAGCACTAACTGACGGTCGCAGGCAACATCACTCTGGGCGGTTCTTGTGCCACGTGACTCCACAAGAACTGACCAGAGTGACGTTGCCAGCGACCGTCGGTTATTGCTGAAGAAGTGACCGAGATGGTCACGAAAGCTACACTCAAACAATTTCTACATCCCAGAGAGGTAACTAATTTTTCCTTATTATGAATCATCCTGGGATCGGGAGCAACTTTCTCGGAAATAACTAGGTTTGATCGTAATGCCAGTGTCTGGTGTCCAGTCCATGCTTTGACTAAGTACAAAAAACAGATGGACTCTTTACGGTCAAATGATAGACATCTGTGGATATGCCATAAGAAGCCATATGGCGTCGCATCCATGGATTCTATCTCTCGTTGGGTAGTCGAATGCATTCAGACTACCCACGAGATTGCGACTGGGCACCAGGTGGAATGCGCAAGGGCTCACGATGTTAGAGGAATAGCCGCCTCGACCGCCCTTTACAATGGTGTTCAGTTAGGACATCATGGCTGTTGCACAATGGCACTGTGAGTCCTCTTTCATGGATTACTATATGAGGGGTGTGTCAGACTCCGCCAATCCACTCGCTTTAGCTGTTTTGAAGCGATAGTTAAACGACCACACTGCTCTTCTCCCCTTTTTGGCATTTGTAAGAAAGAATTAAGAAGCAGACATGGTCGAGCGAGAGGATATCAACCCGATTGTGTCACTAATGGCCGGACAAGTGAATGGTTGGAGGCTCCACGTCTGGAATCCAAATATGAGGTAATTCAAGTTTGACATTTTTTTGTATTATGTTTATATATCATGATCATATATCTTATATATTCATGCTCATTCCCAGGCTAATATGTGCAAAGAGCAGTTAACCCTCTTCGCCTATTTGTGTTTTCAGGCGAGATGCATGTTCGTGAGTTCTCTCCCTTTTCTTAGGAGAAAAATGGTGGGGGTGGGAGCGGTGATGCAAATGTGATTCGGGCCCGAAACTTGACGGTCCTTTTAGGTTTCCGTTTGTTCAGGGGCAAAAGAAGCTATGTATGCTTTGGTGACTAAATCTGGTGTTATCAAGAGTAATTTAATGGTAAGTATTGATCGAAGGAGAATGAAGAAAATTTCAATTTCCCTTTCTCCGAGATCTAACAATACTTACCATTATATTACAGCAGTCCTTCATTTTTGAAAATAGTACGGGTGCGAAAAATCACACTCCTCAAATCGGTGAGGAGTGCATTTCACACTGCACCCCTCAAGTCAGCGAGGAGTGTGATTTTATCATTTCTGCGTTATTAATTATGCATGTTTCTGTTGCTCATAAAACAGCCAGGTATTCACTATTCAGCTGTTTGGAAACAGGGCATGTTGGTTTCACTCATAATGGAGCTACTCACGACTCTCACCATGTGAAGGTCTGCCCAAAAGAGTCTTTTTAACCCTTAGCACATTGATGTCGAAAAGTAAATTGTTGCAGAGTCAGTGAAAGATACATGTAGGCTGGTGTACATTTTGGAAACAATTGCTGCTGAAACCAGTTGCTAAGACAGCAACAAGTTTCAGCAACATAAGTTTCCAAAATGAACACCAGCTCTCATTTGAAATTATTAAAATTTAATTTCAAGATTTTAAATTTCAGAGTGCTAGGAGTTAATATTTTTATTTATTAATACATACACTGTACTGCAGGACAACAATTGAACATTCATTATTTATTGATTAAAAGTTGTTGAATTCAATTTCTGTCTTTGCATGTGTTGATTCATCTAACTCTTAAGTTAACCCCTACCACACTGAGTGATGTAAAAATAAAAAAGTTTGAAATCAAATTTAATGATGAACTAGTTAAGTATACATTTTAAAACAATCTGCCAATTACCACTGTGGAATGTGCTGCCACAATAGTAACTTATAGTTATACTTGTAAGAATGACCACAGAGAAAAGAAAGTGCAACAATGCATCAAACTTATGTACATTTATCACAAATTGTGAAAAAGTTTAACTAGAAGGCAAACGCTTCTATCATCATGTCATAATCAACAAAACGCCAGATTATTTCCAAATTAGATTACCTCACAGTCACTCCAACAATGCAAGTGCAAACATTAAACAGATATTACAAGTCATACTCCGATATCTTTTATTATGACTTAAAATCTGTAACTGTTGCACTTGCAGTCTTGGAGTGAGGTCTGGTCATCTAACTTCTAAGTTCAGACTTGGCTTTTGGGATCAGAAAGTAAAATTCAAATTGAGATAGATACAATATCCGTCTCTGGTGTCAGTGTTGGCATCTCAATTTCATTATCTGACTCTGACATGTCCGACTCTGACAGTGTGATTACAGAATCTGGCAGCGGGTTGGACAATTTATTTGTCACAGTTTCAATTTCAAAGTCCGAGTCGTCATGATCACTTTCACTTTCTGATTCAGTCATAACAAAATTTTCCTCATAGGTAGACTCATTTTCCTCATTAGACTTAGAATCTGTGTCAATTAAAGCACAACCCAACTCGCCATCACTTTCTGCTTCATCACTGTCTGTGTCGGATGGTTCATATTTCCTTTTTTTAGAATCATCCAGCTCAAGTACATTCACTACGTCTACCTGTAAGCTTGATTCTAACTGCAGTTTTCTACGTGTAGACATATATTTAGTCAAAGCAGAATCAATAATTGATTCTCTTTCTGTTTCTGTGAAAGAAAGGTTATTGAACTTTATAAGAAGCAGATCATCTAATGTGTCTTCTTTCATACAGAGTCGCCTATCAGATAACAGAGCTGTCAACTGGCTAAAAGCCCCTTCAACCACACTGTTACTGACACCCAGACAAAGTACAATTTCAGCTAACAGACATATATTTGGGAATTGTTTCCGTTTATATTGGAAAATCTTATTCCAAAGGGCCTTGGCCTCTATTCCTGAATAGAAATGATGGACTAAGTGCTTTATATCCTTCCACTCATTTTTAAGTTTTGAAATTTCAAATCCCCCCTCTTCTAGAGTTACTGAGAAGTGGTTAGCTAGAAATGTTAAAGATTCTACTTCTGCCTTAGTGTCATACCAATGTGCTGGGTCTATCCATTTCATATGCTTATAAATGTCATTGGTGAAAGAACTAAATCTGTTAGTCAAACATTGATTAATGTCTAAAATGGCTTGAGTCTTCAACTGATCCGTAATAGCATCTGCTCTTCTGGTATGCGTAATACCACCACACGAGACTGAAACATATTCCTGGTTTTGCGTTTTCCGAGATTTGTGTCCCTTCATGGGCATTTGACAAGTTAGCTTTGCAGGATTGTTAGCCTCTGTGTGACCTCTGTTACGTGTACTAGCCATAAATGGCAACTGAACAGGTTCATTGTCGTCTGACTTATCATCCAGTACAGGAAATACCCCGCATGGATTCTGTTCTGTTAACATTTCCGTGTTCATTGTCTTAGTTTTCTCCATGGCGGGCATGACCTCTGACGTATTCAGTTCACCCTTCTCAAGAGTCAGGGAAAACTTGGACACATTGTCAAGAATTTGTTTGTAGGCACAACAGAGACGGAAAAATGTGTAGTTTTTTAACTTGGTTAGAATGCCTTGTAATTTTGGTTTTATGCCCTTCGTTTCGGGAAGCTCGATGGAATTCTCTAACACAAGTGCCAGAATAACCCAGTTGTGCAGCAAATGTTTCAGTCCCCTGTGTTGGTGAGCGAGAAAACGTGTTCCATGCACTTTAGGAAATACGTATACTTGTACATTGAGCAGCTCTGCCATTTTGTTAAAATGCCTCTTTATCTTTCCTGATTGTTTAAATAGATAATATAGTCCAATCATGAAGTCCTTTACTTCGGCAAACCCTTTATGGTTCATTAGAGCATCCTTCAAAGCTAGTTCAGCACGATGTGAGACACAGTGGATTTTGAGCAACCACGGACGGTGATCCTTTTCTAGTCTGGTAAGTAGGCCATTATAAATCCCGGTATTCACAGACGCACCGTCAGAAGTAGCAGACACTAGTAATCTCGTATATTTCTCCTTAGAAATCTGTATCTTTTTGTCATGGCCGAAGACATCATCAATGCAAGTTTTCAGGTTTTCAGCATTGGCATCCCCATACGAGTCCACGTCCTGTAGCGCAACACAATAATACACAGGTATACCACCCCGCACCACACGAATCAGTACCAGTTCCTTTTCATGTCCAGTCTTCCTAGCTTGTGAGCCATCGCTGAGTAGAGAAAATGCATTAACCGAGCACAATATCAGAGCCAGCTGCACAAATTCTCTTGCTTTGTTTGAGCTGTCAAGTCCTGTGATTAGATTTACTCCATTACATTTTTGGATTTTCACAAGTGTCTTAAAGCTAGTTAAAGGCATGCCATCCACCGCCAACATGTATGCTGTGTTAATAAGTTTGCGATATGCATCTTGTGATAACTTAGTAAGGGCATTGTCAATCCGAGGTTGAGAAAGCTCAGGCTGTGCTTTTGGGCCTGCTTCAGTGTTCACAGTAGTACTTAAAGTAGGTTTGTTAATAAGTTTTTCATAATTAGCAGCTATGGCATGAGAATTGGATGCCAAATGCCTCATTATGGTGTATTTGCTGACATAGTTAGTGCCTGTGGCATAGTTCTCCACTTCGGATTTAGCCCTCCCTTTAATTGTGGAATCTGCACGGATCCGATCCAAGTGTTTAGCGCATAACTTACACCACACTTCCACCACTATGTCACGGTCAGATTCGTCCTTATCTAGCTTACAGCCAATGCTATCGCCAAGGTTCCAACGATTAAACGTCCTAAATTGAGCAGTCAACCCTGCCATGATCCCGGTAATCAGAATTTGTTCGCGAAATTATGAAATTTTCACCGGTATATTATTATTATTATTAACTATTGCTTTGACAGTTGTGAACGTAGAGGAAACATGTGCTAGGCTCAAATTTCCCGCTAAATTAATTCGCAGAAAAGTTTGTGTTTCTGTACAGTACGGTTAGATGCGGTATATGTCGCGTATATTCATCAAGGATTAGATCCCATCTCATCTTGGCCGGTCTACTACTAGCGCCGGCAATGAGTACACGCACATTCATTGATAGACTCGTAGTATCACGGCATAGGCGCGTGATCGCTAGAGCCAATATGATTGGCTGCCAATATGATTGGCTGCCAATCACTGCTTTCTTCAAGCGTCCCAGTAATCAGTCATTCGCCAAATAATTTAGTCGGCGTAAGAAAAAAATATCGGTCAACCTGGACAAAAGTGTAAGAAAATTTCTGTCAGCTTATTTGAGCGGCTATTGGATAATTGGATTGCTATATAAGCACAAACAATCAAGGAAAATGCCTGAATTGGCGGCAAACACTTAATTTGGAAACAACTAAACTGCACTCTTTACCGTCTGGGTGATGACCGAGTTAGCGCAATCAGGTTAGTTATAGCGACTGACTCACATTAGATGAGCCAAATCTTTTTAGTTCACGATAAAAATTGCTTAAAATCCAGAGAACTAATATTTAGGTACGCCCTTCTTATGTTGGCCGGTCGGTATAAATAAAACTCTTCAGGATTTTGGAGGCGTGAATTCCACTGAACTAATTAATAGACTAGAATGTCTCCCTGATATAAGCTGATTTTCTAGCATGAAAATGGCAAAGGAATATGAAATTATTTACATAAACTACTGTTTTAAAATGATTTGAGCACTAATTTAATTATATTCTAAGCAACAAATTTCATTTATGCACAAGGCATTATATTTCATCTGCAAAACAATAAAAATCTTGCCAATATTATCAGTAAGATTTTTGTTCTTTGGGGCGATTTGGTTTCGGGACGATTTGACAAGCAACTAGGCCAGCCGATGGATCGGTTCCCGGTCTCTTCTAAAAATAGGTACATTTCAACATAAAGAAACAGGTCTGAACTGTCAAATCTTCACGGAAAAACAATCACACAAATATGTCACACAAATATAATTTTTAACCACGGCAAAACCAACTTACTATGTGTATACGGGCCCATTGGGATAGGGGTAAAGGTAGGCATGTCTGTTAAATCCATTTTTACTGACTCACGAAACCGCTAAAATTCGTTTGAGTTTTCACATTTTTTTAGGGGCGTGATATTTCGCTCCCCTCGAATTCATTTACGGGCGCCGAGGGGCGCAAGCGCGATCGCGCCCGTCAAAAATGAAGGACTGTTACAGACCCTGCCTCCCAGCCCCACGGAGGCAAGCCATAGGTATTCTCTTGTTTGGTAGCTATGCAAATAATATGAGCCTCACTGGCAGACAGGTTCCCTTTTGTTGGGAAACCGGGTACCCGATTCCGGTAAAGCTTTCTAAATCTAGATTCCTTAAGCAGCTAGCTAGCTAGCTTGTATTATCAAGAATAATATGATGTATTGTAGATCTCGGAGAAAGGGAAATTGAAATTTCCTTCAATTCACGGGCAAACAATTTTGAATGGGTAGGTCCGTCCCTGTAATGTGTTGAGCTTTCGTGCCTGACGGCTGGGGTGATTAGCTCGATGGGGCTACTCGTTTGGCGTGGGGTTAATCTGTAGTAAAAGCAACAGCAAGCCAGTGAATAAAATGACACAGAAATGTTTTTATTTTAGTTGTTGTGAATTCAAGAGCCAGTTCAATAATGAATATACTGACTCTTGAATACTGGCTTGCTAAATTTTTGTTTGGCCTGGAGATAAATTTCCATAGAAACACATTAGCAGAGAAAACTAGTTGGTTTCTGATTGGTTGAAATTCACTAAATTTATCAAAATTGTATTGAATATTCATATATTTCCCAAGATTCCCTGGCTCATGTCTGAACAAGGATTGTACATAATATTGCATGAATTCAGACCGAAAAAGTGCCAGGGTGGGTGTCACTGACATTAGCTCAAGTATTGATTGCCTATGGGGGGAGGGCTGAGAACATATAGCACTCGAGCTGTGACAATCTACAGCCCATGGATATAGTCCATGAAGGAGTGGGGCCTGGACGGGATATATCACTCATGTGTGTACTCCATTGGCCTGACATATTTTATTCTGAAATTGGACATAAGATTATTATATTTCTTTCTTTTTCTCCTGACATTATTTCTCTGTAGGATATATTTGGTATTGTGCACAATTTTACTGCAAGCTATTGCTATTATTTTTAGCAACATCTTTCAGTACACAATCCACACATAGCCAACAACTCCCCATTTAACACCTGGTGGGTAATGGGTTAATATAATTATTTTGAGCAGTGATTGGAGTGAATGCTGTCACTGTCATTTTTCCCAGTCTAATTTTAATTTAACCATGTAGCATTTATGTAGAAAAAAGTAACAAAATCTAATTAATACCAAAAAATATCTTAGCAACTTTCATATTACAAAACTATTTACACAATCAATATTTCTTATATAAAAACCTAACAAAGATATAAGTACATACACACATTAAATTTTTTGAAAATAATTTACCCTTTTCATCCTGAATTACCCATCATTTCTTTCTTAAAACACTGCTAAAATTCTTGAAAGCAATATGTATTAAAGTTGTTTCTGCAGTAATAGCCTTCAATAAGATTGTTCTCAAGATAATTCTAGCAGCATTTTATGTTAGCTCAAGGCAAGCTGTTCACATCAGTCAGTCGGTATAAAAAGGGTTAAAACTTAAACAGATTTCAAACAATCCAGAACAAATATAACCTCTTCTTAAAATTTAAAATCACTTATAGTGAAAAGTCACCTGATCAGTATTGGAAACCATTTGCCCCAAAAGTTGTTGCTGCCTATAGCATCAACAACTTAGTCATATTGTTTCCAAAATACTGAGTAGGTACATACCTAGCGCCTGCAATAATTAGGTCACTTGAACCTAATCCTGGAGCGCATGCCATAATTACCTCCCTGTCCACATATGTTTGGTCTCCAAACATCAGAAATATACAAGGTTATTAACTGAAATACACATAGAAAATACAACAATATTATTAAATCACATACATGTACATTTCCCATTATTGTCTTTCATAATATATCTTTAATATCTATGGTAGCAAATACTGGCGCTCAATTGCTATGTTTGGGTAAATCTGAGGTGTAATACTATAAGAAGCAGAGGTTTCTAGTGTCTCTATTACAACTTCTGAATGTTTACAGTTATCTATCGGTATATATTGTGAATTCCTACCATGGGTCATGATTATACTTGTATAATGGTTTTGCTTCAGAATAGACCTTAGTTTCCAGGCTGACAATGGATTGATTCTCAGTATTTTGGGCAGACTGGCATTCTTAGAAAATAGGTCACTACCAATATATAATTTAGAAAAGTCCAAGTAAAGCCTAGGGCAAAACAATCCAGTCATCAAAATGTTAGGGCTTTGATTATAATTATAAACCTGAATGTTGTTGAGGCAGAACGGAAATTTTGCCACTGAAACTTGAACACAGGAAAGACCATTTCCTACTTCTAGGTATATATAAGTGAAGTGGCGATTTCTTAAAATCTTGATAATAATGAAAAGTACCAATATTAGTAGGCATACTCCTGAGAAAGCATAATAGTAGTTGAATGATTCTCCAGGCACAGTTTCTGGAATAAATGTTGATGTTATCCGATTCTTAACATATATGACTGAATACTATGCAGTATGATTAAAGCAGCACTAACAGCCCTTAGTTTGCGAAACATCCACATGCATGCCAACAGACCTGTAACTGCTAAACACAAAGAGGCAAGAGCAATATACGAATTTAAGTTTGGCCATTGAAAGTCTAGATTTAGTTTACCTTCCAATAAGGGTTCAGCTAAGGACTGAAAGACAATGCCATCTGACTTGACTGCTTTGGCCAATTTGCGCAAGCTTAAGTGAGATTTTGAATCCTTGGCTAGAATATTAGAAAGATTATGATTGAATATTGAAATATCTGGGATGGAGATCTCGAGTGGCTTTTGGAAAACCGAACTACCCGATATCTGTGAATAACTGTTATCATCAAAAAATTCCTGTACCAAGGCTAAATTAATTGGGTGCAGAACAGAAGTACATTGCATTATGTGAGGCGGATAATACAGTGAAGTTGTCATAAATGAACATAAGCATGGTAACGTAATCAAACAGAAGGAACATCCTTTTATCATCTTTTGTTTTCCATCACAATCAAGGTTTAGCATGCCATTTCTATAAACTAACACTGTAGATGGTTCTATTTCTATTATCGTGGGTTCAATTCCTTCTTGTAAAAAACGAAAATCGCAATTGATGTTAATGCAACATTAACTGAACATTGTTTGTGATGTGTACCCGTACATTGAGCTAACCCTGTTTCAGAAACAGAAAAATAATATTGGCTGTCTGGTTATTGCGAGATAATCAGGTAAATCTAATAACTGTGTTGCATGAGAAGAGGTTGTATTGATAGGCACCAGTAACGAAATGACTTTGAACAGTTTTAGAGATGCTTCCTGTGTTGTTAATGGAAATTTCACGGTGATAAACAATTTTGAACCATTTCTAGCGAGCAAAATGTGGCCATGTTTATAGTAAAATGACGTATCTGTTTCGGCAACATAAAATCCTCGGAATTTTGTGTTAAGTATATGGCGCACATGTTGCATAGCTTCCCAAAGTCTCATTCTAGATACAATTAAAGGTGAAAGTTTCCCTTTTATCAATTCATTAATTCCTAATTTGAGTTCTTCCAATTTGTTCTCAAGCCATGATGCCTGTGACATTTGATTTCAGTTGCCGAAACACACTTCTCTCACAGCAGTTAATGATTTTGATACATCATTACCTAATTCTCCAATTTATCTAGTCTATCACTAATTTTGGCCATATATGACGAGAGGTGATCATTATACTGCTTTACAGCACTGGCTAACCTTGATTGCTTTTTCGCTATGGCCTGCATATGTTGTGCAAGTATATTTACATCATCTACCATTGCTAAGCCAAATATTGACTTAGCTAAGTGTCCAAAGAAGGGCAATAATGACCGTTTATGAACCTGAGATGATTTAATTTGAACCTCTGTTACTAATTGCTCAATATAATATACTGTATTCCTTAGTTTACTCATAGTTTTAACCTTGATTGTATTAGCTTGATGAATTATATTTCTAGTATTAGAACAAGAGGCATTTCCAGGATAACAACTTTGTATACCTTGAATTTCCCGGTAAACAGGTATATTCATTTGGAAGGTATGTACCGTAGCCAATACTGTGATGAAGTTAAAATAGTACCCTGTCTAGGAAAATACTACACCATAATTTATTCATTAAACTGATGGACTGGCTGATGCGATGTGTGGCAGGAGTAATAGAAGTAGTATCATGTGTAGTGTATGTGACATGAAGCTTGCTAGGGATCCCTTGTCTATGCCTAAGATAGAGGAAAAAAAAAATTAAAAAAAATTAAGAGTGGTTACACATTGTTGAGGTTGCGCGACCTCATAGCACTAGTAGGTATAAACATACACTTAAGAAAAAAAAATAAAAATAAGAAGAAAATAATATAATAAATAAATTAAAAGAATTATAAAGGACAATTTGTCAAATTTCTATCCAAAAGCATCTGACAGTGTTCCTTAAGTGTTTTGATGTAAAATTCCTACCACGATCTGTAAATAAAGCTCTAGGGGCTCCATACCATGTAATGAGCTCATGCCTTTTGAGTCTTCAGTGGAAAAGCGTCACACCATCTTGAGAAGCTATCAGCTACCAGCAATATTGAAGTATAACCTTCTGTGCTAGTAGAAAGTGGGCCAAGATGGATTCTAGAAAATGTACCTTTATTGGCATTGAAGTAAGTGGAGCATCTGTGTGATGCATGTGACGCTTGACCGTTTGACACATTTCACATGACCTGATGTAATCTTGTACTTCTTGCATCATTCGAGGCCAATAGTATTTGAGTTTGATGGCGCTATGGGTTTTCTTCACACCTAAGTGACCCCCTCCAGCTAAGCTATCATGGTAGGATTTCAGTGCATCCAAACGAAGTACTTGAGGTAATGCCAGCTGTTGAATGAATCCTAAATTTTCTCTTACCTTTTTCTGCTGAGGTTGAAAGAAATGGAATAAGACACCATTAACCATTTCATATTGACTTGACTCCATTATTACCTTTTTCATTTGTGTCTCATCATCCAGCCGTTCCTAATTCATTAAATATTTAAAAATAGACCCAATTTCTGGGCACTCACTCTGTAGCTTACCTGTAGTGTCTGTGTCCCTAGATGGGGTGATCGTTTCAGTGTCTGTTACATTAACATTCAATTCAATAAGGTTGGCTTCTCATTCTGATAATAAAGCTCTACTTGGATTTCCTCTCTGTCTTTATCAAGCCCATCTATTACACCTACCTCTGGTATATTCTCTGGATATTCTCGTCTTGACAGAGTATCCACATTAAGTAGCCTCTTACCTTCTTTATGCACTATTTGGTATTTATGAGCTTGCAATAATAATGACCACCTGGCTAACCGACCATTTGTCTATTTAGCTATATCCAGCCATTTAAGTGCTTTGTGGTCAGTTACTATTGTAAATTCAGAGTTTGCCAAATAGACATGATAATGACAAATTCCATCCACTACTGCCAAACATTCCCTGTCAGTTATTCCCCATTTTCGTTCAGCTTCCCTCAAAGATCTGCCCCCGTATGCAATGACTCGTTCTATATTGTTATTGTCTAACTGACCTAATATGAATCCAATAGCAGTTCCACTTGCATCAGTTGTTAGGATGAATTCCTTGTTCATGTCCGGATAGGCTAGAATATGTGGTGAGACCAACTTTTCCTTTAGCTGAATGAATGCGTTTTCGCACTCATCCATCCAGCTGAAGGTAAAGTCTTTTTGTAATAACTGATTTAGTGGTGCTGCTATGTTGGAAAAGCTTGGGACAAATTTTCTCTAGTAATTACAGATTCCTAAATAACTTCTTACCTCATGCTGATTGCGTGGTCTTGGAAATGTATTTACTGCATTTGTCTTTTCAGGATCTACCTCTATACCGGTTTTACTTAATATGTGGCCTAAATATTGGACACAGGGTACTGCAAACTTACATTTAGCAGGCTGTGGTTTTAGATTAGCATTTCTGAGCCTAGAAAATACCTCTATGAGATGCTCTAAATGCTCCTCAAAACATTGACTAAATATCAAGAGATCATCTATATATACCAAAACATGACACCAATTTATTCCACGGAAAACATTTTGCACTACCATTTGGAAAGTAGACGGGGTGTTCATTAAACCAAAAGGCATGCGATTCCAGGCAAAGACTCCATCCTGAATGACAAAAGCTGTCTTATCTTTACTGTCGGGGCAAACTGGGATCTGCTAGAATCCGGAGGCTATGTCAAGCATACTAAATATTTGAGATTTTGCTTCTCCAATGGCATCAAATACATCGTCAAGTTTGGGAAGAGGAAAGTGAACAGGTTTTGTTACCTTGTTCAGATGTCTATAGTCAACTGCAAATCTATAAGAACCATTCTTTTTCTTGACCAATAGGACTGGGCTTTGCCATTCACTATCTAATGGTTCTATTATTCCAGCTTTTAGCATTTCAGCTGTTTGCCGGTCTAACTCTTTTTTCATTAGTGAGCCAGTTCTGTACGGATATCTCTGAATGGGGGGAAGCATTTCCTGTGTCGATTTTATGACAAAAGAGGTCAGTATGACCTAATTCTGACATATCTGATGCAAATATATCCCTATTGGATCGAAGGAATGTTAGCAGTTCAGCTTTTTCTCCTTCCATGATGTCTGCACCTGTTAGATCAAAGTCTAGCTCAGGGCTTTCTGTTTGATCATCAATGACGTTAATGCTATCATTGACAATAGCTTTTGTGCTAATGTCATCAATAACATCAATGTCATTAGCTGTTGCTAGAATTGTGCCTTTTGGAATTATGATTTTTTAGTTATTTGGATTTAAAACATGAAAATAAGCATTATGTTTTTGGATCTGTACTGCACCTTTGGCACCTACCAGTTTCAATTCTTTAGCAACTATTATGGACAGTTCTAGAAAAATTACTTCACCATTTTGTCATCTAGAAACACTAACAGGAATATCGACTTCTGTTAATGGCTCAATTGTGACCGACTCTATCGATCTGGCTAAACCATCATTGTGATGCGCTAATATTGGTACACATTCTTTATCATTATCTACTGACATAAAACCATTTGGTAAATTCAATGTTACTTGGTTTTCCATCGGAAAATCTATACCTAAGATCAATTTATGATGCATTTTTGCAAGAACATGAAGTTTAACAGGAATGTTATGCTCCCAAGACATATTGGTAAAATTACTGTGCCTAAAATTGGTAATGTTTCACCACCTGCACAAAGAGCACTATTAATGTTACAGTTTTGACATTTGGCCATTTATTTTGTTCAAGAAATGACTGGGAAATACAAGAAGTTGAAGCACCAGTATCAACTAATCCATTTTTCTCCAATCCTACAACAACAGAAATCTCAGCTTCTTTTAGTTTGTCTATTTTGTTGTTAATCGACTTGTTTTCTGGGTACGCCGATATTTTCTATTATGCCTGCTCACCCTTTTTTGTGAACAGGCATTAACCATTATTGAGTATTATATGAGTTTTGTTGGCGAAATTTGCAAATTTAGCTTAAATGCCCTATACCATTACATATATAGCATTGAGAATTTCTATAATAACAGTCTCTTTTAGTATGATTTAGCTTACCGCAGGTAAAACAGCCGGTTGTTCGGTGCTGTGATGGTCCATGGAACTGTTGCTGTTGGTTGGTTGGATTTATTTGTGGTGATCTCCATGCTCCTCTGTGTTGTGTCGAATACTGCACCACTGGTCCTTGGAATGACTGGATGCTGCTGGTGGAATGTTGGTTGTGGGTGCTGATACTGGGGTGCTGTCGGATGCTGTGCTCGTGTTTGTTGGAATGGCCGTTGGTGGTGCTGGTGGAATGATTGCTCTGGATGGGGATACTGAGGTGCTGTCGAATGCTGTACCAGTGTTCCTTGGAATGATGGTGGAATGCTGATTCTGTGTTTGGATATCGATCTTCTGTTATTGGCCATGACTGATAGTGTTGATTTCTGGTTTGTTGTTGCTGCTGTTTGGTTATTGCGTTGACTCTGCACAAGCACATTTCTGTGGTACTTGCCTGAATGCTGTTGACATTCTCTGTATTGTGTGAACTCCGGACTTGTGCTGAAACCTCAGTGCGTATTATCTTTTTCATTAATGTTTGCATCTTCTGCATAAAGTCTTCAACAGAAGATACTTCTGGTGAGTTCTTCTTAACAGATTCTATCATTCGTGCACTACGTAAAATATCATCAATCGATTGAGGGTTACTTGTTATCACGTGGTTCTTAACTGATCCATTCAGACCACTAATCACAAGAGACATTCACATTTTATCTGAAATATCCATTTGTCTCGACTTATGTAGCACTCGTGTTATATATATATATCTGTTGATTCATTGATCTGCTGCTGTTCACTTAATAGCTCACTGGTATTTGCCCATTGTTCGAATCTGTCTAAAAAAACTGTTTTGAATTTCTCTTAAGTCATTTCCAGCTGCTAATGCCACATTTGCATACCATTGTTTTGCAATTCCTTCTAACCTATTCGCCATTGCTGCTAATTGTTGGTTGACATCTTTACTATATACCACTGCCCATCTTGACCAAACTATCCAATCATAGGCACCCTCATCTGCTGTGCCTGAATAACACTTCATTGCTTCCATCATACCTGCTTCTGTTATTGCTGTTGGCTCTACGTGTTTTGCTTCTGCTGTTGTTTCTACTGTTTTTGTTTCTGGTGTTTTCGCTTTGTTTCCACTCCTTGTATGCATCGATGAGGTACCGGTTTCTTGTTGTTCCGCCACCACTTGTCGTGCCTGGCGGCTGGAGTGATTAGCTCTGTGGGGCTGCTCGCTTGGCATGGGGTTAATCTGTAGTAGAAGCGACTGAATAAAACGGGAACAGACAATCAATAAGAATTACAGAGTAGCAGCTCGGTACACTATAAGCGCCATCCTATCTAGGTCACAACTACGCGCTCCATAGAAACAGCGTCGCGGCGCACGCATGCGCATAATGCATTTTAACGAACTTAGTCGTTTTTCGACACGCTCTCTCCCATAGGCCTATATACGCTTATAGCCCTACCCAGAGGGACGTGTTCAGAAAACGAATCCTAGACGGGCGGTGCGTACCCAGCTTAGCTGGTATGGCCGGTACCCGACCGGTCGATCCAGTGTATATGTGTGTGTGTGTGTGTGTGTGTGTGTGTGTGTGTGTGGAATCCATCGATGGAACCTTTACATATATAATATAGACAATAAAAAGGAAAAAATAGAGAAAGAAAAAAATAAAATAATGGTGGTTATGGTGTAGCATCTACTGGCATTATGTGCATTATTATTTTAGAATTGAGTTGACAGTTTATCTATAAATACATATGTTTGAACTCCCAAACGGCTTTAATTAGTGAAAAATTATCACAACTGTTCCATGACATTAGAAGCCAACTGTTTTCAAGAATATTCCTAATGCATTTAGTGTTGGACTATTTAAAAAAAATAATAGACTGATATTTGTTACGCTTTAGTGTTATCACGAAAACTGGTAGCGATCAATATGGACAGTAGTGCTGTTTACTCTAGCTGTTGAATTTAGTAGTGTTTTATTTTCTAGCTTAGAATATAGATTGACAGAAAATCGTGTTTCTACATGATGAAAGCGTTAAATTATCATTTTAAACAGTCAAAGTGGCTAGCTAAGTGAGGCTTGATAGGTGTTTGTTTACATTCGTTTATAAACCGGAACTCTGTTCGCGCTCGGTGTATTATGGGCTATTAGAATCAAGCAAATTTGTAATGCTTTATCTTCCCACCGTTTCGTTGTTTACTTGCAGCACAACGTCCTAATTACTTATGCATTTAACACATATACGAAGATCAATTATGATTAATTTGATTCGTTTTGAAAGCAAAATCTAAAAAAAGTAAAAAGTTCAGTTAGTAGATCCTTCCTTTGTATAGGAGCACCTCCTTCAGGAGTCATATAGGAGTCAGCACGTACATGAATCAGGTCAATCTCATTAAGTTTAGCTATTCTTGTGTGGTTCAGGACATAATGGTATTGTCTGATCAGGGCTTCCTTCCTCAGGTATGTAGATGGGTTCATGACGAATGTGGTTAGAGTTTCGCTGTGTGACCAGACGTGGATGGAATTTATGGTACACATGTCACAGAGACATGAACGGATTAACGGCATGTATTTCCTCCGGACATCCTTTAGAGCATGGCAAGCAGTTAGGAAGTGGGAGCTGTTTTCTGGTCCCTCGTGGCATAGAAGACAGGTAGGATCAACTTTGTGCTTATTGAACTTTGCCCTGTTTGATTGCAGGATGTAACAGCCGGTTAGGATTCGTACCCAGATGGAGAGTCTACAGATATCACGTGGTTAATGTAGCAATTGCTGGATGTGGTATATGGCAGCTAGCTGGATAAGAGTGGAGAAACTACAGTGATGAGTATATGATTTAGCTGCATGGACCATATTCTGTTAACATTACATTTAGCTGTGCGCTTCCATGGCCCTCTGTCAGGTGGATTTTCAATAAAGTCGTGTATGGCAGATAAATGATATTTTGCGAGGATCTTTCTTATCTCGGCAAACCAGCTTCTGCAATGATTCCTGAAGAGAGTGAACTTCTGCAGGTCAATGCGAGTCTTGATCTGGCAAGCCAAGGATCTGTATGAGAGTTCTGTGAAAGAATCGCTCCAGTAGGGTCAATTTTGCCTTGTTTAGAACTATAGAATGTCCATGCCATGTAGAAGGATCGGAAGTACATAAATCTCAAGTAGATGTAGAGAAGCGAGTGGCGTTATGCCATGAGTGAGTAAGCAGCTCTTCTGCTTTTCTTAGTGTTCTCTTCTGCTGTTGCCTTTGCGCTACTGAGGTAGTCTGTAGAGCTGGGCGGCGGTATTGCCATTGGGATGACGATAACGGTATCTGAAAAATACCGCGATAACTACTAATATCGTGGTATTTGGAATAATTTTGAATATGAAAGGGTAAATATGGCCAATCTATGAATAGGCATCCTTTTTAGATGTCACCAAATAAAATGTTTTTTTCTCGCCTTTTTGCGTTTTACTTTGTCATTGTGAAGAGGAAGATGCGCATAAGTGTCCTTAACTCCGTCACTGTGTGCGCAGGAATCTCCAAGGGAAATCCCAAGGGTCCAATCTGATTGGTTAAAAACATCAATTATCTTTCATTGGTTTTAACCAGGTCATAATCGGATGCAGTGTTTCATGGAGCATGCACGATTAGCTGTTATTATTACTATTGAACGCTTATAATGAATGCTCCACGCGATTAGGCACGTGATAAATTAATGGACAAACCAGGTCTGAAGACGTGATCAGCTGCGCGCGTGTATGTGTGTATAAAGATAACCTGAATTTTTTTCAGCAATAAAATTTTATTCAGAGACTAGTAGATTAGGCCTATATATGATCAGTCATTCATTCATCTCCCCCCCCCCCACTCTTCACTCACTCCATGTAGTTTACAATAAAATAATAAAGCAATAGACAGACAATTAATGTGAGCATACATTACACAATGATGATCGACCATGAGCACTGAACGAGACAATATAAATTGTAAAGATAACATAATAACAACAATGACGGCAATGAGCACTGAATCTTTTCCATGGAAAGCATGCATTGAGCCAGTCATTCCAGTGGTAAATTTTTTTAATTAATTTTCTCTTGGTCTGCAATTGGATATTTCCAAAGATAGCACGATGACGAGACTTTGACACAATCTTCTAATAGAAAAAGTCCATTTGCAGACCAAGAGAAGACTCTCACGAATGACTGACTCGAATGTTGAGCCAGGCATTCTAGTTGTAAATTTTCAAATATAGTTTTCCCTTAGTCCGCAATTAGAGATTTCTCAATACCTATGTTCCAGCATTACAGGCTAGAAATGTCAGCATATTAACTTTAGTTGGCTTTAAGCATGCACGGTGTGGACTGACATTAGCGCCCGATTTGCTGAATAGCCTTTCAGATGGCACACTAGTTGCACAAATACATAAATACTTCCTAGCTAACTTGGCCAAACAAGGGAACTGAGATTCGTTTGATTTCCACCAGCTCAATGGATCGATCATAATGTCTACTGATGGTGTGGCGGAATAACACAATATCTCCTGTTTTGTGGCATAATTGTCAATAGTTGATTGGTTAGGCTGAGTCTTGGGTTTAGAAAACAGCGACGTGAATGTTATTCACTTATTGGCGGGTGGAGGCTGTTCTGAATCATCTACGGGATTAGTAGGATTGTCGCAAACTGAACTCGCGTTAGATGACGGGATGGATAATTCACTATGTAGCTTACCTAATACTAAATCATAATCTGGGTCACTTAAATAGTCCTTCTTAAAACGGGGATCTAAGAAAGATGTAATTTTAATCAGATTCTTTGTGTCAATATCTGAATAGCGACGTAGCATATCGTCCTTGATCCTATCCTTGATGTCCGTCGTAAGTTGATTTCACATTCTAACTTTTGCATGAATGGATATACCACGAAGATATTGACATATTTCTCAGCGCACATCATGTCTGTAAAGGAAGAAATGGGTTCTAAGGCGGTACAGAATGCCTCCATAACTTGCACATCCTGCCAAGATGGCAGAAGGTGTGTGGACTTAGTTTTGACTGAGGACCATTCGAATTGCCGGTTCCTGTTCCACGATCTGTTCTACCATCGCATATTTAGAACCCCATCGTGTTTCACAATTGGCGAAGAGTTGGTGATCCGGTAAATCCTCTTCTGTCTGGGCTTTACAGAGTTCCTTCGGGGTTTTTTCAACTGTGGTGAAATGCACTTGTTAATGTTTTACATAAGCCTACGGCTCGCGACACACGTTTAACCTTAGCAAAACTCGCGATGTAGGTTATGGCCGAAACACGATAGTCGCTTACACGTTAATAGATCTGCTGCCTTTACAACATTTGAGCCATTATTGGATGTTAGACACGCAAGTTTTGTCTCTGACAATCCCCAGTTATCTAATGTAGGTTTGAGTACCTCAGGGCTGTATGATCCTCTGGGAAGTACAGTGTTTGAAGATTACGATTACGTAGTTTCCAATCCTTATCTATAAAATGCACTGTGAATCCTAAGTAAGGCGTCATGCCATGACTTGACCACAAATCTGTCGTAGCTGAGAAATACTGAGCAGCGGGCACTTATAACACACGTTCCCTAACTTCGGCATACATCTTTGGAATCAATACCGTGGACACATGCTTTCTACTTGGTAACAAATATCGACTGTCAAATGCGGAAAGGAGCTTAGCAAATGGTTTGGTTTCGACCATGTATATTGGCGGAGACTGAATTCGGTTACAGACTGTCAAGTGTTTAGATGTTGTGCATCTCTTAACATATGACTGTGCCTTCTGAAACAGTGGCAATTGTCTGTTGTGGTTGTTCTAGTTCTGATTTATGCTTACGTTTCTGAGGTGTGGAACGGCTCTGTGATAGTGTGACGTATTCTGTTGAATGATGCGATTTAAGATGAGACATGAAATTAGACATGTTTCCGGTGTTAGCATTAAGTGATTTGAGGCAGAACTTACATATAGGCTTATCTTCATCTAGAATGCTACTATCACAAGCTGCTTCGAATCCGAAATTAGTCCAAATCACAGATGAACATTTGGGCTTTTTAATAAGCTCCACCACGCATTAAAGGTCATATTTGGAGAAATCCCTTTTATGTACAATTTTGCAAGTATTTAAGGCATTATTGTATAGTAAGTAATAACAAACCAGCTGTATGTGTCTAACATTCACCAAATAGCTAATATTAAGCTGCGAAGTTGGCGTATGACCGAATACACAAAGTTACCTGATGACTTACCTCCCTTGATGTCGAACTCTTCAGCGTCAAGTTATTATATCGTAACGTTGAATATATGCAGCTTCGTTCAACTTCAGCAGGAAATAAGTACAGTGTGGTTGCATTTTCCCGATCAGGCAAAGATAAAAATTGTTTTTTCAGGTCTTATGCCAATAAAAATAGAAAGTTATATATTGATTGATTTTAACCCTGAATAAACAACTGGCCATAGAGTCTAATGCGCGCTCTTACTTAACATACATAATATAGCATACATAGCGGAATAACAGTTTTTTGTTGCTGAATTAAATGCACGTGCCTACATAAAACAGACACACGTAAGTCAGCTAGATATTTCATTTTGTATGAGATCTCAATGCATTTTCTTTAATTCTAACATTTTTGCTGCGGCTATGTAGGCTACATATGGTTTAGGCCTAGAGGGTGGGTGTGTAGTTAGAGTCACGCAAAAACGGCAACAGATACGAAAAACCAATGCGGCAGGCTTTTCTCGGTTTTATGTTTCCAGACATATTTGAGAACACGATTGCGTCAATGGCGATTTTGGCTCGATAGAAATGTGCGTGAACAAAGTTACCCTGTAAATAACAAGATAATTTAATGTACAAGTGTGTGAGTTTTTAAAGCTTAGCATATACTCATTATTTTCGAGACCAACTGTTTGTATGTCTTATCAGAAACCCTTCTGGTTTTACCTAACATGCATAGGCCTGTGTCACTAATAAGATTACAGTTGAATATGCGAAGAAAATAATCGATATTACATGACCATAACAATGGTTGGATGGTGGGGCGGGGTGGGGGGGGGGAGAGGCTGCCAGTTGGGGGAATCGACGGGCCTGCATATTTTCATGTTGATGCAAAGCATATAATTTTGAGAAATTACCACCAGGCTTATTTTTGTCCATCTGTCCATCCATCAACCCATCCGTTAGTCGGTATGTTAGTCTGTTGGTCCACCCGTTCACCCTATACAGTTTGTCTGGGCCATAGTTTCAAGACTTTTATATATATGATCGTGAAATTTGGGATGTTGATGCATCTTGCGGAGATAATGTGCACTATGAAATGTATGTCAATGTGACACTTTTCACAGTTCACTGAACATTACAGAAAATGTTTGTCATTGCTGTATTTTCAATAGTTGTTGTATGGATGCACTATGCAGAAGGTGTGTTTCATATGAAACGTATGTCAATGTGACCTACTTTTCACAGTTCACTGAACATTACAGAAAACGTTTGTCAGTGCTGTAGTTTCAATAGTTTTTGGCATACAGGAAATAAGCGTGTTGTGTGGATACACTATGCAGAAGGTGTGTTTCATATGAAAGGGTTCACTGACCATCACAGAAATTGTTTGGTGTGTGGATGCATTATACTCTCAAGGTGTATTTACATATGCAATGTTAGTCAGTAGGACCTGCCTTTCAAGTTCACTTAGCACGCTTTCACTGAGCATTATAGACAATTTTTGTCCTGGCCATAGTTTCAAGAGTTTCCCTGCAGGGGAGCATCCATTAGTCTACTGATATGCCTTGTTGAAATACAGCCTGAAATAAGCTTTTGTGACTGACTGACTTACTAACAGACAAACCTAGGCGCATGGTGGTTTATTGTCCTGCTACTCGCAGCTAAAAACGGAGGGATACTGCAAAAAGGGCGACATTTACATTAGATTCCTCCCGCAGGGCGGGTGGGGTCGGCAAAATTGTGGACAGAAAGTCAAAGTTGGCGGAATTCGGTATGTTACTTACTCATATGTCTGCGGACTGTGAGGTGCTGTTTACATTGGGCCCTGCCCACGAGTTGGGGATAGCGTTGGGTAGGGGCAGGAATGGTAGAGGGCCGAAGCATGGGGATTTGCGATCGCATGCTATCGACTTCACATTCTAGTTGTTGTTATTACTCACACAGCCAAAGGTAGGTATGAGTAGTGCGGTTGGTGCCGTCTGTTTATCTGTCAGTCTGAATGTTTATTTGTCTGTCTGTTTATCCACACGATATCTTCGGAATTTGAGAAGGAAGAATCACAAAGTTTGGAATATCTATTCATATTATAGACGGCTAGGCAGAAAACTAGAAAACGTTGTTTGACGCAGAGGGCCGGCAACCACTGAAAATACCTTTAGCTATATAGTAGAGAGCAATTCTATTCAAAGCCTTCATATTATAAAAAATTTAAAACAAAAAATAATAATAAAAAAAAAATCCAAGGAAATTGATAAAAATTGTACGTTTTGCATTGAAAAGTACATCTTCACCCAAAATCTTGGCCCTATAAGGCACATTTACGTATTATAACTGAGGCATATACCAAGTTTCATTAAATTATTTTAAGCGATTGTGTATGATAGTGTGCTTACTAGAAAATTTAGAAAATCGTGAGTTTCTGCATTAAAAAGCCCATTTTCACCCAAAATCGTGGACCTATGAAGGTGAATCCTTCAAAAGGCACATCTACCCATCATAAAGAAGCCATGTGCTAAGCTTCATTAAATTATTTTAAACGATTCTGTATGATATGGTGTTTACGAGGAAATTGACAAAAATTTAGATTTAAAAAAAATAAAAAGCCCATTTTCACCCAAAATATTGAACCTATAAAAGTGAATTCTTCGAAAGGCACACCTGCGTGTCATAACTCAGGCATGCACCAAGTTTCATTAAATTACCTGAAGCGGTTCTGTATGATGTTGTTTACGAGATATTGTGGACGGAAAGACAGATGGATGAATAAATAGGTGCACGGCCAGACAGATGGACAGACACAGCGATTACTATAGAGATTTCGCACCTTCCCGTGCGGGGCCCTGATAAGACAATCAAACAAATGGGTTAATATCTAAGCCACATGGTCACAAAATGCATCCCAAAATTTTAGCCATAAATTGCGAACGCAAGTAGTCAGAATCACCAAATTTGACACATCCATCCTTATTATAGTGTCCAGAAGTTATATGGCGGGTCATTAAGTGCATATCAGAATACACATTTTGGCCATAACTCTGGAGGATTGCAAGAAGGCAGTATCACCAGATTTAGCACACATGTTCACATTTGACAGTTTATTATTACTTTCAGTTTGAGGGCAACCAATCCACTATCTAGATCACGGGAGTCACTAAGTGCATTGATAAGACAGCGTGCATAGCCGTGAGTCAGCATCTCCGTCAAGTGCATTCTAGTTATTAATTTTATTGCCATCGCCCGGTAAGGGGAAGAGGATATTGCGGTCGAGTCAGTCTATCTGTCCGTCTGTCCATCCGCCCACCCGCCAATTCGGCAGTCAGCCCGCCCCGTCCGTCTGTCCATCCATGCATGCGTGCGTATATGCATGCATACATCTGCCTCTGTCATGCAGTGTATTTGTGCATGTGTGCTCGTGCTTCGAGTATCTATTAAAAAACCACTTATTCAACGTGGCTCTGTGTCCCTAGAATAATAATGAATAAAGAGTAACGTATAACGAATAATAGACCATGAGCCATGCAATATGGAATGTCATGGGGCACCTGTCGTGTGGTAAAGAATAACACGGAAAAACTGCCATTTGATAAAGAATAACACAAAACATCTGCCATATGATATAGAATAACACATAATAACGAGCCTATGATCATGTCGATAGTCACTTACAGGACTGGCAGTATGATCAGCGAACGAAAAGAAGAAGACATGGAATAACACAGAATAACGGCAATGTGACATGGAATAACACAGAATAACGGCAATATGATAAGGAATAACATGAAATAACGGTCATTTGATAAGAATAACATGGAATAACGAGCCTATAGCATGGAATAACAAGGAATAACGACCTTTGTTATGGAATAACATTGGATAATAGTCATATGATATGGAATAACGCAAACGAACGGCCAATTGATATGAATAACATGGACTAGCAAGCCTATGAGATGGAATAACAGGGTATAACAGCAACTTGAACTGGAAAATCATTAAATTACGTGATGTGGAAAACATGGAAAATATCATGACTAGGATATGTAATAACTCATTTGAAATGGAATAACGGATCACATGAAATAACCAGCCAAAAATATGGAATGGGGGGGGGGGAAGCGCGGCCCTATAGGGTTTCTGGCAAAGGAACGGCCTATAAGCGGGGATCTGGGGGGGGGGAGGCGTCCTCCCCCGGCAAATTTTGAAATCCAGATGCTCTGAGAGGGCATTTCCTGCATTTCTAGGGCGAAATATGGCTCTTGTCCTAAGTGTGGATTTTCTTATTTGCTTTAAGAACATGTAGCTTGGGTGGTGAGAAACACCCAAACTCCCTTTTTGACGGCCCTCTAAAATCTGGCGCCCTAGGCAGTGCCTAGTTCGCCTATGCATTGAGCCGGCCCTGGAGCCGAATAGCAAGGACTAATTGGCAGTTATTCTTTGTTATTTCATATCAGACTAATTGACAGTTATTCTTTGTTATTCCATATCATAGCGTCGCTATTCCATGTTATTCCATGTCATATACGTGTTATTCCATATCATAGGCTCGTCATTCCGTGCTATTCCATATCATATGGCCATTATTCCATGTTATTCCATTCATAAGTTCGTTATTCCCTGGTATTCCAGACCGTATGCTACCGTAAAGTGTGTCACTTCACCACCATGAGGTAACTTCGCCACTAAGTTGATCAAAAGCTTTCAAAAGGAGCGTGTTTGGTGCCATTTGACAGTATGGCTGTCCTGAAACGTATCCCATGTCAAGACGCTTATGATACAACTACAGACCTCAATGCAAATGTTATTGATCTACTCAAAGAGATGAAAGGATGGCCAACCTCTACATCACCAACCAAACTAAAGTGTGGGGTGGGGTGGGTGTGTGGGGTGAGGTGGGGTCGCTAGATGAGAACTTAGCAGACAGACCACCGAGAGCCTCTCAATGATATTCTCCGCATATGGCAGAGATGGCATGGTGCTCGTCACCGGTTTCCCTCCAAAGCACAGGCGCGCTGGTCCCACTGGGAGGCCAGTGGATCCACCTGGAGTTCCGGCTTGATGCTCACCAGCCACTGGCAGGCATCCAGCCGGTCATCCTCAGTGGCCACCTGTGAATGTTCGGCGAGCCTAGGGCCTTCAGTCGTCCTCAGCCACATTCACTGGTGGGGTAAAGTGGCCACCTGTGAATGTTCGGCGAGCCTAGGGCCTTCAGTCGTCCTCAGCCACATTCACTGGTGGGGTAATGGCCGGAACTGAAGATACTCAGATGCTTGCGCCATGGCTATATCCAAGAGCCGGATCTATGTGTCATGGGGATGGGGGGGGGGCCTAAATGCATGACGTCATACTCATGGCCTTCCTCACAGTAACTCTTCGCAAGCCGAGGGATACGGTATGGACGGCCATCTGTTCCTAGCCGGCGAGACGTGAAACCTCCCGAAGAAGTAGTTCCATGTAAAAGGTCACCCACGGGGCCCCATGGGTATCCATTTCCGTGGCCTTCGGCAGACCATAACTGTCCTCTTCTTCCTGCCCAGAAAGATTAGACGCTAAGCTTGAAACTCGGCCTAGGCCTTAGGCTGCTCTAGAGCATTCAATAAGCGAATGCCCGAGGCCATGGCTTTCGCTCCCGGGTCCACAGGCGAGGCAAGCCTCTGCGCCGGACCAACAGGAGCCGTCTCTGGGTCTATAGCGAAAACTGAAGCAAGCTGCGAAGCAACTCCGGGACAAAATCTTCATTTCTCCCATCATCTCAACACGGAAGGCCTCCATGTCTGGCATGAATGCCTTCCTTTTCTTACCACATTCCTTTTTCAGACGCCTCTTCTCGTCTGCTGCCTGGTCCTTCATGTGCCAATTTTAAAAATCAGTGATAACCTCCATCGTCCATGACTCACACACATGTCAATGTAGAAGGGGAGGGGTGGGGGGGGGCGGCCACACGTACTGCACCTATAGGTGCAATCATGAGGGAAAAGGCGGGCCTTTATGAAACGGTGCCAGGCAGGGCATTTGTTCTCAATTACCCTCTGAAATTACACAAATGGAAACACGTAGTTTTTAGTTATGACGAACCAAAAAAACGATTGCAGAAGGCTAATAAGTTCCTATACGGAAAACTTTGACCATCAGATGAAAGATAGGCCAGGGCCATAGAAAAAACTATGGGCCTGACTGAATGTAAACAAACCCTAAAAACTTCTTATTCTTCTTAAAGAAAACAAGGGAGACATTAGAATTTGAACTTGAATACTTGAGAGGCGATTTTAGACTCCACAGCTCAAGAAAAAGATTCATTAGTAAACACAATGAACCTATGCAAACCATCAAGAGAGATAAATAACTCAACACTCAGTCTTAAAATTTCCAAATAATTTTAGAAATTTTTTCTCCGTACTAAACCTCAGAAGACAACTGAAGAAGGACTACAACAGCAATACCTGATCCTGAATCAAAAACCCTGTGGTGGGGGGAGAATGCGGAAAAAGTACTTCTTATGGTAATAATTCCCTCTGCAAACTCATAATAAATTATTTGGACCCAGAAACCAAGTATAAATATTGTTCAAATAAAGGATACACTTCAGAAATCAGCTCATGTGTCTGAAAATACAAAGCACAACATGCATTCGCTAATATATAGGCGTTCCCCAAAAAGAGCTAGCCTAATAAAGACGTATCCATGAGTTAGCGCGAATCCTGGAAACACCATCCGAGTCAACACGCAAATATTTTATCAATAAATTTACTAAAGTACACCTGATGGCTTGGACCGGGAGCATCCTCTGGCGACTTGGCAGCGCCAGACATACTAATATTAGTCAAAATAAAGTTGCAAAACAACTTAAAGCTTCATAAAGATCGAAAGCAAAAGCAAGGCTAGAAAGCGTGTTGCAATGGCAGGTCAATATTTTAGAATGAGAATGACACAGCCCCGCCCATGCATGAGTTTGGGCCACACATCCGCTGGTCTCAGTTGAGCAACCTGCCCAGTGGGGGCGGTTTCTTTTTAATTCTGAGTACTGTTGAAGCTAGGTCGATATTTATGAAATATCATAGAGTATCAGGGTGGTAAGTATACTCTTGATGTAAAAAAATGGCTGTCAAAGCATTTGACCTGCTGAGTTCTCTATTCCAAACAAACTTTTTTCTGCTCTTGCTATATATAGTTTCATACGAGACCCAAGGTCGCTAATACTCACGAGGCATTCAGGCCAGTGCCCAACAGTTTCTTTCAACATAAACAATGCCTACAAGTAGCAATTAATCCTTAAAACTTGAATACAGTTTAAATTGTGTTTGACAGCCAGTAACAATAGGGTGCACTAACATTTTTTCATAAAAAATTGGAGTATCCGTAAAGCTATAGCATTTTCATGAATTTTCTAGACATTTCTAAAAACTTCAGGAATGGGACAGAAAAAACTTTTTTTAATCTACCAGAATAAGGTTCTTTAGAAGCAAATTTATAAGAAATTAGTTCAAACGGAACGATTTTATATCCAGCGCATCCTTTAGAAAAGTCAAGATTTCCACCAACAAAACTATACAACTAAAACGTGGAACAGGAGGCTCAGGAGCCTAACTACATGTAGCTTAAATGGCATAATGGAAATATAGCTTATATTGGCACCAAATTGACAGATCAGCTTTAGATTTAGTAGTTTTAATTTGAGAACTCAGCTGATAATCACCAGCTACATTTACAGCTTCTCTTGAACAAGCAGGAACATTTTAGATAATATGGTAAACTCAAGTTTCTCAATATTGGTTAAAGCTCTCGTGTCCCATTAAATATAGACCCTTTTGCACGAGATATGAGAGGCCTGCCGAGTTCTCTTCAATTTATCCAGTATGCTATGCTACCCAGCATGCACAACTACCCAGCATGCAATTCACTGACTCCATAATCGTTGTAACTGTTGGATGCCATATTCGTTTAGTCTAATATCTGTATAGGACAGGCTTTCTCAAACAAAACCAACCTGCCTGCACATTGCAACTAATCATTTGTCCTCCAGCTCTGGAAGCGTAAGCACGCATGCAGGACGTATTCATGGCAGCACTTTCCACTTTCCACAGCCTGCATTTCAACACTATTCAGTGCAATTGTCTGTATTTCAAGCAAAATTGGAGTAAGTTTTTATATATACTTTGACAATAATTTGCGTGAAGGTTGTTGCTATCAATGACAGCAACATTGATAATGCGATTTCTATCTGCTACAAATTTCATACTAATTTGAATGAAAATTCTTGCCACAACATTATAGCTTTCAGTCTACATATAATCTACATGTGGTGTGCACATACCAGTTTCCCGGATATTGGCTAGATTCTTTCCTCGGAAATCGTGGATTGTACCATTGTCCATCACCAACAATACCCGTGAAACATTGGAACGCTCTAAGATGGCTGACTGCAAGCGATATACATTCATATGAATATCAAAACTATGCCCCATGTGGTCCGCTAAAATTTTCAACTCAGCACCCGTCATATCCATAATCTGAAACTCTATAAAAAACCTACTTATTTCTATAAAAACATACTTGATGAAATTGCTGCAAGAAGATTTGAATTTACCAAATAGTCTGTAGACATGGTAGAATCTTTGTATTCTATGTCTTTATTTAATTTGTAATGACCCTTAGCAATAGGTGGCATGCACATGTCTTCACGTAGTATATGTAGTAATGTACTAAGACAATGGAGGTCTTCCGTCCCTAGTGCAATTCTCAACACACGAGGTTTAGGGGTGTGCGTGTGTCTTTATCGCTCACTTTGCATAACTGGCTTGACTGGTTGATGGGAATACGTACCTACAATGTTATACTTGGCATATGGTTGCTAGCATCTATGTTACATGTAAGTGGTCATTTAATGACCCTAATGAAAATGTCAAATTAAAAACATCAACATTTGGATTAAAGTGTCAAAGTCATATTCAACGGGGCCTAAAACTCTTACATCACCATTTTCGCAGTTAAATTCCATAAGTAACAAATGTTAAATTTGTATTACATGTATTCGAGTGATGGGCAAGTTTTTAAATGTATCAACTTGCCTCAGACAGACTTGAATGACACTTAGGCCCTGAATACAGTTCCCAAGTTTTGCCCCGTCCCTTCAGCAGTTCTGGAGAAGACATTCATGAAAAATTTTGCTCAGCGAATATGACCACCATACAGATACACTTGAACAATCTTAATCCAGCCAGGATTTACAATATTTGGCCATTAACACATTATGGAAAGTTATCAGAAATGTCAAGACCTTTGCAAACAAACCAGAACACGATCGCTACACTTATTATGTCTTGGCCCCATCCCAGCCAAAATCTTTCATGCAAAAACTTTAATGCAAATGACGTGCTGTGGATCCCGCTAACACCAAAGCTGATGCCGGAAAATTAATCCTGCAGTATCGCTTTCCCTACGTGGCGAAACAAAAAATTTCTGCATATTTATTTTCAAGTAATTAATTGAAAATAATTTAATTTAAGGTTGTTATTGTACAGAGACAGAAATGGCCTACAGTCAAATTAATTTCAATGTAATCTGTGTAATTATTGAAAACATGTAGATATTCTGAGAGAATGAACATGATTAATCTCGGGTGAAAATACCTCGCAATATTTGTTTTAATAATAAAAGTCTATAATTTCAGCCTTGAATGATATAACACTGTTATGCGATTGTTGATTTTTCAGTTTTAACTACATTATTTTGGTATGAGTATACTGTTATAGGTATAATGCTTATTTCAGTATTATGATCAGTACATTGTGAAACCCTAGGTCCAATTGACATAAATGTTAAGTGCCAGATATTTTATGACAACACAATGTTAGACCTCAACATCATTAAAAATGACGAGGCCCAGGGATCTTATCACCCACTAAATTGACAAACCAGCATTTTCTTCAAAGGCTGGAGCATTATAAAGAATCTGGAAAATTCCTCTTGAATACAGTTTAATCAGCAGTTGTTGTCAATGATACCTGCCAAATTAAGCGAGCCTTAATTTGGCAGGTTATCTTATAAGTGGGTCTGGAGAAGTTGTTTTTGCGGAAAGTAGGTAATCTAAGAAGGCTGTCACACCAACATAACGTATAAATTTGGTTCAGCTAAAGCCCTAGATAACAGTTTCAGATCAATCACCCAAGTGGATTAAGAGATTTTTGAAAGCAATTCTAAAAATAGCACAAACTCAAAGATGGCCACTGGCCAATTGGCTTCATTTGAAGAGGTACAACGGCATCACAACGGATGCTCACTTGGCATTCAGGCCAGTGGCCAACAGTTTTTTAGCATAAACAAAAAAGCGATTTTGCATGATACTGTAAGTCCACCAGAATGGTCAACCTGCCCGGAATATGTACTGCCCTCAGAGAAATACTTTTCTCCTTGCACCAGCACAGAAGCCTGGATACAACCATGTGTCATGGTGCTATTAGGCCAGGTATAGGAAATTGTGTGTGAAGTTATATAGTATTGATCTTAACCAGCATAAATTAGAATGTTCATAATTGTGACGAACTGAATCACATGAAATCAAGCATGACGATGCTAGGAGTATAGTGGATAGAGGATACTATCCCAATTAATAGCCAGGACAATTAAAGCGTCCCAGCCTGCAACCTGGACCTAATAAACCACAGTATTCCGAAACATGTATATGCTGAACTTTTATATATAATAACATACTTATGAAAATGCATGTTTCTAATCCGATAACTGTTTTCATTCTGAATTGCCATAAACATAATTTCCCATAAACATGATTTCAAGACACTGCCATAAGAAACCTGCATATTATTTTGGAAATAATTTGACTGAAAGTTGTTGCTGCCTCAAGAAGCAACTTTTCTGAATTTGTTAGAGTAAAATACTGTCAGCACGTATACAGAATGAGTGGTTAATTATATTTATTTCATTGAATTGCATAAATCTGGTATTCACAAAAGTACTATTAGTAAAACCTGATTCTTTAAACAAATTATTAATGATTTTGTCCATGTTCTGAATTTATTTCGAACATATCTCTTGACTACCTGTTTGTTGACTTTAACGACCATCAGCTATAAAATGTAAATGAATTTGTATATTTGACAGATAGAGTGAGTGAGAGAAACAGTGAGAGTCATAGCTAGAGATAGAGAGATAGATAGATAGTAGGCAGAGATTTAAGCCAGAATAGTAGATAGATATAGCGCTATTAGTTTGTATAGAAATTTTGTATCAACATCAGTCTGTGTATAGTTAATTTAAAATTATTAAAAGTTGAAGTCATTTATTATTTGAAGAACCGTCTTGTTGAATACTATTGAAGTGTCTTCACCCATTTTCGCCTGCCACCTCATCCTGGCTATTGCTGAAGTGTAACAGAGTTATTGCCACCCAACTAATCCCCCGTGTTTCGAGATGGAAATTAGCCTCGCTATATATGCACAACCCTGGTGTTCTGGTCCCTCCCTACTTGTTCAGGTAACATACCACCGTCGGACCTCACCAACACAACCTTGCGCAGAACCAAGTGGAAATGGCGGAGAGCTAAACCCACGGGCAACATCTTCATGATATGTTTCTGAGCATGGCTCCGATCCCAGTCTCTGGATACCGTCAGATCTCCCAGACAAGGCCACCACGCACCCCAGTGACACATCTGTATAGATTGTCACTGTGTCTTTGTTCATCCACCACTTTAAGTGATGAATGGATGGCTCTCTGAGAATGATTAAAGTTCCCAAAGCTGTCCTTGCTCTGAGACATTAGATACAGTTGAAGTGGCCTGTGTTTCAATGCTGCGGAGGGCACCACCGGTTCCATGGATACCAGAAGAGCTGGAATCCAACTGTCTCGTTTCAGAGACTTCAATACTGACATTAGTGTCTCTATCCTGCCCTGGGACGGGTAGACTACGCCTGTTTGAAGATCGAAGATGTCCAGGTAGACAAATTTAGGAGTATGTTCTAGACTCGACTTCTTGAAACTTATAACCCAAACCAAGTTCTCTATGACATTTGCGACAAATGTGTTCTCTTGAAGAGTTGTTGGGCTTGACTAGCCAGTCGTCTGCATTGTATGTACACATGGAGAGCAACATTCCTTCTGGAATGGAACAGGACAGTCAATGCGAGGACCACTTTTGTGAAGACCCGAGGAGCCGTCGTAATACTGAACGAAAGCACTTTGAATTGCCAAATCCAACTTTGGAATGCAAACCGCAGGTACTTTTGAAACCCTTCTTTTATAGGAATATGGAAGAAAGCATCTTTTAAATCTATTGATGTTGTCCACATTCCTTGTGACAACCCTGCCATAACCTTTCTGATCGTTTAAAATTTTGGAGACAGAATGAAACGGTTTACCCAGCAAAACTTCCCACTATTCCTCTCGGAAGGGGGTTGTTTCGGCTTGGAAGTCTTTTGTTGCACAGTAGACCCAGATGTTGAAAGAGCGTTCAGCTTCCGCCCCAAAGCCCTCTGCTGTTCGTTTTTTCGATAAGTCTCAGTGCGAAGACGAAGCCTCTGATTGGCCTTATCTTTCTCCGACTGTGCTGTGCACCTGTCTGCATTCTTTATTGGGATACTCACTGCACTACCCAAAAAAAGCTCCAGGCCAGATGAAGGTGAGCTCAAGAGGTAGCTCCAGTCTTAAGATGGTCCAGGATCATCCGCTGGCAGAGACACAAGCACCACACAATGGTGCGCTAAGGAGTCCCGGGATAATTGCCCAGCATTCTGAAACGCATGCCCCACCTCTGTAGGGATGGGCTCGCCAGCCTCTCTCACAGCCATACTGGCTTGTGAAGGGCTTCTTGGTGCGACATGGCGGCCATAGCCGTCCTGCAGGCACCCTCAATCGACTCCAACTCGGTGAAAGCTGATTCCATTTGGGGATGAACGGAAGGTGGGGCAGACTTAGGCTTGCCCTCTTTCTTCCCCGGTTGAGGAGCTGGTGCCAAATCCGGAACCTAGACATGCTTCAGAAACTCCCTATTGGGAACATGATGCACTTCCTGACTGCCTTAGAAGTCTTAGGCAAACTAGTCACATTGAGCTTTAGAAGCGCAATACTAAGTATGTGCCCCAGGTCTGCAGACAATGGAATGGCACCTACCTGACTAGTCGTCCTCCTCAGGCTCTGAATTACCTCAGGACTACAGTCCCATAATTAAGGCGAAATGTCCACAGTGGACGATGTGGACGACTGGTTGTCTCTAAACTCGTGATTTTCAGCCATGAATTTAGAAGCGACCACCCGTGTTGCCTCACGGGCGCAAGCTTTCCCTGGCAGTAACAGAGGGTCGGCTGTTTCTGACGAAGGGCGCTGAGCGGTGACTGCCTGGTCACTCTCGGCAGCTGTCACCACAGTATAAGATTCGTTATCTCCAGAATCCTCCATCGCCAGAAGAGATGAGTCCCACGGCAGGTCGTCAGGACCGGATGGTCCTGAAACGACCAGGCCCCCGGCGTCCGTGCCAGCCACGTGCTGGATGTAGATCCCATCGGATCTTCAATGGACCTAGTAACCTCGACAAGACGTCAGCGCACGGCCCAGTCAGCGCACGGCCCAGAGGAATACGGAAACTGGACGGTACAGGAGACCGAACAGTTTCCGATTCCTGCAACACAGGAATCGACCGATCACCAAGCAATCATTCCTCCTCGGCATCTCCCATGACAGTGTCATTTGAGTCGTTTACCAGAGCGGTGGTAACTGGCCAAGCCGGGAGAGTCGGAAAACACTGTGGTGGGTCCAAGCAGGACTGCCACCGTGGTACTACTAAGCTCAGATACTTCCAAGCGGGTACCTGATTCCTGAACCTGCGTCTCCATACGCTCAGCTAGTGCAGAGTGAGGACTAGCCATAGACCAGAATGACTGCTGAGATACAGGCACCCGTGCCAGTGGAAACAGCTTAGCCATCCAATCGGTGAGAGGATGCTATAGCGGACACCGATTCCTGCACCTCATCACGGACCTGGGTGTATACATTGGCCATCACCACCGCCAAGGCATTCTCCATATCTGAGCTGGATACAGAGTTAACCTTGGCCGCATGATCTTCCTGAATTCTCTCAAACTATAACATGAGGGCAGGCGCCTACGCAGAACACACATTACACATATCATCCGATGAACCTGTCGAACAAACCGGAGACGTGACCAGGGAACAGGCTGACCATGTACTGGCCATACCTTGAGCAAGGAATGGATGGCACCTTCTTGCCTTTATCCCCCTTCTTCGAGCTGCCCTTGTGGGACTATAACACACAAAACAACAGGGCAACAATTATAATGCTGTCCGTCAACACACCCATGATACATGTACCCGACGCATTAACGTACATAACATTTTTTAATACCCATGTGAAATAAACTAATAATAAGTCTACAACACAGCCAAGAACATTCATACCTATAGAAAGGAGTATGAACATGAAAAAATGACTGAAAATAGCAGGCCCCGTCCTATGAGTTTATTAATACACCCTTAAGGACAGGGGTATCGGTAAGACATTGACTGAGTTGCAATGGACACTAGTGAGAACGGCAACTCAATCTAACCTACTTCAGTCATTCCATTACCAGATGAATGGATTCCCACTCTAAGCCTAGGCATCAGCTGGTACTACCGAATGACAACACCACAATGCGTATAAAGAATTTTTTTTAATTCTGCATCGCAGACACCAGTTTTCAATACAGTGTTTCGATCACGAAACTAGGTAAGCATTTCATACCACAAAAGATAAATACTGCATAGTAGGTCCCTAAAAACCTCAAGTCATTGATAAAAATAAATATCTGATTTGCAAATGCCATGAGAGATTCAATCGGTTGGACTGGCATTACGAATATTGCATCATCTAGCATTTAAGCGAGTATCCACTAATTGAAAGCCAGATGCTAAACGATTCCAACCGAACAAAATGGTGATCGATTCTTTCAACCATTCCACTTCACATTTTTCAAACATCAATAAAAATCTAAAGGCTCTTTACAAGAGCAATACAACCTTGCGTGGTGGGTTTTTTCCTTCTTGCGACATGATAGAATTCTACATAAATCTGTGGATGTCAAAGAAAGGTACATGTATATGAAACACTTTAACCAAAATTGCACAACATGACATGGACAATGACACCGCTGCAGGAAAAAGTAATCCCTATGTCTCACTTTTCCCTATGGGGTGAGACAACAAGAGACCTAAGGGCCTTGGGTGGTATTCACGAAGGGAACTTATGACGCATGTCCGTCATAAGGACTTAAGACAGTCATGCGTCTCAAATCGATATTCATGAAAGGGTCTTAAATTAAGACGCCTCTTAAAGTCATATTAACCTAGATGTATGATGTCCTGCTACCTGACTTAAGTTGCCGTCATATCTCATTTTTGGGACATACATATAGTGGCAGTGGTTAAGGTAAACTCGCGGTGTTAGTGCTAATGTTAACACCAACACTTGACTTCAGCATTTGTATCAGTGTTAACACCAATTTTGGTGTTAACGCTATGTTAACACCAAGTGTTAACATCAAATTTGGTGCCAGTGTTAACTTCAGACATGTGTTTACCGTGATTTTGCCATGGCTTATTTCCGAGTAAAAGTCAAATAATTATTCATATAGACCTAAACAAAATACTAGAAATACCATGACGTACATGTCGAGCCCTAAGGATATAGGCTGACTCTAAATTAACGTGAAAGTCGAAAAGCGTAGTGCTTCTAGATGTAATCATGACATAGGATAATAACTATAAAGTTTGAGTGATATGGGATAAGCCCTTGTTCAATTAAATGTGCACTGAACTTTCATTTACAGTACAGATCTTAGTTAGCTTTACTGTTTGACGAAGCAAAAACGAAACAAAAATGCGTCTTTTTCGCGTCAAAAAGTGGAATCGGTCTATAGTCTGTCAACAACCCGTACATATAAATTTAAATTGCAATTGGAGCCGTATATGTGTTAAGTACATGCATCGCCTTTAGCTTTTTTGTGGCTGTAAATGATAATTGTCAAAATGTCATCATCGTAATTTTGTATAAAATGGACGTGTGTGAACTCCGCACCTGGGTATTCTTTACTGAGTATGAAGCTAGTGTGATGACTGTGCGTATATTTTAATAAATTTTCAATCCACAATTTCTTTTGAAATCTGGATGAATAAACCAAGATATTCTCCGAAATGGGTTTATTACAATATAGTCTAATTTGAGCCGACGTAATAGGCATAACTTTTTAGAACAATATATGCACCAGTGCAACTAGTGTTATGCCAAATTTGTCTTATAACGGAAAGGGAAGCGATTTACAAAATCTGCAAGCCTGACATTCGGTTGTTTTCGATTTCGCCATTTCATACATAATATGTAACCGAAAATCTCCACTTTTACATAGACATGCACATGCGTACATAGTTGTTTTACCCGTGCCTGGGGTGCGTTCAGGACCGCGAAAAACGTTTTCCGTTATTAACTGAACACTGTACTGCGTAGAACGCGAACGTTCGCCAAACATTCGCCTTCCTGAACTCACTCCAGGAGTATCCGAGTACATAACGTTATTACCCGTTTTCGGCAACGGGTAACACCGTCTGATTGGTCGAGAATACACGCATATTTAATCAGATCTAGCAAAGATGCGTCAACTGTTTAGAAAATAACATATTTTGTGTGTGTGCAATTCATCAATCTACGCACATTTCGTGTACGCCACAGACTAAAAAGTAGACAGATAACACGGAATAAACTGCCAATCAGAAAGTGTGATGCCTATATATTTGACCGCTTCGGCATCTTAACTCAGGCTTTTTTACTGACAGTGCTTGAAGTTAGTTATCTCGAAAACTGTAAACAAAGACATGCGTCGATGATCGAGTTTATCGGATTGTTTATCTTCAACATTGTTTTTTCGCGACCAGGACGAAATGGATATAACATATATATTTTGTGTCTGCGGCTCTCTTGCGACAATCAATAACTTTCTCATTATCGGTGACATCACATTTACTAAAACAAGAATGATAATGCAGGTTACTGGGCCAATATTGGCCTAGCAACCTGCATTATCAGGGAAGTAGGCCCCAAATCTAAACCAATGAATTATCACATTTCACCCATTTGAACCTGAAATCCCAGAATTCCACTTTTACGGTCATTATATAAGTATGATGTTGAATATTTTGAAAGCAATTTGACTAGAAGCTGGCTTTCAGTCAAATTAGTTTCAAAATATTCAGCAGAATTTTGACACATTCGTAACAAATTTATTATTTTCTATTGTCGTTTGAAATTATTAATGCGATAGTAGAAGTACTCCCTTGTTGGAGGCGATATTCCCACCCTGTATTATATTCATAGAATCACAATGACGTCATCACAATCAAATTTCCCATAATACCCTGGGAGATACGCCATTTTCAGAGGGGCTAATTTAACATTACGAGCAATGGGCCGAACCTTAATTACATTTTCTTTATATTAATTGCGAAATTCACTCATGATTTCATGTTTTCTGAGACCTGACAGGGTTATTACAGATTCTCAGACACAGGATTTAATGGGTTGAACATCAAGGAAAATGTAAACAAGGAGTTTGTATGGGCAGTCCTCTTTAGCATATAGTAAGTTTGCCCCAACTTTAATGGTGGCCGAATTCAAGATTCCCGGATGTGCGAAACTATGAATAATGTGTTTGATTTCTGCGGTAAAGTCTGAGGGCGGTGTATGACCATAACAGCCGCTGTCAGGTCATAGGGCCTAACAGTACATGTATATAGTATATTACTGGCTATATATTGTGATATATATTTTAAACCAAATATCACTCATCGTGGCGTTGTAAATGTGGAATCAGACACTGATAGTAATGGTGAGACAGCTAATGTGTGGGACAGTGAATCTTTTGATGATGACTTGTTTGACGATGAGGAAGCCACCACTACTGGAGAGACTTGAAGCTGGTACACTACAGATTGAGTGAACTTCTCCAATCAGTGACAAAGAGTTTGCCCTGAAGTTTGGGCTATTTTGGTGCATTCACCATGATCATGTGTGCCGTTTGAATTTAATTAACTGTTAAAGTTTGTTTTATTGAATTAGCTCTAACTAACATGATTAGATATACCAATAACATACCAAGAGTTAGTAGTTAGTCACTGTTATAAGAATTGTATATTTTAGCAATTGACCCTTTAACACTCCAGCTGGTGAAAACATGTTCTGTGGTGGCCTTGAGAAATGTCCATATGCAGAACAAGAATTATTTTTTTACCGTGACTCAGTGAGTGGTCAAAACTGGCCTCTGAAATCAAATTGTCTTGAGAAATGACCATTTGCAGGCCAAGAGAAGACTATTTTAAGATTTTACCACAGGAATAACTGGCTTAATAACCAAGCTAGTCATTACAGTTCTAAATGTTAAAAAATTGCCTTGGCTTGCAAATGGGCATTTATTAACCTTTTAAAGGTCAAATCAGCCATAACCAGCTTCTGCCAGTGTTCCTGAGAAATGCCCTTTTGCTGACTAAGAGAATATCATTTTTTGAAAATTTATCATTGGAATGACTGGCTCCCAGAATACTCTTGATCAGCAAATTGACATGAGACAATTGGAATTTTCTTGACCAAATTTACCCATTAAAGGGGTCAGCAGAAATTTACATTTTCTTGACAAATATTGGACAGTAAAGGGTTGTAAAGCTGGAGCTTTACTTACCTTTGACTACCTTGTTCTGCTGTTCACAGTGGGAAAAAATTCTCAATCCTTGTTCCACTGAAGATCAAAGAAATGATGAAAACACCATACAACCTTTACTTACATACAGTAAATAAGTCAAACCAGGTCATTTTGGATTTGATTAAATTGTTTATTCATTCACTTAAAAAAGTGTAATGTCATTGTTATTGAATGCTGCCGTATTGATATAATGCAGAGTTTGCTCAAACAATCACCAACACAGACAGTAGCGCAAACCACCACTGATTACCAGCATGAGCAATATTATATAGGACCAAGATTACGTTTACTTTACTGTTGATTTTGAGATTTGTGCTAATATCGATGATCAATAACAATACAAGTCCAGTCTCTAGAACAAAAGTAAACTATCTTGGTCCTATATAATATTGCCCATGCTGGTGATCAGCGGTGTTTTATGGGTATGCTACTGTCTGTGTTGATGAATGATGTTGCTGGTCACAGGTCATATATTACTGATAGTGGTCTTTAAAATTTGTGTCCTACTGTTCCAGATTTTGTACGTTTATTTTTGCAACATTAGTTTGTGGTCTGGCTATGTTTCAACAGTAGCTGAAATAGAAAGTGAAACAAATATGATAACACAGGGAGTTATAAGCATTACATAATGGACCTTCCAATTTTATCCATCAATCATGATGTCATAATCAACTACATGATGCATAAGGATGACAACATAATCAATGACATAATGAATGACCTAGATAAGTTCATCAATCTTCACAGACACTTAATTGATGACAGACTATATGTATTCTATTTAACCCTTTAATGGACAAATTTGGTGAAGAAAATTTTAATATCCACTTATTGAATGTCCAATTAGAAGAGGCCAACAGAATGCAATTTTTGAAAATTTTTGACAAATTACTGGCTCGGTCATTGAGCCAGTCATTTGTGGTGAATATTAAAAAATACTATTCTCTTGGCCTGTAAATGGACATTCCACAAGGCCATAACAGAGGCCAGTTTTGGTCGGCATGACCATTAAAGGGTTAATAAAAATGATGTCGAATATTTTAAAACTAATTTGACTGGGAGTTGTTGCTGTCATATCAACAGCTTACATGTATAGTTTTCAGGAATTTGAGATTCAGAGAGTACAGAGATCGATCCCAATGCATGTAAAGCTTGGGTGGAGCTTAGCTAGAGATGGGCGGGGCATAGCTAAAACTGGATTCCTCCATTGGGCAAAACTATAAGTAAGACTGAGCGGTGGTAGTGAACATCTGACCTAGCACTGTAATAGTAGCATGACAAAATAGCAATCTATCTGTGTTGGTACAAGTACATTATGTAATAAATTATTTAAAAGTGTACCAACACAAATACTGATACTTTTTTGGCATGGTGGTTACAACTCAGGTGATGTGAAGTTTGAAAGAAAAAATTCTATGGAAACTAGTAAAAAAAATATTTAAATTTCATAGACAACAAAACAGCCCTTAAGCCTATTTATACCTAGAAACGCCTCAGCTGCTCTCGGAGAGCATCTAGACTTCAAAGTTTTCCGGTGGAGAGTTGGTGTTTCCAAGTGAGTGACCGCTGACGACAGTGAATCGCGCATGTCAGGAGAGTGAAAGACTGATTCAAGTCAGACCACCAATGACCGATAGGAAAATATATATTTGCAGAATAAGAGAAGACTTTTTGAAAATTTATGACGAATGACTGGCTCGGTTATCGAGACAGTCATTTCAGTGATAAATTTTCAAAAATAGCCTTTTATTGGTCTGCAAATAAATATTTCTCAACACCACTGCAGAAATCGGTTTTGGATGATATGAGCCGGGTTCTGCCGATCCGGTTGCTTAGTGGGGTGAACTGTCCCACTTCCTCAAGAAATCGTGAACTGTCCCACTTCCTCAAGAAATCATGGGTCATTTTGACAAATGTTGGATCAAGTACATACATGGAAGATATCTGTGTCCTAAAATCCATTAGGCCAATGAACCATGTGTGAAGGTAATGATTGGATGGTGTGAATTTTAGAGCACTAAATGGTGCAAGGGCCCTGCCTCCGCAAAACCCTGCATGAGTGTTAAAGTGTTATAATAATAATAATAATAATAATAATACAGCATTTGTATAGCGCCATTTATCAATTTGACTAATTTTCAAAGGCGCTTCGGTACATATGTGTTTTTAGTCTTTCTTTAAGTTTCTCCCTAGAGCTTATCGTTTTAATATCCAGTGGTAGGGTATTCCAAAGTTTTGGCGCGACGATGCTGAAAGCTCTGTCTCCACATGACTTCAGATTGGATCGTGGAATGTTTAGCAGGTGTTGATCTGTAGAGCAAAGAGCACGGTGCGGATGGTGGGGCATAATGAGATCCTTCATGTATTCTGGAGCTTCATCGTGCATGCATTTCCATGTTAGGAGGATAAGTTTGAAGTCAATTCGTTGACGGACAGGTAGCCAGTGGAGGTGTTTCAATACAGGGGTTATGTGATCACGTTATGTATATGATGTCATAATGAATTACATCATATGTAGGCTTTTGAACTTTTAACAGTCAGTTGTACGAATTGTATGTCTTTACTATTTAGTAAATATTCTGTTGAATATTTAACAACAGACCCCAGTCAAATTACTTGAAATTAGTTTCAAAATATTCAACAGGTTAGCTGTATCTATAGTTATCATAAAATTTGGAATTCAGGATTCAAAGTACATACTGATCCCAACACACGGTTGCACGGGGCATAGCTAAAAGTGGATCCATCCATTAGAAAATCTAAATTTCTGTTTTATCCTCATGCCAATTCCAGCTTTTGCTATATTTAACCCTTTCACCGACAGGTCCTGAAAACAATGTGGCATGTTAAATGATGGTGGTAGCCTAATTTCTCAATCCGAAAGAAAATTTAATTTTGGTATGATGACGTTGAATTAATTACCTACTTACCTTTAAAATCTGGAAGTCCTTTCTTTATCTCCATGTTTGAAAAAATTAGGATACATCTTGTAGATATCGGATGGTCCGGTGGGGAGTCATAACCCTGTGGACATCTTATATTTGCGAGTAAGACCTCAGTGAAATTGTCTTTGAAAGTACCAGGTGAGCTAATGAACGGAGTAACATTATGATAGCATATATGTGCGCGCACTGGTTGACTGTAACAATCGAAACTGTAGCATTATATTCATCCAGTATTGGAACAGAGTTGGTATAGAAACAACGGTTCTGAATTGATGAAATTTGTCAGTAGTTGAGGATAAAAGCTGTGGCTGGGGATCGGCACGCACGTTTATAAGGTTCAGCAGTCGTTTCAGCCCATAGTTTTGAAATATTAGAGGGACAGGAATCAGAAAGGAATCGATAGGAATCGAGAGGATTAATAGGAGACAGACTGACGAGAGTGTTGACAGTTAGCTGTCAGGCTCCATCAAAACAAGTAATAACAACACCACCTGGCAGTGAGATCATACAGCTCATGTGCTTATTAACGTTCGGTTCCTACAGGCCAATACAGGATAGGCAATGGATAGGAAACGAACATTTAAGCGTCATGGGTGAATCAAGTACACAGTAGAAGTTTGTGTATAAACTAAATGTCAATCAAAAACAGGATATCTAAATCGAGACGAATTTGTATATCAAGTATATGTCAATCAACGAGTAGCATGATACAACAACGGATGAGGTCTCATCAAATCAGAAACAACACAAACCGCAAAGACCTAGAGTAAGGCACCCTCCCGTAACGGGAGGATCAGAGTTTTGATTGGTCAGGATGACGTCATAACCAATCGGGGTATGATCGAAACTCTGAAGGGAACAATGATAGAATCGAAACTCAGGAGAGTATAAAAGGGGCACTTTGCCTTTTATCGGGAGTTCGGGTCCGTATCCTTGGTTCGCATCGAAAAGCTAGCTCTGAATAAATTGGAGTAGGAGTTAGCTAGTTATGTTGATAAATTATAGCAGACCTGTCGTGACAGGGGGTAATATATATCAACGTTGGATAGGAAACAGAAGTTTTAAGTAAAGTAGTTAAAATTTAGTCAAACTCTTATAAGTATTATCTTTTCAGTAGTGGCAGTAAAAGCCACCCTTAGTATAGTGTACAGTTAGATTTATTAAAATCAGAACCTTGATATCCTCAAGGCAAGAGTTTTGTTGTGATTATTAATTCTGGAATCTACGGAAGACCACCGTAGCGTACCTGCACGTTCTGGTAATCAGTCAGATCAGGCCTGGATATCAATTACAAATATCGTGAAATTCATCTATAAACGAGGCGAGCTGATATCCATCTCTTTCGTTCTCGGTAAGGTAGGTTGTCGCAGCAACCTTACGTACAAGCCTTATCCAAAACGGAGGGACTTCATAATCAATTATACCAGCTAAGAACATATAAGTAGCATCGAATCTTGAAGATACACCAAAAATCTTCAGTGGCTTCAACTGCCAGGATCCGGAATTAAAACAAACAGTGAGTACGTAAGAATATATGGCCCAAGAACAAGGGGGACGACCAATGACCATAGTGGTTAAAGACGTGGCTGACAGAGTAGCAGTATTCTTAGAAGTAGCCCAGCGGTCAGAAAGCTGTCAGGTGACGCAGCATAGGGAGTACGGGAATAATTCTGTTGCCAAAATAACAACTGCCATCAGTTGCCCCGAGCATCTGAGAGTGGTGAGGGTGGTCATTAGCATCCATTATAATTAGCAACGACAATGGCAACGCCAAGAGGACATCCCGACCCAACGCTACCGCCAATAGATCGACACCCGCCAATGGAACTTAGGCCCGAGACTTTAGCCACCGTACAGGCGATGGGGATGGCCATGGTGGGGGCAATTGTAGCGAGCAGTGATCGACGGGAGACTGCCCGGGTATACCGCCGGGAAATACGAGATACAATAGACAGGATACAGCCGTGTGACGGGGTCGTGCCTGAGGAGATGCGTGCATTTTTGGAAGAAACCAAGAGGGCATGTGTGGCTAACGAAGGAAGGCTGGAGGGGATCCCAGCATACGTGATAACCCGAGCGGCTCGAGGGCAGTTGTCGAGAGCAATCGACAATTTCATGATTGGCAAGGTACGAGAAGAGGTGACGTACGAGGAGTTCAGCGATTACATTACCATAAACTTTGTCTCCACCAATGAAACTGAGCGGATCAAGTACGATCTTGAAAGGGTGCAACAGCGACGAAACGAGACGGTGATCGCGTTCAACCGGCGATATACGGAGGTCAGCAGTAGAGACTACCCTAACAAGAGCGAGGATAATCGCCGGACCATCCTCGGCATTTATTTGCGGGCTCTGGGAGACCAAGGGTTAAGTAAGCGCATCGTGCATAAGAAAGCCACAACCCTGTGCCGAGCCATAGAAATAGCCGAGGAGGAGGAAACGTGTAACGATCTGTTACGGGCTATGCAGATAGAGGGAAGACATGAAGAAAGGATGGAGGTGAATGTGCTGGAAGAAAGGGAGATATGGAGTGTGGTGAAAAAGTTAAAGCAACAAATTGTGGCACAATCGAAGATGATCGAGCAGCTGTGCGGGCTGGTCAAGGAGCTCCAGATGAACGAAAATGCCCCAAGGGCCGCACATTGGCAGACGCAAGAGCGGAGTAGGGTGACCAAACAGCCACCCAGAGGACCTAGACCGGTGGCAAAAACGGCATCTCCGCGCGACCTGACACACATTACGTGCTACAATTGTGATAAGACAGGACATTACAAAAGCAACTGTCAACGGCCACTCCGACCAGTACGTAACCCGACCCGCAAAAGTACAATGCGACTGCGATCCCCGAGACTACCGATGACTTGTTTTAAATGTGGCCGGGAAGGTCATATGGCACGGGATTGCGGAAATCAGACATACAAAATGTTCGGCAATATCAGAGAAACACCTACAGTAGTGAGGTGTTATGGGTGTGGGCAAGATGGACACTTCGTGAAGGATTGTCCGCACGGGGCGCAGGATCAGCGTAGACAACAGCCAGTGGTCTGAATAATCAGACAACCGGAGCGTCAGATAGTGGGCAGAGCGGCAAAACGTGCTGCTAGTGATAACCTGGACATAGATGAAGTAACCGATCATCGCCAGGGGGCACAACATATTACCCCCTAGGGAGTGTTCTCGAAATGTGCGCAAAGTGTTAAGAAACCAAATGCGGGAGGATAACGAGGATAGGGAGGGTTTTGTGCTAACCGACGCGAATACGGATGCCTATGGTCGGTATGGTGGAGGAGATGCATCCAACCGTCGCGACAGTTACGCTGAAGCAGTTAGCGGGCGAAGGAGCCCGTTAAACTAAGACGGAGGAAAACCGTGGGTGAAAGCACCGACCGAGCGGTTTTTAATCCGTCTACAAGTGGATTCTAACGGTCACAACGGATCAGGGTGAGTACCTGCATGCCTTAGTGGATACTGGTGCTAGCACATCTTTGGTTCGTAAGGATATATGGGGTAGCATGTTAAATGCTAGGCCATTGAAAAGGGCAAAAACGCTCTTAGCGGTAAATGGTTTCCCCAATAGAATTATTGGGAGAGACCCAAGTAAAATTCAAGAACGCCCGGCCTATTCCTAGTACGGTAGTCGCACAAATGAGGCATGAATGTTTGCTTGGAGCGGATGCTTTCCACTTGGGAAATGCAAAGATTGATTATCAGGCCAAAGTGGTAGTATGGTTTGGCCGGGTATATCCCTTTAGGTATCCCTATAGGGAACAGACGAATTATATCTATGAGAGTTGTAGGGAAACGACCGGATATAAAGATGTCGACAAAGTCTTGGGGGACTTTGCGGACATCTTTGATACGGCTCGTCCAAAAACGCTAGGATTGGTCCCCAAAGTGAAGTGTACGGTACTAACAGGAGATGCGTTTGCCTACCG